>QAXD01000155.1:376944-447739 GCA_004335575.1 Haematococcus sp. NG2 | reverse complement strand
ATTCCCCCCCCCCCCTGTCGTAAATATTAAAAATCGTGAATACATGGCGTGCTGAGATCGAAGCAGGCATCCATGCTTATATTCGTTATAAATGCAGCATCTTGGTCCAGGTGCAGCGAGGTGCTCACGCTTTGCCCATGCTTGGATATGCATGTCCACAGGCGGCCAAGGAGATGGTACCTGTTGGGCGTGTGACGTACGACGATGAGGAGGAGGATGAACTGTTCCGTGAGCGTGAAGACCTGATGGACACGATCCTGGAGGAGGAGGAGCAGCTCATTACAGCACACCGCCTGCAGGTACACGCATGCACATGATGCCTGCTGTGTGCGCTTGCTGCTGTTGGGTCAGACACTCCAGGGACATGTCTGTCCACGCCTGTCGAATTATTCAGCTTGTTCAAAGCGCTGCAAGTGTACGGGCAGGGTCTGGTTGTGCATGGCCGGCTTCAGTCAAGGCGCGAGCACCAAGGGAACATTTGTGTGCATGGCAGGTGTATGCCGGTGTCGGTGTGATGTGGGCCAGCATCAGCTGCTCTGGTATACTATTACACAGCTACATGCCGGACTCTGCTTTCCACAGATTGAGGAGTCGATGGACTCAGTGCGGCGCGAGATGGCGCTGCTAACTGAGGTGGACCAGCCCGGGTCGGCCATTGACCAGTATGTGGAGAAGCTGGATTCCATTCTGAAGCAGAAGATGGATGGCATCCTGGAGCTCAAGGCCAAGCTGGACCGCTTCAAGGAGCACCTGAAGCAGGAGGAGGTGTGTGTTGTGTTTGTGTGCCCACGCGCGCTCGCAGGCCTGTGTGCATGTACGTAGCACAGTCTAGTGGATTGAGCTTGGTGGTGATGGATTGGTGTATGGTTAGTGTTAGTACCATGAAAGGCAAAATGTGTTAGCAGGAGTCAGTCAAGCTTGCTGCAGTCTCCATGTTGCTGAATGATGTGCACTCCATGCATCATGTGCACTCCATGCAGGTCCTGAGCAAGACCATTCCAAAGAGCATTGGGAAGCTGCCGCGCTGATGTTGCAGCACGCATAGTACATTAGGAGTCTCTGGTATTCATGTGCAGATGCGGGCAGCATTTTAGTCAACCAGTTAGGTAGAAGCCTGCGGCCTTGGAGCTGCACGAGGGAGGGTTTCAGCTTGTGTGTGCCAGCTGGCCTTGACAATAAGCAACTGTCACGAGCTTGTGTGATCAGTGCCCGGACATGTGCATGCTGGGACTGCAGCAGTTAAGTTAAACTTTCAGCTGATCAGGCTGCCAGGGTGTGCAAATCTGACACACTGCTTGACATGTCACTTGCATGTCCTCCTTGGTAGACTGCTGCCTCATGGTGTGGCGCTTGTGCACTATCCTGAGCTGCGTAGCCCACTGTTACCAAGGTGCTGCACTGCTACAAATCAGCTGGCAGCACATGCAAGGCTTGTCCATGACATTACCGCTCCATTACAGAGTTCCCCCTGCAACAGAGTTTCTGTAGCATGTGCCACAGAGCACACTGGACAGCCCAGGTGCAAGTCCCAACTCTCTCTCTCAGTATACCTCTGAGTATACCCCTCTGTTCCAAAGGGCTGTCCTTTGATACTGATTGTGAGCAAGCTCGTTGGCCCACTCCCAAGCCACTGCCATCACCATGCCGCATAAGCCACTGCCACAGCAGCCGCTCATCCACCTGATCTCAGTCAGGCTCTGTGATATTGTTCCTGCCTGTAAAGGCATATTTGTACCCCTGCCGCACAGCGTGTGTGCTGCCATGTCCAACGCCCATCAAATCAAAACTACGGAGCCCAATCATGCAAGACTCCACGGGCGCATGTGCACCCTGCCTACTCTGTCATTGTAGTAGTGTAGCAACTGCTTACACCTGGGCGGGGCCCTTGCCAGTGAACTTCACCTGCGTGCATGCAAGTGATGTAGAAGAACAAGCGTAAGTGTACATTCGCCTTCACATGGGGTGCTAGTGTTTGGTGCTGTATGCTGAATTGCACTGCGCTGTGATGTGTGGTGCATGCTTCCTAGAGGCCAGCAGTGCCTTCTGCTGCCCTGCTGCGCATTCTGCGCATGCCCGCACAAGCCCGCATGATGCCAGCCCATCCAGTGCCCTCAGAGAATTCTGCCCGCGCGCAACCTACGTCAGCGCAGGATACCTAGTGCCACTGTTTCTAATGCACGGCAAGAGTGCAAAATGCAGATCGGGCTTTCCGATCTGTCCCATCGAATCACATCACCCCTGACACATCTCACGATGCGCCTGCTACCAATGCTGCGATGAATGTGATGCCGCTAGCGACGCATTGCTATGCTGCTTCATCGCCACTGATGCTGGTCGAGGGGTAGTAGACTGTGATGGAACTCCAGCCCCGTCCAATCACCTTGATGGGGTTCACGTTCTCCCCAATGCGGCGCATGTTCTGGTTCACGCCCACGCGGCCAGCATTGACCTTCTCGGGGTACACACCGTCCAGAGGGTGCAGGTACTGCACCTTGCCGTCGGGGAACACCCTGCGGAACAAGATACCACCATTGTGAGCCTGCCCTGTTCATAACACTGGTTGATTGCAAAAACTTCGGAAACCCCATTGACACTGACCTGTAGAAGCAGGGCTCCAGCTTGAACTTGGTGCGCAGCTGAGTAGTCAGCGCCAGGCACTGCTCCTTGCGGGCAAACTTGAGCAGGTTGGGGCCCTTGCGCATGATGGCAGCACCACCAGTGGGCATCTCAAAAATCTGCTCCTTCTTCGCCTCCCAGGTGATGACGTAGAACTCCTCCACCTACGGAGCATTTAGGCGCTTGCGTGAGGCCTGATCGGAGCTGGTCAGCCCTCCTACAAAGTCTTCTGCCTTTTACCTGAGCCTTCTTCAGCAGACCGCCAGTGCTGCCGCCGAAGATGGGGCTGGGGGTGTTCTGGTCCAGAGTGGGCTGCACCCAGGGCTTCTTCTCAGCGGCCTTGGGGGCAGCGGGGGCAGTCTCGGCCCTGACGACCACCACCCGAGGGGCGACACGCTGGGTGCGGCTAGCCGCAATGCGGGCAGTGGGGCGAGCTGCGACCTGCATCCTGGTGTCTGTTCAATGTGCATGCCACTCGGGCCCAGCTAACTTTTGCACTTGAGATCGAGGATGAGAAGTGAGAGAGTTGCGTAAAAATCCGAGTTCTGCTCGCAGCCATTTGTTAAGACCGTCTAAGGTTTGCCACGAAACTTTGGCACATCAGCGCAACATAAAATGGTTTACAGCTGTCGCAGGTTGGTTTTCAAAGTACCTATCTTGGATGCAGCCAGCCCTTTGCTTGGCCCGCCAATAGGTAGCTCAAGCCGTGCCAGCCCAACACGTGCATGTACACACCTGCTGCAGGCCCGCAACAGCTGGGGCAGTGTACGACACAGACGCACTTCTTCGACATTTGTGTATGCAGTGTAAATACTTGCATCATGTATGCTGTCGCCACGCATTCCTTGCGGTATGGCAGCGTTGAGATGCTCCGCTGAGAGCCAATGCTTGGGTCTCTAGTTAGATGTCAGGCTCCGGCACTCAGCTGAACGCTGTGATTTGCTGCTGTTACCGTGTGTTGTGTTGTGCATTGTACTATAGCAATCTGTCAGCACGGGGCATCAACTCTGCTTGCATGACATGTGAAAGGTTCGGATGGTGTTGCTGCATCATTGTGGCCAGCACCATGCACTAAATGGTTTCACGCACCCCAACATACCACGGTCCACAACTCATGAGCTGGACACCCAACCTTTTATTTTGTGATGGGTCAACCCCATCGCACGGAGGTGGGACCCTTCTGTACCTGCCTCAGGCTTGTGGCTCGTCAGTGGCTTCATTTGGCTGCTTGTTGCTGGCGCGCTCGTAGCGGGTGCTCAAATAATACACAACTCCAAAGAAAGCCAGTGAGAGCGAAAGTGAGCCTGACAGAGATGCCACCTGTTTGCAGACGGGCAGATAAAATCACTAATTAGCCCATGTATCAACATCATCTTCACTTGTCAGGGCATTCCCAGCCAAGGTTTATGCAGCAGCTGCGGCACTGCACCTGCAGACCTTACAGCAGGGACCTATGTGATGCCACGTTCACTATGCTGGCCTGGCGCATGCCAAATGCATGGCTTGCAATCTCGCGACCATACCTTGGTGGCTGACGTCCATGCCTTGGCGCCTGAGAGGTCTGGCCAGATGGCCTGGAACATGTCACGCAGCAGCCGTGCTTCATTGGGCCGTGCACCCTCCTTGGCTGCTACTGAGGCTGCTCTTGCTGCAGTGTGTGGGGTGCCTGCTGGTTTGCTGTTTGATGTGTTTTGCGCCTGCAGGATACACAAAGCCATGACATCAGGTGGGCTGTGCACCTAAGAGGCATGTACATACCGTGCGCAGCGTCAGCTGATTCACAACCCCACCTGGTTGGCTGAGGGCCCAGAGGTGCTGCTGGCATGCACCTCCCTAAGCTCAGCATCTGGGCCGGTGGGTTGTGCCAGCTGGGCGCGCAGGTTGCGGTACTGCGCAGCTACACGCAACCTGTCCAGGTCAGCTTTGCTGCGCCCCTGCCCCCTACTGCTGCCGCCAGTGCCACGTGAGAGGTGGTCATACTGTGTGCTGTCACCGTTGCCTTCCATCGTCCTAGCCCAGCCTGCATGGTGATGTGCACACCATCACCAGCGTGCGCAACCATGTGCACACCACCATCAGCGTGCACAACAGCCCTGAACAACACGCAACATCGTATGTTCACCTTGGCTGTGTAAGGATATAACTGGGGTTTCTGCACGTCAGAATCACATCACGTCAAGAAATGAATCTGACCCTTCAGAGCCCACCAAGCAGCATGCGATTGCTCCACTACAAAATATCGCTGTAAAAAGCGCAGGTCACTCTCTCTCTCAGCTGTTGAGACGGCGCTTGTGCACACCGCTTTAAGCCCTCTGGATCACCACATTTTGATTATTGTGTTGTTATTTTATCATTCACGATGCTCCTCACCCGTTCCGCAAGCGCTGTGCTGCCATCTCGTGGCTCTGCAGTTAGGGCACTAGCGAGCCGCCTGTTCAACAGCTCATCCACAAGATCTGTGCGGTCAGAATCTCACGGTCAGAGCGGATCCAGCTGGAACCTGACAAGTCCTGTCTGTGCTGGACCCTGCGTGTACAGCTCAGCTAAGCAGCTACGGAACGTGCGCTGCTACGCCAGCATCGATGATGGTGCGTGACTTGCTTTGGCTGCACGATGCTGTGCAGTTCAGCATGGCAGCATGGCATGCCCATCGAACGCATTTTGGCCCATTAGTTCGTGTGATGATAATGTGCAGATACAGGGTTCTGTGTCTAGGCTCCTATGCTGGGTCCATAAGCCACATAGCATGCTTCACCTTCGAATGAGCAGGCACGGGTGCACTAATGACCAGCAGTGATGTCGGATGTGTGGGAGCTGCAGCATTGATGCTACCCATGCTCTTGCTTTGCTACGCAGGTGATGATGGCATTGAGCTTGAAATTAAGGTGCGTTTCAGGTGGTGTGTGGGTTTGAGTGCAGCACTGAAACTGTGAAAGCTCCTGACCTGTACTGGCCGGAGCGGGCACTGGCGGGGTAGAAGACTGATGCACATTGTTGTGCGTACATGTCTGCTGTCGGTGCAGGTGGGGGGCATGATGTGCGACGGCTGCACATCACGTGTGACAGAGGCGCTGCAGAAGGCAAGCCCTGCCGGGTCCAAGGTTCACGTGAGTGCAACAAACAGCGCAGGTGGACTGCACCCAGGCGTCATGCAGGCTTGGTGTTGCGCATTGTTCATTGTGCTCACTGCTCAGCATCACAAGCACGTCCAGCAAGTGACAACGACTCGTGCACGCAGCCGCTGATGTTCCGTCTCTCACAGCTGCCAAGCTTCAGTTCCTCACATCACGGCCATGTCCTGATGCTGCCACAGGTGTCACTTGACACCGCACTTGCAAGTGTGACCGTGAAGGCGCCCTCACAGCTGGAGGCCCTCAACATGCTGCCCAAGCTGGTGGAGACTGTGAAGAACCTGGGCTTTGAGGCTGAGCCCCACATTGCTGGTTTGTAGGGGTCAGCAGCTCAGCCAAGAGCTGATGTCACAGAACTGGAACAGAATGGCGCCTGATGCCCTGAACACGGCACGCATGCGTATGGTTGCTCCAGGTGGAAGTTGGTGCCATGCGCTGCTCGGGGGCAAGGCATTCTGGTGCGCAAGGCAGCAACATAGTTTAGTTTGTCTTCAGCTGCGACGTAGTTAGCAGTGTGCTGCTGAAGCTGTACAGCTCAGCGTATACATATCAACTGATTACTGGTGTCAAAGAGTGTGTGTGTTGACTGTGTGTGTTATGTTAAGAGGCACAAGTCGGGACCAATTTTGATAACAATTCTTTCTTACTGCAGATGAGCAGACTGTGTGGTGCATGTCTCGTACTATGGCATCTGTGTGGTCGTGAGCATTTCCACAGTGTAGGAGCTACCTGAGAAGCTACCGAGCATGCAATACATTCAAAACAAACCGCCTTCATGGGGATGTCGATCAGTTCAATGAGCAGGTCACCCTGCAAGCACAACTATGTACATACAACAGCGACGTCTCCTCTCGAGTTGTTGTTATCAAAGTGGAACACAAGCCGCAGCACCAGCACAACCATCATCCTGTCCATATAGAATCACGTAGGATGACAAGTTGCTGCTGCGGGGCACTGGTGTGGCTTTGGCTGCAGCCTCACACCCTGGTCCTGGTTTCCAGACCCGGCATGTTCAATGCTGCGGCAGCACCACGCTGGAATGGAACAGCCGGAACACGCGCGGCTGGCGGCTCCTGTTGACTGCAAAGAATGCACTGTCTGCGCGCTTGGGTTGGTACATGCCCCACGCGCCGTGCGGGTCACTGTAACCCCTGCGGACAACACACAGGCGGCAGCCAGGAGCAGAACCAACGACTGAGCACTAGTTAGCAGTGTGGTCGGGCGTCTACTGATGCAGTGCTGACTGTGCTGTAGCCTGCAATCACTGCTGGGCTGCTACGCACACCCCTTATGCAAGGGTGGCAAGACATGCCCACTCTACAAATGTGCTTCAGCACGCGCAACACATGAGCAGGTGACCTTGCAACACATGAGCAGCTGTACTGTTCCGTCCAGCAGCAGGACCACCCACCTGTACACAATTGTTTGCTGCCCTTGCGTGATGTGGCGCTGGAAGCTCCAGAGGCCGGTGGTGGGGTCCACCTCCCCTGACACCGTGTATGCCCCGTCTGCGTCATCATGTCTGCAGGTGGTGCCACGCACAGGGCAGCACAGTTGAAGATCAGTCCGTCACACATGCACGCGCACATGAAAGCGCTCTGGTGGGACGCCAGCAGATGCTGTGCTCACCAGCCATGCTAAAAAGGGCATGGCACATGAGCAGCATGCGCCGTCAAGCCAAGTGGCTGCATCTCGTGCTGGCATGCTGAAGAGCGCGTCCATCTGTGTGGGGCAACATCAGGATTACAGTATGGAAGACGCTGTGTGGCCACGCACCCTGAGCCTGTGACCTGCAGGGCCTGGCCCGGCTGGGACTTGAAGGACAGGAACACATCCAGCAGCCTGCATTGCGCCCATGCACAAGGTTGGACAAGTTAGACACCAGGCAAAGCCGCGACCCTGTGGTGTGCTGCCGGTCAGTATTGCGCAGCCAACCCAACCGGATGCAAGGCACATGCCGCTGAGCGACGCAGCCGCTCATCACCCCATCCCTGCCCGCTCACTTCATGGACTCCCCACGCAAGGAGTACTCCTGGAGCGACGCGCACCAGGTTGCACCTGCCACACAGCTGTGCGCAGAGCTGCCTGGCACCAGGCCCAGCCCCACCTCGGGGGTGCCGGGTGCCTCGGCGGCTGCAGACCACAGGCTGATGAGGCCGCGGCTGGCGTGCAGCACGATGCCAGGCAACGCACGCTCGCCATCCAACTGTTATGCACGCATGGTTGTGCGCAGGTGTGTGTAAGATATGTGTAGACAGCAGGGGCGAGGGCAAATAGTCATTGTGCAGCAGTCACATCCGCCCAGCATTCATCAGCAACTGCATCGCGTTGCAATACAACATGCAAGCAGTTGCGGCCGCGTGCTTGCCCAGCCCGGTATGTCTATCACTTGCTTTATCAGACAGCAGCTTGCCCATGTGGGTGAGCATCATGACCGACACCTTGGCATCGCTGTTCTCGTGCCTGCAGCATTCAAACAGAGGTGGAGGCAGGCTGCTGAGCTGGTGCAACGGCAGGACCACTGCAACTCCACAGCCCATGCAGCAACACGGTCTAGAAAGGAACACACCCCACACATCCCAGCTTGCACCCAGCCTGCAGTAAGTACACGTGACATGTGGCATGCCTAAACCCTAGGTGCAGTTGAGGCACACAGCTCACAGGAGGTTGGCCAGCACCTCCAGCGCCATCTCCACCACCCCCATGCTGTCGTTGTCCAGCAGGGCCACGAGGGACTTGAGGCCATCGTGCGCCAGGATCTCCTGCCTGGCGTGCGGTGGAACAGGGTGTTGAAAGGTATGGCTGGGCACAGGTTAGGAGGCACATGTAGAGCACAATGCTGGGTTGCCGAACGTGGGTAGCGTCAAGACTTGTAGCACGAGGCACAAAGTGTGTGCAGCAAGCGCTGCAGGGAGCACGCTGGCGGTAGCTGACGTCGCAGCAGCGGCAGGCCAATGATCCAGTGTACGTGAGGCTGCTGTGCACACCAAGCAAGCTGGCCAAACAGATGGACTACCCTGACTCCAGAGCACAGAGCAGCAGCAGCAGCAGCAGCAGCAGCAGCAGCAGAATCGCGCAGCACAGCAGCGATGCACAATCAGGTGCGCACCTGCGAGAGCCCGCCTCCGCATGGCTGGTGTTGAGCGCCATGTACTTGAGCGCAAGCGACAGCTGCATGCGGTGCAGTGCACCACTCACTGTGCACGGGCACCCATGGTCCCTGAGCCATGTCAGGATCTCCAGCACCAGCTGCCACCCCTGCAGGTGCCAGGTGTACATAAGCAGCTGCAACATTGCATGAAGATAACACTTCCCACAAGCACACTTCCATGGTCAAGTTTAGTCACGCTTGGTTGGAGGTTTGAGCGTGGGTTCACTGCATCAGCTGAGGCCGAAGACGTCACACTTCACACCGCCACCCGCATAACGACCTCCCACACTCCCACCCCCATCACCCCCACCCACCTGCACGCGGTCCCTGTAGATCATGCGCCACATGGCAGCCGCTGAGATGGTGCGCTTGGCCGGAGAGGCCATCGGGCTGCTGCCAGTGCTGCTGCTGCCGGTCTGCATGCTCAGCGCGCGCTGCAGGCTGGCGCGGCCATGAGGGCTAGAGAGGGGCCCGCCCACCACCTGTGTGGACGGTTTGGCTGACAGGCTGTGCAGCAACACTGCGCCGCTGGTGCTGCTGCGCAGCGTGCCACTCATGCTGGTGCGCAGGCGGATGCCAGCGGGTGCACTGGTCCGACTGGAGCGCTCGCTCCCATCATCTGAGCCCCGGTCCATGCCCACTTGCACCAGGCGCGGCACCAGGACTGGGTCCGACTGCGGATCAACATGTTTGTTCAGGAGCCACGCGTGCATGGAGCTGGTGCTGGTAGCTGAGCAGTGAATGATATGGTGAAAAACACAATCAGATGTCAAATTCTCACGCACGCTGTGTCATTGCTCGTTCCTTCACCCCGCGCGGTCATCACACAAGCATCCGCTGACAGCGTGCTAGTATCGCACCTCGGTGATGAACCACTCACGCCTGCACAAGGCCTGCGCACAAAAGAGGGTGCTCACCTTCACTGCCAGCCACTTGACATGAGCTGCAGTTGTGAGGTGGCTTTGCATGTGCTACTGTGACCGGGCACAATGTATCACCCATAATGTTGATGTGATGTGAAGCTCGAGCACAAGCACAGGCTGTAGCTGGCACACAGGCTGCAGCATCGACCAGGCCCTCACCTGCCAGCTGTTGGCGTCCTCGTCAACTAGCTTCCGCATCCGCTTGCACGTCTGGCCGTTTGGAAGACGGGGCATGTGAACAAGTGCACAACGCGGTACGTCAAAAACAGAAGCATGAGCCACACGCCAACGCGGCCAGGAGCATGGGGCCATGCCTATAGCATGCATGCTACACCAGGTGGACTGGTGGAGAGAGCAGTGGTGCGTAAACTAAGCACGCCATCGTGATGCGCTGGCCACATGTTTGCTGCAGCATCCTCCCTGGCAGCCTGCACTGACCTGTGCAAGGCGCAGCATGCTTTTGAGGTCGCGGAGGTGTTGTGCTAGCAGTGTGAGACAGCCATCAGGCAGGTCCAGTAGGGCCAGACCATTGGGGGCTTCTTGAGCCTGCCGTGTGTCATGTTCAACACTGTTGTGAGCTGATGATGCATCAGGAACTCAACAAGTTCTTCCCTTGATCCTCGACGGTCAATCTCAAGTGGAACCAAACCAACCAGCTAAGCATCAAACTCCATGGTACTGTACCGCAGGAGTGAGCAGAGATTGTCACACCCACTGTTGAGGCTTGCTTCTGGAGGTTCATGCGCGCCATGCTTTCATTGACCTGCAGTCCCGCATGAGTGTGGGCATCGCAGCATGCAATGCGGGTGCGCACCTGGCTCTTCATGTGCATCGTGCGACACCACGTAATGCAGACACTTCACAAACGCATGGCTAATAGGACACACCTGGTTCATGGTGCTTTTGATTGACTCTGCCCTTTGCAGGATCTCCTGCATGAGCCTTCTGCTCCTCAGCACCTCGTCCATGTCTGGTTACTGTTAAGTGCAACGTCCTAGTTGTGCAGAGTCTGTCTAAACCATGGCAAGTACAAAACCACGTGCTCTACATAATGACTGCAGCGCTCAAGCATTCCTGATGCATACGTGGAACACGAAGCAACCCTGGACCACAGGGGGTGTGTTGAGAGTAGCAAACGGCATATATAATGTTTTGTTTGTAAAACAACGCCATAAGCCCACCATCAAACTTGTGTGTTTGTTGATCCTTCTCTCTCGGTTTTTGCAATGATGAAGCTTCGTTGCAAGCGAGCTATGTCCACAGACATTTTCAAGTCATGTTTATGCTGCTTACAGTTGTAGCTTTCCTGGGAGCTGTGTCTGCACAGACATGTGAGCGGGCATTGGTGGCGCAGATCAGTTCCCTAAACATTGACAGCGCTAAACCTCTTCTCTGCTTTGATGCGCTTCAATACCTTTATGCTCCTGCTATGGCTGCAGGTACTGGGGAGGGCTTGGCGAAGTTGGTGACACATGACTACACAGGCGTGATGGAGGCAGGCAAATACAACGGGATTGCGTTTGATGGTAGGTGTTCACGTGCAACGGACCTCACGTGGGGTGATAATCTTTTCCTGAGGGTTGTGCAGTACCTAACTTCCCTCAGCTGCCAGCACGCAGGAGAGGTTTGAATGCAGCAACTGGCACTTCAGTCATGTTGGCAGCATACCACAAACGGGCGCCATGCAGCCGCATGATGCACAAGCCGCCCTACATGCGAGCGTACTCTGCTTTTCTGGGGATGTGGTGGCCTGCTGCGCAGACCTGCCCGGATTCACACGCAGCACGTATCACCGGGACCATGCTCTGATCACCCCTGAGAGCCGGGTATGGGCTGGGCATCCTGGCTGGTGAGCCTTGGGTGGCATGTTGTGTTGGCATGCACAACTGCAGCGTCTGAAAGTACATGCCCAAGACCAGTGGCAAACACGCACTGCCTTCGTTGCAACTGCCCTGAAAAACTGTTATGCACGCTGCTGGCATGAGTCGTGTTCGCGCCCTGCTTGTGTTGTGGCCTCCGTGCCTGGCTTTGTAATGATTGTATGGATGCAAGTCCTGAAACCCACACATGTCATCTCTCGCAGCCTAATCGGCTTCACACTGCTCTACTGCACTTACACCCGCTGTAGGACTGCTGCCACTACAGCCCATCTCATCTCCCCCGCCTCTGGCGCCTCGTTCTCCATGTTCCTCGCAAACATGCAACCCAACTCAGCTGCTGCACCAGCACCCGCTGCTGACGTGGAGCGGTGAGCGCCGCGCGCTGTGTGCAGTGCTGGTGCTGGGTCTCGACAGCGCCGACGCGCAGCTGTGCCGTGCTGGTGCCAAAGGAAACTGTCAAGATTGGCAAGCTGGGATGTGTAGTTGTGTATCGTCCGTGTGCGTGGTCTTCCTGCACGCCGCCTTGACTGCGCTGTCAGCTGAAGTGGCCCTGCATTGTGACATCGTGCATGCATACCATGCTCTTCATGCCCCCGCAGCAACCTGCGCTTGGTGTTCTGAGGATGCATCCGCAGGTTTGCCTTGGTCCTGACAGGAGAGGTGCAAGTCAAGACAGCGGAGGGCAAGGACATTACCTTGCCCGCCAATCATTATGCGTACTTCCCACCCAACACCACTGCCCGCCTCTCGTCCAAGGCAGGAGCTGGTCTGCTGGTCTATGAGCGCAAGTATGGGGCCAAGGTGCGAGCTGTTTCAAGAAGCAGCTGGCACACGGTCAAGGGTTGGTGCACAGACTTCATGGCAGGCTCATGTGTTCAGGTCCAACAAGGAATGTCTCAGCTCTGCTGTACAGCTGAGGCCACACACCATGGGCCATGCCCCTCAACGACCTCGACAACCCAGCATGCTATGTTGATGTACCCATATGCCTCCTGTTGTTCCCGCAGGGCACACCTGTGTTCCAACACGGCTACACGGAGGACTCACCCCTGCTGCCCACTGCGGGGGAGGTCTTTGAGCTGCGCAAGCTCCTGCCACAGGTGTGTGGTGCACATGATGCAGACCAGCCCACTGCTCACCCGCCAAGCCTACAACATGACGTATGCCTGCACCTCATTCAAATGCCTTCGGCCTGCAGTGGCCATTGGCGTGGGGTAGCACAGCTCAGGTCAACATGTGCTGAGTGCTGACCACGTCACCCTGGCACCTAAGCCACCCATGTGTTGTGTTGGCTGCACAGACCACAGACTATGACTTCAACATCCACATCATGGACTTCCAGCCTGGCGAGTTCCTGAACGTCAAGGTGTGGCACGTCTTGCATGACGCGGGCTGTCGCTGCTGACATGGCCACCGATGACCTCATTGCGGCCTGAGCGCAAATGCAGTGGCATCGAGCCCTGTGCAAAGTCTGGCCAACAAATCTCACAGCACAGTTAAACCTCGTACCCACGCACTAGCACAGCGCATGACCCCAAGCCCCACACGGTTACGTGCTGGACACAGGAAATTCACTACAACCAGCACGGCCTGCTGATGCTGGAGGGCAAGGGCATCTACCGCCTGGCTGACAAGTGGTACCCGGTGCAAGCTGGTGACGCCATTTGGATGGCTCCCTACGTCATCCAGTGGTATGCTGCACTGGGCACCACCCTCACCAGGTGATGGGAGGGGCACAGGAGGGATGTCTTGTGGATGGATGCAGACAAAAGGGGGTCAGCAGGCATAGTACGAGGTGCAGTTCCATACCAGCATCACAACTGCATGTCAGTTGGTAGTATAAGTAGTGGTTGAGTTGCTCGCATCGTTGGCAGACATGGGAAACTACCTGTAGCAGACATGGCAAACGTTGACACCAGCACCCATGCTCTGCAGGTACGTGATCATCAAGGACACAACAATTGATCCCCTCTTTTCATGATCAAAGGCCAACCTTGGACCAAGCAGCCAACAATTGATAACCAGCTGCCGGGTTTGGGTGGCTGGCGCTGCAAAACCTCCAGGGATGTTTGTTCTGTGATGACACTTTTGCGTGCGGTGAATGCCACTGGCCAGCACATCACTGGCACAGTTTCACACCACAGCGTACAAACCTTGAGGCTGTATTCAGGTGCTATTGAAACCTAATATTATTGGGATGAGTTCGTGCACTTGGTGAACTCGGTGCTTGCCGCAGTGCTGCAGCGGCTGTTCGCTTTCCGTCAGCCATCATGATGTAGGTGCCCCTTCACATTCTCTGACCCTGCTGCTCTCGCCCTCCCCTTCCTTTCCTCATGTACACCTCTGTAGTCTTGCAAACATGTGTACATTGCAGCGCAGTCATCACCATGGACCTGCAACCTCCGCCCACCGCCACCCCAACCCCCGTGCTGTACTGTGCCTTCTGTCGCCAACACTACTGCTGCGCGTCTGCCACCAGAGCCCTCATCTTGCTTGCACCCAGAACTGCTGACAGAAAACGCACATAGTCCGCGCCACCCTCGCCCAAACACATGCTGCTTGAACGCCTTGATCGCGATGGAGAACTGTGCGGCACCTCGGCACCACACAGACAGCAACGCTTGATACGCGTCCTCCTTGTACCCGGCTGCCAGCAGCTGTGCCTTTGCCTGCTCCATTGTCAATGCCTGTGGCCAGCAGTTCATCGAAGCCAGGCAGTACACGCTTGCTTTCGGGCTGCAAGGGCCGCACAGGAACAGGTGCAGGGGCTGCAGAGGTCCTGCCTGCCACGGGTTGGCCCACTGCCACCTCCAGTGGTATCGCTGATTGCTGTGGCAGCTTTGCAGTCGTTAGTGCTACCCCAGCAGGATATGCTGGTGCCTCTGATGCTGATGCCGCCGGTGCTTCTCCTGATGATGTTGATGCTGCTGCTAGCTGCAGCTGCTGTTCCATTTGTGCAGCCGCTGGTGCGGAGACCAGGTGTGGCGCTGCTGTTGCGTGTTGAGTCGCAGGTGCTTCAGCTGGGGCCGCAGAAGAGCCTGCCGAACGATCCTGCGGCACAGCATGCACATGTGGCACAGCAAAAGCAGCAACCACCGCACTGGCTGCAGGTGCAGCTGATGCAGCTGGCTCTCTTGCATGTGCAGCAGCTACTTGCACAGCAGGTGGCGGTGCAAGCCCATGCGCACGGCGCAGGTCTACTGCTGCAGGCGCAACTGTGTACAAGATGCCCTGCTCTGCTGCCATGCTATGCACGGCTTGAGGCTCAGTGGCAACACCTGCAGCACCCGGTGTGGCTGCAGGCTCCCCTTCAGCTTCGGCCGCAGGTCCGACCAGTCTAGGCTGTGGGAGCACTTGTTCTGGCTCATCCACTGCTGCCACTCCAGTTTCTGCCTGCGCTGCAGGCACTGATGCAAGCGCCTGTGGGCTGGCTTCTTTCGAGCCAAATTGCAACTGCGATGCGGCATGTTGTGCTGCTGCTGCTGGTGCGGCCCTGGTCTTGGAGGTGGCAATGCCCGCCTCTGCCACAACCTGTGTTCCATCCCTTCCTGCTGTTGGAGGGCTTGCTGGCTGTGCAGGACCCATTCCTGCTGCTTCCCTCACCACCATCCTTGAGCCATGCTGTGTGCCCGGGCTTGCTGCCGCCACATCCGCCTCCAACCCTGCACCAGCCCCGGACTCCACTGCTATGTTGTCCTCTGCCATGCCTGTGGTAACATGCACACCTACAAGGGGTGCAGGCTTGGATGCACCTGCCTCTTGCCATGTATGTGTGTGGTGTGAGGATGTGATGGCGGCTGCACAGGCAGAGGCGGGCTTCCTGGGGCTCAACATGACAGTCGCTGTAATGGGTTGGGACTCTTGCTGCCGTCGCTCCTGCGCTGGCCTGTCATCAGAGCCCCGCCCCCAGTGGACAGCGCAGGACGTGCACCTGCTGGGCTGGCTTCATACTGATATGATGGCTGGTTGCCTGGATCCCCTGCAGGGCTGGCAGCACCCTCTGAGCGCACCTGCGCCAGCAGCTGCGCCTGCACCTGCGTCTGCTGCGTCCGCGTCTGATGCTGCACAGCCAGTGCCGTGTCTGGTGGGGCTAACAGCAGTGTGGTGCCTGGAGCTGGGTTTAGCAGCTGAAGCCCTGCAGCCAGGAACCAAGGCAACATCCAGTCTGCTGTTGTGCAGCATTGTGTGAATGATTGCCGCTGCTGCACAGTACCGAATGTGGCATTGTTCACACCCCAGATGCACGGCATGCATGCCAGGCTTGCGGCAACCAACTTCCCCACGTCTTAGCACTTTACTCTCACAGACGACTGCAAACGCAGCAGCTGGCACGTTGTAAGTTCACCGTGTTGATATGCACATTGTACTGGCTCACCTGGCTTCTCAACCACGACTGAAGCCTGCGCACCGTGCTGCACAGCTGTCGGTGGGGGCTGTTGTACGCCGCTGCCTGCTGCAGGAGCGACGGCCGGATGCGCACCCGACCCAGGTGTCACGAGCGCAGCACGGTGCGTCAGGGTTGCAGTGGCTGTGGGCCCCGCGGTTGCTTCACCGCCACATGCACGTGGAGCAGCACGTGCCTCACTGGCTTCACTTGGTGTTGCAGCCGCCGTTGCGTCCGGTGCTGGTGCCACCTGTGCAGTTGCTCCACATGGTGGCACCTCAGCTGCTGGCACCTGGCATTCTCCAGCTCCTGGTGGCGGCATGACCACTGCAGCCTGTGCTCCAGGCATGCCAGCAGGCACCTCTGTGCCCGCTGCTGCTGCTGCTGCGGGTGTCGTGTCTGCTGTCGCTGCTGGCATGGCACTGCCTACTGTTGCGGCAATTGCTGGTGCAGACCTGGCCTCAGGTGCACCACCTGCCCCGGCTCAGTTGGATGGACGGCCCTGAGACGCTGTGGTGCAAACGCCATGCAGGGCCTGGCCATTGACCGCACCAGCAGGTGCATCTGTGCTCATGGTTGGAACGGGTGCTCGGTGTGCAGGTGCGCAGCGCGCAGGAGCCATGCGTGGCCAAACAGCAGGACCAGCTCCAGATGTCACTGCACCCTGCACCATCCATGATGGTTCCTGTGCCTCCGGTGCGGCCTGCCCAGCGTGACGGGCGGCCTGCAAGCAGCAAGCAACATGCTCTGTGCATTGTTTGTGGTCGATGCACCGGGCGCCCCACAGCCATTCACCACACCTGACAGGTCTCGTTAAAGCTCAGGAAGCACAGGATGCAAGTATGAGGCCATTCATTATAATGCATGAGCAGGTTCCATACCCAGACATCAGGCAAGCACACCGAGGCGCAGGCATGCAATCCTGTGGAGTTTGCAACCTGCTGCACAGGCAGGATTCAAGCATGCACTGGCAAAGCAGGGGCAGAATGCAGAGCACCATGATACCTGCTGTGCCAGCAGCTCACACTGTGCCCGCTCATCAGGCGGGCATGCTTCCCACCATTTCTGGAGCTCCTCCTCAACCTGCATGCATGCCATGCTTGGTGACCTAGCGAGCACAAGGAAGCAGCTGACGCACAGACCTTTCCCGCTGGATGGCCAAGATTTTTGAAGCCCATGCCGCCAAGGCATGTGAGGTGGATAAGCAAGCTGCCCCATGCACAAGGGCCCATGCATGCTGGATCTGATTACAGCGCACATCAACCACGAGACTCACAGCAAGCAGCAGCACCACGCCAATCCGCACACAACACTCAATTGAAGGTACACAACAAATGCTCAACGTGCCTCTTCAGCAGTGTGCAATGGAAGGTGCATTTTGCATTTGGCCCGCTGCCTCTCGGCGAAGTATGTCCAAGAACTGTCAGCCGGCTGCAACGCGCAATCACGGCACACCAAACACGTTCCATCAGTCAAAAGGCCCATGTCCCATGAGTCATCCTCCTTCTCAACCATGCTGATGCAGCCGTCTGTCTTGTAGCCTAAATCACAAATGCCAAGCCAGCCCCAGAAAGATACCCCCGTTCCACCATGTCCAGGGAAGCGATCTCCTTCCTGTAACCAGGCCACTTTTTCTCACTTAACATCACATACATCAAAGTCCATCTGTGGGTCCGTCAGGCACCGTTCAAACGACCAAGTGGGCCGTTTGATGCTGCCATGCCACACACACCACGTCCTTATGCACTGGACACACTCACGAAGGTGTGCTGCCCACCACCCAGCAGTGCAGCAGCACGTGCAGCAAGGGCCATGGCGGCATCCAGTGCTGCCACCAGGGGCACTGCGGCAGCACCTGTGCATGCCATGGGCTCATTCGGCAGCACACAGCTGGGCCCTGCTGCTGCAACCTGTTGCTCAGGTGGTGGGTGCAGCTGGACCCTCAGCCGTTGTATGGTTGTGGTTTCAACTGCACTAGGGACTGCATGTGAGGCACCAAGAACACGCAAAGCCCAGTTCGTCTATTTCTTAGCGTCTCCTGTAAGAGGCTTTGAGACAATCGGCACGCCAAGCGGTGCAGTGACTGCGGTGGAGCAACGCACATCAAGATGTCAGTAACTGGCCAGGACCATGAAGTGCTGTACATATGTAGTATCACATAATGCGGGTTGCCTTTGCATCCGTTAGACAAGCAGTGATGTAGCGTAGATATGGGCAGCTCTAATGTAGTAATTTCTAGCGCACACATGACCAGCACTGCCCTCATGTGTGCAGCATGCAACCCTGGTGCGTGCGGTGCATGACAGGCTTGCTGCAAGAACATCATCTAGGCCCCTTGTATGAGCACGCACCGAGCACTTTGTGGCCTGTTGACCCGTTGTTGAGGGGGGGCAGCTCTGCGTTGGGTGGCAGGATGATGTAGATGGGCGGTGCACCCTCCGCAGTGGGCTGCTTGATCAATGTACAACCAGGCATGATGAAGACTGTCTCCTGGCCAGGGGGCTGCATGCGGTTGAAATAGTGGGGACGGAACATAAGAGCAGTGCCTTTGCACTTCGCATCGCGGGTGCACTTGGAATCAGGAGCTGCACAGGCAGTCAGTGCAACGTGCAAAAGAGCTCGGCGCAGGTGTGATCAGCAACTGCAGCAGAACGCGCAAACATGTCCCAGCTCCTGTACACACCTGGGAAGCCGGCAGGGAGGAGGGGACAGTGGCTACAGGGGGTGGCGCAGGCAAGTTCTTGCCGTTGGCTGATGCCTTCCCCTTGTCAGCGCCCTGCCAAGAGGTTGACAGGAGCAACAATTCAAGTCAGCCATGGCTGCTAGTCAGTGTGCTATCAACCTTACAAGCTGACAAAGTGCGAGCTCAGCCGTGTGAGGTACCTCAGGCGCCCCATGCTGTTGGCATGCTGTGCCTGGCCCAGCAGCTGCTTTGCCTCACCCGTTTCCCGCCCTTCCCTGCAGCAGGCGCGGCCGCAGGTGTTGCCTTGCCCTTCTTCCGCCCCCGAGTTGGCCTCTTCTCCTCCTCTTCTTCCTCCTCTTCCTCTTCCTCCTCCTGCTCCTCCTCCTCTTCCTCCTCCTGTTCCTCTTCCTCGTCACTGCTCTCAGCCTTCCCCCTGCGCCGCTTGCCCCTGCCACCACTGGGCTTCTCCTTCTCTTTCTCCTTGTCAGCCTTGCCTTCTTTGTCAGCCTTGCCGCCCTTCTTGCCCGAGGGCCCCATCTCCTGCACATGGCGTTTGAGTCCGATGCCATGCACTCCACCAAGCTGTGTGGTGTTGCATCACCTGACGCTGACAGCAGCGTGGGCAGCATGCCATTCCCCGCGTAACACATAATGTGCAGCGCCAAAACCAGCACGCAAGACACCTGCCAAGCCCATGCCTCCCTGGGATTCTTGTGCTCACCTCCGGCAGCTTGATGTGCTGCCCAAGCTCATCCTCCTCAATTGTCTCCAACTCCACAGGTGATGTTACATCGCCGTCCTTCCACGTCTGGCCAGGTGCAAGCAGCCGCCACACCCCATTCTCCTGGATGCGTGCGCGCCGTACCTTGTCAGCCTGCGTGCGGGTGTGGTGGGTACGCGCACACCAGGGGATGAGCGCGAAATGAAATGCATGTGCCAGAGATGTCGGCTCTGCATCAGTACTGAGCTCCGCTGGAATGCTGGTGATGTATGCGCCTACACAATGGCAGCGCAGCCATGCAACATAGCACGGTGACAGGACGCATCAGGCAGCGCCCCATAACCACTGGGAGCCTGTGTGTTGTCTGGAGTAAACGAAGCATGCGGAGAAACCTAGCAGCTGGTACGTAGGCGCACAGACCTTAACCTTCTCTGGTTCTGAGTCATGGAAGGGGTACTCCACAATGTAGTCCCCGGCTCCCGTGGCACGCTTCACACGGCCCACCCACGCGCACCTGCATACACATGCGTGGCAGGCGGGGAAGCAGGCAACTGTACTGGGTTACTGATTCCCCTGCAAAAACAGCGTTGCGCGAGGCACCTGTTGCAGAGAATCAACAAGCTTGTGTTGAAAGCAGGCATGTGCAGGACGCATGTGCACCCAAGCACCAATCGTTGTTCAGCACAGATACAGTGTGGCAAGTAGCACTCACGGGTCTGTCTTTGAGCCGTTGTGAATCTCGCAAAATTCTGTTGGCTGCAGTGGGATGGCCTCTTCCCCAAACTCTACTGGAGGGTTGTTCTCTTGTACATGATCCTGCAGGAATTGTGCAGGCAGTTGGGATGGCATGCTCATGCAATTTAGATACGGTACTGAGATGTGTTCAACAGTCAGACCCATCATACAAACCCTGTGCACCCACCAGTAAAACCTCTTCTGTCTCTCCATTATCATACTTGACCGTTGCCTTCTTGCCCTTGGTGCTCAGAAGTTTGACTGCATGCATGGCATGCATGGTATGCGCATGGGTGACACCAGGCTTCGAGTCAAACATCCAGCATATGCAATCTCGACACGAATTCAAGCTTCATTGAACGCAGGTTGACGCTAACCAACATGTTGCAGCGAAGTGAGGCCAGGTCCCCAATGTGGCAAAGGTTTGAACAGGAACCCTCCTTGGTGAACCCGGCACCCGCGAGGCCTCGTGCACGCAGCAACAGCCATAAAGCGCCCCGCATCCCCATCCGTGGCCCCTGGATCGACAATCCAGCATTCATCGGGAATGCCACTGTTACCCACACCACCGCACCTGGCCACCATGCACCCGCAAATTCGGTCTTTTCTGGGTCATCCGTAGGCTCCCACCACACTCGATGCGTATGCTTTCCACTCATGCTGACCAGGTTTCAGTGCCGCATAAAAATTATGTCTTAAATCTTTAACGAGAATATGAGGAGCGGTGTAGAAACAAGGCAGACAAGGCTGCCACCGCTGTCATGTCATATCATAGCAGCCCACACCCTGGGCCGACCACCTGCGGCCCTAGCTGCTGCGGATGCAGGTTAAGTCATGCTTAAATAAGAGGCGCAAGCGGTATAGCTTGGTGGGCGCGAGAATTTGGATGGACCAGTTGAGGACGCGTGTGAACCTGCAAAGCGATGTGCAAAGGGCATAGACATAATTTCTGCTTCTCCTCAGCCCCTGGTGTAGCCATTCCCCTTTTTGGTCAACTGCGCTCGAAGCCACGCTGAAAACTCGCGCAGTTTCGACATACAACACCGCGCTTGTCAATTTGTTGCTACTCTCAAGTTTGGGCCCAGCTTTGCTGGTGATCCCCAATCGTATGGCACCAGGGTTCGAGATTGGAGGGCTGAAAAACACCGAAGTCACCGTCACATTAAGATGCAAGGTCGCTGTGTGTGGTGGGTACCGGCTTTGACGATGGTCAGCATGCAAGCCATGCCATTTGACCCATGCGAGGCTGATTTGCAGGTGAGCCCTCGGTGGGCAAGACTGCCCTGCTGAGCATGTATACAAGTAAAGGCAAGAGCTTTCCCAAGACCTACAACATGGTGTGTTGTGCCACGGGTTGTCACTGCTTTTGTCCCACTTGGTATGCGCAGCTGAACCTGCCTGCTTTGGGCAATGCTACAGCAGTCACAGACTGTTGTGTGGCCCTGTTGCAGACCACAAGTATGGAGGTTGTGGTTGCACAAGTGCATGTGCCAGATACGACAGCTGTGGTAGAGCTGTTTCTTCACGACACACCAGGCAGTGATCTGAACAAGGTGTGCTCCCACACAAGGCAGCCAGGCCCTTCAGCAGCCATTTGTTCAGCTGGTGTGCCAGAGTATGTTGCATGTACCTGCCAGCCGCTTCAACCAAAGGAGTGCAAATGGATGGATCAACCATTTAAATACGCCCGTTGATGTTTGTGCATGCAGGACTCGCTGGGTGCGCTTTGGAATGGCATCTACCACGCCATCCTGGTGTACGACGTAAGCAGTCAAGAGTCGTATGATGCATGCAAGCTGTGGTTGGAGGAGCTGAAAAAGGCGAGGTGCGCTTAGCAGAGTCAGTCCAATTGATGCAGCCAGTCGCTGGCAGTCACTTGGGCTGTCGCTGGCTGATGTTGGTGCTGTACGTGGATAAAACAGGTTGGTCTGCAGCTGGGCACACTTCCCACTGTGTGCGCAAGCATTGAAGGGCATCAACCACACTGCTGTTTTTGACTCGACAAGATTGTCCTGCTGACTGTGTGCCTGCACTGTCGGATGTGCTTCAGGATTGATCGCGAGCGGCCACTGAAGGCCGTGCTGGTGGCCACAAAGTCAGATCTGCCCAATCAGCGGCACCAGGTTGCTGATGACGTGGCCGAAGTGTGGGCAACAGCAAATGGTCTGGAGTTCTTCTCTGTGTCATCGGTGCGATGTTGTGGTGGTTGCCAGGCTTGTTTTCAGCGTTAACTAAGTCACCGTGAGCAGCAGAAGCCGCCTAAAGTCTGAACTACAACGTGCAAGGCTGGATCAGCAGTGCGTGCATGCCTGACCACTGCTTGACCTCATCGTTTCATGGCGGCCATCGTTTGACATGACAGGTGCCACCTGGGAAAGACGTGGAGGGCCCGTTCCTGGCACTGGCAAAGGCTTTTCACAAGAGCTACGAGGAGAAGGTGGCTGCATTCCAGGATGCCTGCCGCAACTACTGAGCAATGCCACCGCACGTCTTTGGCACCAGTGTTAACTCTGAAGGGTCGGCCTTCACGTTGCTTAATGCAGTTGGAGGTTTATAGGTGCTCAGGCAGTACGCCGTGCAAGCACATGTCTGGGGTACTGCGTTGCATACAAGTGCCTGCAAGATTGTCGACGGAGCCCAACTATGAACCACTCCTTGTTAAAACCGCGCGCATATTCTGCAGCCTCTTCGTCCTCAACGTCCGATAGCAGAGGACCAAGCGGAACGGGAACCCAACTCGCGGCATGGCAGCTGCATATGTAAAAGTAGGTTGTCCTAGATCTGTGTGCAGCGGACAAGGTGCGTGTTCCATCCTGAATCCACATTGGATTCATGGGAGTTGATCCAACCGAACATGAGGAAAAAGGGCCGACCAAAGCAGCACGTTATATCACCTGAAATATTTACTTATAAGCTATCAGCGTCAGAGTAAAAAGGATCGCTTTTCATCACAGTCTTTCTTACCTCGCAAGCTGTGAGCGCATCATCCATTGCTCCTACTCACAAATGAAAGCTTAACGCAGCAATCGATCAAGGACAAGATAGTAGACGGCAAGTGACCATCAGGGTCACGTCGCCACGGTGCACGGACAAGGCCACATGCAACATTCGAATAGATTTCATCTGAAGATGTGGCCTCGTGCGCCGTTGACCATCATGGCCTTGTGGCTTTGGTGTGCTGCAGCAGGTAAGAAAGCAGGCGTGCGCGCCATTGGCATGCAGCTAACGATCCGGGGAGCAGCTGTCCCGCTGAGCCGTTGTGTTCTACATGCTGAGTGCTGAGAGCACCCGCTCAACTCCTGGAATCCGCAGGCAGCGACCCGCAGGCGCCAGGAGCCAGCACGCTGCACGGATTGCGAAGCCCCCGGAGGTGGGTCGTCGTCGCGGTGACTGTAACAGCGCTAGGCTGTAGTCTTTGTCTGCCATGCATGTCGCCTTCAGCATGTGCAGCGCAAGCCGGACCACCTGGACATGCCTGCTGCTGCATTTGCCGATGCCACGTTCAGGTTGCTGGATCAAACAACCGTCACCCCATTGCCAGACACTGGCACACAGCACGTGGTACGGAAACCCGCACCACCTGCACCACCGCCCAAGCCCAGAAGTGGCCGCTCACCACCCAGCCCGAGCCGTCGTGTCCCACCGTCCCCACCCAAGAGAAAGCCTCCTCCGTCACCACAGACAAAGTCTTCACTATATCCCCAACCACCCTCTGGAAGCCCACCACCTCCCAGCCCGCCTGTTCAAGTTCCGCCATCCCCAACCCCAACCCCCAGCCCCTACACCTCACCGCTTGCCCCCTCGCCATCCCCTTCACCACGCCGAACTAGCCCCAGCCCATCACGGAGGCGCCCTATGCCGCCTGCTCCCCCACGCTCACCTCCCATGAACGAGCAGCCAGATGCTCCCGAGTCACCATCTGAGCCTGATGCCCCCTCACGGCCAGGGCACCCATGGCTGCCTGTAGAGCCCCCACGTGCACCGAAGCCACCACCCAAGCCCAAGCCACCCCTTCCGTCCCCACAGCCTTCCCCCAGGCCCAAGCAGGTTTTCATGGCCCCTGCCGCAGCCATTGAGGACCCAGGCAATACGCTGGACACACAGGCAGTGCTGGACCGCCACAACTACTGGCGCGCACAGCACGGGGCGGACCCGCTGGTGTGGGATGACACACTGGCTCAGCGCGCACAGGACTGGGCGGACAACTGCTACTACGAGCACTCTGGATACTCGTATGGGGAGAATCTGGCGATTGGGCAGCCCGTCAAAATGGTGGACCTGTGGTACTCGGAGATCTGCGAGTATGACTATGCCAACCCTGGTTGGTCTCCTGCAACCGGGCACTTCACACAGCTGGTGCGTGGTAGCGTGGAGCATGATGCAGTTATTTGTGTGTGTTCGTGCATATGTGCGCAGCTGTGCACATACACAGCTAGACACTGGCGGACCTGCTGTTAGGCATCAAGTCCTCTCAGACAGGCGAGTCCATGCCTGCAGCGGAGGCGGCACCATACAGTTGTTGCAGTCAGCTGATTGCTCACTGCGCCTGCACCTATCTGCCACACAGGTGTGGACGCAAACCAAGATGCTGGGCTGCGCTGTGGGTTACTGCCCATATGGTGTACAGGATGCAAGTGGGTCAAAGTGGAAGAACCAGCCAATGCTGGTGTGCGAATACTGGCCACCAGGTGAGTGAGCAAGGAGTGAACTCTGTGGGCATTGTTTGCCATCAGCCATGTGGACCTGGTGGCTCACACATGTATCACAGCCCCAGGAGCATTGGCAGTGCCTCTGCGATTATGCAGGCATGTCCTTTCTGCACCCAGTTCTGGGGCCAGCCGACACACCTTGTCGTACCGCATGAATGACATTGAAATGCAGGCAACTTCAAGGGGCTGTTCAAGCTGGACGTGCCTCCTCGCCTGCCTGGTCAACCGTCTGTGTGCGCCAAGTGAGCGAGATGATCCGAGCACCAATTGTGAGCGCATTCAAAAACTCTCAACATAATGATTGGCACCCAGATTTGGGTGCTGCATGGCCTGGCGTCCGGCCAGCGATCCACTTCTTATTCATGCAGCTGGAGTGTGTGATTTAACCAGGGCTGGCAGCAGCTGGGGGATGAGGTTTTCCCGGTTGATGTACTACCGGAGACCCATTGGGCATGCCTGGCAAGAGCTGGGCCTTACGAGTGTACATTATGACATGTCGCAGAACGGGCATTCACCCTTGTCCATTCTTTCTGCAAGCACATCCACGCAGCTGTACCTCACGAGCCACACCTGATGTCGTTTGGGGCAGAAGCAGCAGGATTGGTCATGCGATGTGAATTTTGTATTGGAGTCAAGGGCATTTCTCGAGCGCTTTTGTTTGGCAAGTGGACAGGCAGTTGCTGCGGGAGTTCCTGCGCTGTGTATGTTTGTACGGTGCAGTTGCACCAGTACAGTAAGATCAGAGTGATGGCAAGTGGGATCTGTGCCTGGCACTTCACACATTCGTTACAAATGCTTGACCTTTTTTTCTGATTCAGAACCATTGGCTGTGTTCATCATTGCGTTGTTTTTTCAACATTCCTTGCCCATGGTTTGCAACGGTTTCGAACAAAATTCGATGTGTACTGCTCCGTTTTTGCAGTTTTGTTGCAGGATTGCGTTCACACAATGGAACATGCTGCTTCTTTTACTTGTCCATATGTGACATCTGTAAGCATACTGTCTGTAAAAATTCGAAATTTGCCGCACATGTTTCCAGGAAATGGGCCTGGCCATAAACTTGGAATCGTTACATTAATCGCAGGACACATGAAACAACTGATGGTGAGAGGAAAGTCAGGGAAGTCATCTCCGTGGCTTTTTTGCCACCTGTGCAGCCTGCCTGGCAACAGTCCGCTGCTGGCTCTTGAGCCCCATTGCCAGCTCCTCCCGCTTGGCAGCCCACTGCGCGCGCATTTGATCCTCGCTCTGCAGGGGAGCACGAAACATATCACCTGGGTGATGCAGCTAACACATGCACACTTCTAACGCCGGACACCACTTGGATGAGGCCAACATATGCCTGGGTTGGTTAAGGTGTGTTCAACGGTAAAAAGCACAAATGCATCCCGACAAACCCCATCGAGGGAGCCAGCTGACTTTCCCACAGGCAAACAAAATGTCAACCAGCACACCGTCTCACCTCAGTGCGCATGAATTTGAATGCACCTGACAGTATGTTGGGCAGGCCGGTTGGCTTCACTGCTGACTGGCTGCCCACAGCTGCTGCAGTCTTCTGGCCTGTCCTTGGCTTCTGAACAGGCGGTGCTGATGCAGGTGGCTTGCGCGATGGTGCCCTGGGCTGAGTGCCCGTAATTACAGGTGTCTTGGCGGACTGTATTGCACCTGCCTTGGCATCTTCCTTTGCTCCTGCATGGGCTGGAGCTTCAGCAGGTTGTGCTGGGTTTGACGCAACAGCACCAGTGGCACCATCAGCATCCACCTGCTTCCGCTTGCCTGGCGTGCGTGGTGCCCCGGCATCCGCCTGTGCCGCTGCTGATGTTAGTTCAGCAGTTGGCCCTGATGCATTTGAGACAGGTGTAGCGGCTGCTGCCGGTGATGGGGACAGGCCAGCTGCTGTCTTGGGAGCAGCAAAGCTGAACGCAAAGCGCTGCTTTGCTGGGTCCGTCGTAATTGGTGCATCGTCTCCTGACGCAGATGCAGGAGCCTGGCTGGATAACGCTGAAATAGGCACTGCAGGTGCTGCAGGCGCTGTAGGTGCAGTGCGTGGTGGCTCCTGTTCTGTTGTGCGTTGAGGTTGCTTGCTGGCCGCAGGAGCTGGAGCACCTGTGCCGCGCTGTTGTGCGCCCGACACAGGCTGTGGTGCTGCTGCCTTGGAGGCTGCCACTGCCATCATTGGCTTGGGCACAGGGGCTGACTGCGACTTGACAGCCGGATTTGGCTTGGTGGCCAGCTTCTGCACCTTGCTGCCTTGCTGCTGCCTTGCAGATTCCTTAGGCTTGGACCTGGGTGCCTCGTCATCGCTGTCCAGCACATCTACGAAGACCTCTTCACTGTCACTGCCAAACCGGTCTAGGCCCTCTGCTGCTGGCTGAGATGGTGGGGCAGCAAACTTGGCCCGCAAAGGCCCAGTCCCAGGCTCAGCGGTGCCTGGGCCAGCAGCCTTGGACCGTGCCTTGGTTGCAGCGTGTGCAGTGGGGTGAGAAGGTGTGGTTCTGGCATCAGGCTGAGACGATGGCGCTGGCTGCTGACGAGATGATAGCGCAGATGTGTGCTTGTGGGACAGTGGGAACCGTTCTCCCTGTGGCGTGCCGTCGTCAGCTTCACTGTCCATTCCGACACCTTGCAAGATCTCTGCAAGGATTGCATCATTGTCCCAATCATCATGATCCAGATCATGATCATCGTCATCCTTGCCATCCTCTCCTGCGCGGCCCCTAACCCAGGTGTCTTCCTCTGGCGCAGTTCCAGGCACATCAGCCTTCTCTGGCACTGTCTGATACTCCCTTGTTTTCTGGTGCTGCTTCTGCTGCTTCTGTGACTTGGGCGCGGGCTTTGGGGCCTTTCCTGTGGGCTGCACGTGCGCACCCTCTGCATCATCGTCATCATCAACATCCACCAACACCTGGGAGCAACAATGCAGAAAGAACATCACAGCATTTGACGCTCAAGTGTATGGTACCCCAAAACACAGAACCATCAACCTATGCGCATGTTGCTTGCATAGAATGCTGCAGACCTGCAGTGGCTCCAGACATGAGTGAAATGGGCAGTGCTGCAGCAGTGAATCTAGCACGCATGCTTCAGCATGCATAATTACAGCCTGCTGCACAACCCTCCTATCATCACGCACCTCATCACTGTCGCTGGCAAACCGGTCCAGATCGTGTACCCTGTCGGCCTGTTGTGCTGAAGCATTTAGCGGCTGTGAGGGTGCGACTGTTGGTTTGGATGGTGCTGCTGCCAGTGCTTTTTGCTTGGCAGCCGCAGCCTGGCCAGTCTCAGTTGCTTTCTGGTGTGCGTGCACTTGCTCGACCTTTGCCGCGAGCTTGCCAGGCCCCTGCTTTGGCTCTTCCAGTGACTGTGCAGCTGCCTTAACTGGCTGTTGTGCCTGTCCACTTGCTGCTGCAGTTGGCAGCTTCACAGAGACTGCTCCTGCACCCCTTTTTAAAGCAGATGCGCGTGCAGCAGCACGTGGTGCGCCTTCCTCATCAGATTCTGACCCAAATCGCGCCAGGTCCTTGCCTGAGGGGCCCGCCAGAGGGGCCTGCACTTCCTCGTCATCATCTCCACCAAAGTCCAGCACTGCATCTTCGTCCTGGGTAGCCTCAACAGCTGCGCCACCGGCAGCTGTCCACGCCTGCTTGCCAAACTTCGGCTGCTTGCCGCCCTTTGCATTCCTGCGCGCAGCTGCTACAGCTGCTGCAGCCTTGGCAGCTGCCTCCTCTTTCTGACTGGCTGTCTTAATCTGCTTAATCACCTTCATGTAGCTGAGGTTCTCTTTGGTCAGCTCCTTATGAGTGTGTGCCTGCAATGCAGAAAAGGGGCTAGACATAGGCTGCACGAGCATATGCTGTATCAGGAGCCATGTTGCCACACTACAACAGGCCAATACGGAAGAGTCTAGCAACGCATGCACTGCATCAATTCCCTGTGAAGTGTGCACTGGGCAGTCACGCTGTCTTGCCCCACCTGTTGTGGTACATTCAGGGCTTTGGGTGGTGGCACGGCCTTGGGTCCATGAAGTGTGCTGCCATCCACCCCACTCTCTGTGACAGGCTGCACTGGCTTGTTTGTGGTCATGGGAGGGTTGTCAATCAGCTCATTCCAAATGTAGACACGGCTGCACAGGGTGAGCCAGTGCAGGCAGGTGAGGGGTGTTCATGGATATGATGAGCAGAGTGTGTGGCATGGCACTGTTGAGGGCATGCGTCCCAATCATCCATGGCAAGCAGGCACTGTCCACACATAGCTTCTGAAGTACACAGCACCGAAGCTCAAGCTGCGCACCTCTTGGGTGGCTTGCCGGTGTACTCCCAGTGAAGAGCCTGTAGCGGGATGGGTTGGGCTGCAGGGAAGCCATCCTTCTTCGTGCGCTTAGAACCTGGCTCCAGAGATACCTTTACAACCTGTGTATGTTTGTTGGTTCCATGCAAAGCCAATGCCACGTGGGCCTTGTAAGAACAGTGTGCAGGACGGGGTGCACAGGTACAGGGCTAACATTGGCAAACAGCAATCACAGGACATGGCACCACAGCGTCTGCACACCTTGCTCCGTTTCCGCTTCCCTATGCCTGAAGAGACCACGATTGTCAAGGGTTTGGATGAGTCCATTGGGTCTGGTTGCTGTGCCTGTTGTGCGGCTGCTGCCCAACTTGCAGACAGCTCTTCATCTTTGAGCTCCTCTGCCGCCACCCGCTGTTTGTAGTCCGGCTTTGCCACTTCCACCTTGAGATGGTGACCACGCCACTTGCTGTTGTTGTACTGCATGCATGACACAGCACCATGCACCCATGCTCATAATGGGCATAGGCATGTTTTGCATGCAGCTCCATGCAAAACCCTGCTGGCGCATGCCAGGACGCACCAGGCTTAAACATCTCCGCACGGACGTTTCGTCCTTGGGTTTCAGGCTTATATATGCGAATCCTCGGCAGGAGCCTTGCAATTGATGGTAGTCTGGGTGCGACTCTTTCACGGGCACCATCTCGCAGTCAAAAACATCTCCAAAGCTAACGAATCGTTGCTTCAAATCGCCAGCAGTGACGTCTCGGGGCAAGCCCCCGACGTACAGCCGCACGGCCTCCATCCGTGCTGTTCACAGTGGTTCCATCTGGCATCTAGCACTTCATCTTGCAGGATACGAAAGCTATGATTTTCGGACGGATCACCTCTCACTTCCACTCTGCCTCAGCAGCGAGGTGTGGCTACATTTGGTTTGCTAACCTAGGTTACCAGTTATATTAATCCGCTGGCTTAGCAAATAAGGTTTGAAGGGCATGGCAAGGACTGATGGGGAGAGACCTGCAGGAGCTGCCGCGTGAAGCTGGGCCTCTCACGAAGCATCTCCTCGCACGTGCTCAACTACAAGGTAGGAGGTGCTGCCGCTTGGGACTGGCCCTTGGACCGAAACGTTGACCATGGTCGCTGTAGCCCCTGGATGGCGCTCGACTAAGCCGTGCATCTGAGACGCCACAAAATGCAGGATACGAGCAGATTACACGCGGAGCACTGCGCGTGGTGCGTGCCTGGCAGGGTAGACCCATGCACAACGGCGTGCACCATGCTCACATACCTTGCGTCAATGCCGCTCATCCATATGCTCTGACTATCACATGCAGGCCCCTGCATTGCTCCATCCACTTCCAAGGACTGCACCTGGCAGTGTGCTTCTGCCACCTGTCGAACCCTTGGGCACAGTCCCACTGCCTTACTGGAGGCAGCCACGAGACCGCTTGCTTGTGCTTGCCACCCAGCCAGCGCCGGCAGCTGTGATCGTGCCAGCTGCTGCTCAACGCAGCGCAACTGCTAGGGTGGAGTCTTCGGCTCATCAGCAGCCACAAGCAGCTGTGAGCAGTGAACCAGCCAACTTGAAGCGTCCATCTGGCGGGTACAGGCCCAGCACTGAAGTGATCAGTGAGGAGCCAGAAGAAGCATCAGCACTGAAGATCGCAGCAGGCAAATCATCTATCGCGACTGATCCAGCAGGAGACAGCAAGTCGGTGTGCTTAAACGAGGAGCAACTGCCGCAAGTGCAGGCAGAGCACACAGCAGCGCCTACCACCGAGGTTGCTGCTGAGCAGCCTTTGAACACGTGTTCAACAATCCCAGAGGACGAGCCTGGATCACCAGGTCCGTCACATTGCAGGGCATTAGGCAACTGCCATGCACACCGTGCTTAATTGCATCCGTGACTTACCAATGCTGCTGCATACCCACAGGAAGCTCCAGCACATCTACATTTCTGTGCGACGTGGAGCTGCAGCGATCTGCAAGCCTCAGCCACTCATCCCTTGTGAGTGCTGATGCCTTGGCCATAAGCAGTCATGTCTTGCTGTAAGCCAGTGTGTTCCAATCCATGTGTCCTTTGAAAAGCAGTGCTCGCCAATCATGCCTTTGACCATCCCTTGGCTGCTTTGGATGCGAGTTGATACTGCACTGCATGTCTCGTTTGACAGGACGGATCCTCAGCCGCTGCTGCGAAGCAAAGCAGCCCTGTCGCGCACCACATCACAAACAAGCAGGTGCCAAGTGATTGTGACAGTGACGGTGACGACATCCTGAGAGAATCAGTACTTCTGAGGCTGTGCAGCAACATGTCCTCAACCAACAGCAGCCCTTCCAGGTCACGTGCGGGTATGCCTAGTGCAACACAGCCTGAAGACAAGGCCGCCGATTTCATCAAAGGTGCCAGCGCCATGCCCTCTGTCTCGCCTGTCCCTAAGCTGCAGACACAGCGGCCGCCACCACTGCAAGTTGCAGCCTCCGCACCTGCAGAGTCACTCGGTCCGCTTGCAGCAAAGCTGCAAGCACACCGCCATGCGGCTGTGCAGCCATTGGCAGCGGCAGCAGCCGCAACCCTGTATGGACAGGCAGCCTTTCAGGTGGCCACCAGTGGTGGCAGTGGCAGCAGTGGTGGAGGCGCTGACCAGTCAGACCAGAACAGCAAGAGCAGCCGCTCAGGCATTGGTGCACTATTCGCAAAGAGGAAGAAGGATCCAATCGTCAAGACCAGTTCTGATGTCAATGGCGCCCTCTCATCTGCGGACCAATTGGGGCCTTTGCAGCGTGGCATGGCCAAGCTCGCTGTCCACCCTGTCCATGGCAGTGCAGCAACCAGCCATGCATCTGCAGAGAGTTTGTATGCAACACCCGTGAAGGATGGCAACAGCTCTGGCGCTGCATCAGGAGATGGCCTGCTGGGCACTGCTGTGGCCCCAGGGTCACACGTGTCCAGCAGGTCTGTGCAGCCTCCATCTGCTGCCTCTGATCGTCTGCCGTCACAACAGTCGCATGGATCATCACAGGCATCCAGCGTCATGCCCGTCTCAGCTGCAATGCCGATCCACCACCCCGGTGTTGCCACCCTAACACGTGTGGGCGAGACCATGCGTGCCATCGAGATGGGGCAGGGGCCACTGGCCAAAGCGATGTCCAGAGCTCGTTCAGGGTGCGTTTTGGTGCCATGATGGCGTGAAACAGCAAGGGTGCGTGCCTCACGCCATGGTGTGACAATAATTTACCATTGTTTTCTTGGCTGCAGGATGGCAAGCGATCCATCCAGGCTAGCGCTTCCCAACGCTCATGGTATCAGCGCCACATCCACACCTGATAAGATGCTGCCACCCACGGTTCCACCAGCACATCCTGCTACCAACGCATCAACTGTGTTGGTGGCTGCTCCCACAGCTGGTGCTGAGGCAGCACTGCAGGCATCTGAGCTGAGCAGCATGCAGCCAAAGCCAAAGCAGAAGAAGCTACCTGCCATGCCTGCCTTTCTGAAGCAGGCGGTGCACCAGAGGCTGGAGCAGCAGAAGCCAGACATGGTGCAGGAAGTGGTTGGTGGTGGTGCAGGCAGCTCTGCACCACCCAGGAGCCCGCATATGGGTGGGCTGGCATGCATACTGGAGTCGGATGAGACAGGCTTCCAGCCCCAGACTCTGAACGTGACAGTCAGCCAACTGCAGCTTACAGCAGAGTCCTCAGGTTATTCTGAGCCCGTTTCGCCTCCCAACAGAGCACAAGGGATGCCCCAGTGCAATGTGCCCGTGCACCCATCAGAAGACTCAGCCGCAGCCTTGCACGCAGCCAGGGATGGCTTCGAGTTCGGCACGGCGCCCGGTGGTACCACTGTGCCAGCGTTTGCAAGTGTTGGGCCACATGGCGTCGCTGACCCTGGCCTTACTGCGCAGCCAGCTCACATTGCAGCTGCACCTGTGCAGACAGCGCCCGTGCCCGAGGTGCAGCAGCCGCTTCGCAACATAGTGGCGGAGCGTGCAATGGCATTCCAGCAGCAGCTGCAGGCTGCGCAGACCCCGCCCCAGCAGCGCGTTCGGCCTGCTGCAGAGCATGCATCAGGCAGCGCAACCAAGAGGCCAGCCGTGGTGCATGTTGGAGGTGCACCATCTGTGGTGTGGCGATCACCCTTCAATGCTGCCGAGCCTGCGGCTGCTGCAGCTGCACCTGGCGCACCTCCTGCACAGGTGCCTAAGGGCATCTCTGTGTCAGCTGGTGGGGCAGATACAGGCTCGCAGGCCGTCGCTAATGCTGCTGTGTTGGAGGCTGCTGATGGTGCAGCCAGGTCACTGTCCATGCCTGGCATGCACATTCCAGATGGCAGCGCTTTGCCTGCAGCAGCACCGGCCAAGGGCCCTGCAGATCTTGTGCCCCACAGTCCTGAGATGGCATCGGCCATGACTGGGCCGCAGCAGTCGTTCATGACAGCCATGTCATCTGCTGCCTCCAGCCGCCCACACGCAGAAGATGGAGTAGACAGTCGTGCGCAGCTGACAAAAGATGAAGAAGCACAGCCGGCAGGTGCAGCACAGGCAAAGCGTGACCCTTCCCCTCTGGCACGGAGCCTGTCGATCCCTGGTGTCAGCCCTGCTGCGATGGCTGCGCTTAAGCGCACAGTGACAATGCAGAAGCAGGCAGAAGCAGTGGTTCCGGCACCTGAGCAGCCTGCACCACAGGCGCTACCCAACCACATGCCGTTCCAGGTGCAGGCGCAGACATTAGTGGCGCCCTACGGGCCGCCCGACATGTCATACGTCGCGTCTGCGCAGACCAGCCTTCATCCCCACGCCTTGTCATTCAGGGGTGCAACTCAGGATACCACCTCCACCTCCAACAGCACCAGCACTGGGTCAGAAGTGGTGTCTGGCCCGCGGGCACCAGCCGGCCCGCCTGGTGTGAGCCCCACGTGGTATGCAAATATGCACCCTGTTGTGCATGAGGCGGGACATGGCCGCCAGACCAAGGACGCTGCCCAGCCGCCGCCTGCAGCACCCATGTCATTGGCTCAGGCCGCTGCAGCACGTGCGGCGGAGCGACTGGCTCGTGCAGAGCAGGAGCCATTCTTGCCACCTCCGCCCCCACCACCCCCTGGGCCGCCACCACCACCACCACCCCGCGCTGCGCAGCCAGCTCCCACTCGTGTTGGTGGTCCTCCGCCTCCGCCACCTGGGCCGCCCCCTCCCCCACCCCCTGCCTCAGGCTTCAGTGCGATGCCTGCACTGCCCAAACCCCGAGGTGGCAGCTCAGCTGCTACACGGTCGTCTGAGAACGGCACGCCCAGTGTAGCCAGCAGCGTCAGTGTGGCGTCTTCTGGGTGCGTTTATTGGTTCTTGGTGCTGCTGCTTGCACAGCCTGACGTAACTCTTTCTCAACATAATAGTAACAGTGCTTTTTGTTCACGCTATGGCGTGCTGGCAGCAACGCATTGAAGCAGCAGCCATGCCGTTCCACATGACTCTGAACTGCCTGTTCACCGCTCTGTGTGCACCACGCAGGGCAATGGCAGAAGTGCTGAGCATGATCAAGGCCCTGGGTGAGGGTGGCCACCACAAGGGCCATCTGCGCAGCCTGTCCAAGAGCAAGGCAAAGCGCGGTGCTAAAGGGCAGCAGGTGGCGGCTGCTGCACCCAAGCCCCCACCCGCAGGCAGCCCACTGGGCGCCCTGGGGGCGCTGGGTGCCGCAACTGCAGCGGCGGCGCAAGCACGTGGCAGCATGCAGGCACACGCGCTGCTGCAGCGTGTCAGGTCTTCCATGCGGGTGCAGGACGAGGATTCATCTGATGACGAGTACTTTGCCTGAGCCCTGCATGCTCCAGCTAATTAGCTACGGAGGGATGCAAGCAAGCAGCTCCACCCAATGGTTCTGCCATTTCAGTAGAGCACGGCAGGCTTGAGATAAGGGAGGCACCATAGGCTAAGGAAGTCGACCCAAGGAATGGACTGTAGTGTCCGCAGGTACACTTAGGCTCACATATCATAAGTTGGGTTGGTCCTTTGGGTTAGTCATCAGGAATGTAGTCAAGTTGTAAGAAACAAACTAATTGGCGAGCATGCTCGCGTTCCAGGCGCTGGCAGGAATTCCGCTGCCACATCTCGGCAGACGGCAGCATCGTCACAAACGATCACTGATACAAGCGCAGCAAGCATCTGATCAGCAAGCTGCTGCATCGCCGGAATTGGTGCTGTCCAACTATAGGGTAGTGCTGGTTGCACCCAAAACCCCAGCCAACATAGGCGCAGTGGCCAGATGTTGTGGCAACTTTGAGGTATGTTGGAATGATCATCAATCTTTGGCGTGATTAACCACATGCAAACTCACATGCTGAGTATGCCATTGCCACGTTCGCAGTGTCCTGACCTGTGGGTGGTCGCGCCCAGGTGCGTGCAGAACTGCAGGCACTGCATTTCGAAGTCACAGTGACAGTTTGTGCCAGCCAGAGTTGGTGATGTGCTGATGTTTGTCCCTGGTCGCATTACTGGCTATGCAGGTGCGACCCACGCAGCGATGAGGCGTACAAGGTGGCATGTACCAACACAGTTCTGGACTCCATGGTGTCAGTGGGGTCTCTCGAAGATGCTTTGGCTGATACTTCAAGCAGCATCGGGTTCACCAGGCGGGCAGGTGCCAGTCGTCTGGTACATGCAAGCATAGGGCATCTGCAGGCGGTGCTGCCGTCTGCCCTGTCCCTTCAGCCAGCCACAACATCACAGCAGCCCCAAGAGTCAGCGCCTGGCATCACAGCCCTTGTGTTCGGGCGAGAGGTGCGCAGTGATCAGACATCTGCACACCTGCCACGACGTATTGCTTTGGCTGGTTGTTGCCGGATCAACATGCAACAGGTGGGAATGGAATCAAGTGGGCGCATGTTGCATTCACCCCTGCAGGAGAGTGGTCTGACAGAAGCAGAGCTGCGTATGTGCAGGCATGCGTGCGCAATCCCCACGGGGCGCTTGCAGCCGTCGATGAATCTCAGCCATGCTGCAGCTGTAGTCCTTGCAGATCTATTTCAACGGCGCCTTGCTGCAGGGGATGGCAAATCAGAGCAGCCATATGCAACACCTCTACCACAACTCCATGCTCCCAGCGCGGCTGTGGGCATCGTGGGTGCGCTTCACTCACAGCAACAAGGTGCTGCAGCATTTGCTGCTGATCAACGACAGCCAGATGACGTGCTGCAGCCGTATGGCAAATCAGGAGGTGCTGCCAGCGGACCAGCAACTGCATCCGAGTTTGAATCGCTCCTCAAGCATCTGGGGCTTATTGCTGAGGCAGTGGGCATGACGTGAGTCACGCAATTTGGACATGAGTGTGAGCACTGGGTTGGTGCACGCTTAGAAGGAACACGGAGGTTGGCCGTTTCGAGCCTGCAATGTTGGCTACTCAATGCTGTGCACTCCAAGAGTCTGATCATACTCAATCTTTTGCAACTGCAGATCGCAAGAGAGCACTGGAGGAGGCAACAAGGGGAGCCATGGCCGCCGCATGAAGCCCCTGGGCCACATCAGGAATTTGCTGTCACGTGCACAGCCCACACAGGGCGAGGTCAGATCAGTGCATGGCCTGGCTTCTGCGGTGCTAGCTGCAGTGAGGGCTCAGGGGCAGGCACCTGAGGCCCAGCGGAGCCAGCAGGCCACTGGTGCAGAAGGGCATGGTGTAACACAGGGGCAGGACCAATGACAGCTGTTGGGGTGCTGTGGCTGCAGCTCATAACTCTGATTCGGTCCAATGTAATGCTATTTTCATGTTGCAGCTATTGGCACACATGCAACCGTGCGGGTTTGAAAATCCCCACGACCTCTCAGGTCATACACAGGTCCTCACTCACTTTCTGTTTTTAGGGATTGGTGAGAAGAAGGTTAATGTAGCAATATTACATAGTGTCAGTGGTCTTCTCAGAATGCTTGTGGCCAGGTCCAGCTAGGCTGAGCTATGTGAGAGCTGAAGTTGCTTCACTGCATCAGCCATGGCATATCCAAAGCTGCAGGAGCAGGTGCAGGTGCTGGTGCAACATGTCCAAGATGCTCTTGGGTTTGAGCAGCACCAGAACTGGCATGCAGCCCTCAGCAGCTTCATGCAGGTGCGGCTTGGGCATGACATTTGAGGAGCCCCTTCACAGATCCCTCCAACGCCGCTTTTAAGGGTCATGTTACCGCTATGTGCTTGCATCCATGTGTATGGCAAGCCCATAGCCCCCCGTCCAGCCCCCGGCTGCTGACGTGATTGCTTTGCCTCCACAGGCCAAGCTGCAGCTGACATGCATTGTGGATGACATGACATGTGGGATCGGCAGCGCACTGGAAGCAGAACCCAGCAGTGATCAGGCCAGCGTGCTGAATTTATTGGTGGATTTGGCCCCCTCTCTTATTTGGGCATACGAACGGCGTGCGCAGGTAAACAAGCGCAGAACTATACCCCGGCCCCTGCCATGTGTGCGTGTGGATCCATGCAACATATGCTCATGCACAGCAATGCAGCAGCCAAGCTGCCCACAAGCGCTGTCTGCAGGACAGCACATTTGACCCCTGTTGACAGCTGTGGATGGAAGTTTGTACGCTGCGTGTTGATTGTTGTACTCTGGACCTGCAGGATCTTGAGCTCATGATGCAGCAGGCCACTCATCAGCCTGCTCTGCAGCACAGGTGCACGTACATCAGCACACCTACACACCACCTGTCACCAGATCAAGTGCGCGCACTCGACTTGCCAGTGCCTACTGAGCACTGCTGTTTGCTGCTTGCTACTTGCACTGCTTGCAGCTTCAATCTGAACGGGTCGGATTGCCCTCCCGCTCCACTGCTTGTGATGTTTGCAGGTGCCTGGATGGGCAGGCATGCATGAAACACCAGGACTTCAGCAGCCCACAACCTCCAGCCAGGGCTGGGCTCCCATCACCACGCCTGTGTGCCCACAGCAGCGACAGCAGCACCGTGCCAGCTCATCAAATGCCTGTGCACAGGCCCCGGATGCTGCAGCCGCCGGCTCGATTGGGATGCAGTGGGGGTCATCACACACCAGCATCATAGGCACTCTCCATGGCCAAGGTGCTGCTGAGATCCATGCAGCAGCAGGCGCGCCTGCACCCATCCTTCAGCCACAGGCAGTGCTGGGCACAGGTGCAACAGTTGGGGCCGATCCTGCAGAATCAGGGCTGCCCATTCAACATGCCATCCAGCTGTGCCAGCGCCAGGTGTTTGGCAGCCTGGATGATCTGGCAGGTGGGTCTACACTGCAGGCTGCGGGCTGCGTCACAGGACATGATCGCAAAGTCACATGCACATGGGCATGGGTGTGTCGCTGTTGACAGACGCCTGCTGCCCAGATCTCCCACCACCCCCAACTCCGCCATGCCGTCACTGCTCTTGATTTCATTGCGCCGCCTCGTGGATGGCTGCAGGGCTGGACTCTGTGAAGCAGGAGCTGCGCCAGGCGCTGTTCTGGCCCATGAAGTTCCCACAGCTGTGGGTGCAGCTGCACAACAGCACTGGAACTGTGGAAGAATCTAATGCCATGTTGAACAAATCAAATGCATGGGAGATGACCGCGTCCTTTGCGTGCACACGGAAGCTTCATAACATGCCTTCACTTTCGTTTTGCAGGTTTCAGGGCTTCCGGGCACCCCCCCGCAATTTCCTCTTCTATGGACCTCCAGGCACAGGCAAAACAATGCTGGTGCAGAAGGTGGGTCAGCACCGTCTCGTTTACAGGTTCACAGCACTGCAGTCAAAGGGATCTTTTGTCTGGTGCTGTGCAGGTTGCGGCTGAGGGTGGTCTCAAGCTGCTGTGTCTGTCCCCCAGCATGCTGCTGTCAAAGTGGAGTGGGGAGAGTGAAAAGATGCTGTCGGCCGTGTTTGCTGCCGCATGCCAGCTGCAGCCATGCATCATCTTCATGGTGCGTTGCGCAGGAGCGAATTGATGTATGGCACAGCATGAGCAGCATGCACCTGTACTGCTGTCACAGCACACCCAGGACCACGGGCCTTGCTCAACACAGGCCTGAAAACGCTGGGCTGGAGAACTTCTGTACATACGGAACATATCATATGCACACAACCATTGCACTGGTCCAGGATGAGGTTGACAGCCTGGCGCGCGCACGGGGCGCTGGTGGCGGTGATGACACATTGTCCCGCCGGCTGCTGACTGAGTTGCTGATCCTGATGAATGGGTTGGGCGCTGACGAGCAGGCTCCGGGCAGCACAACGTCAGCTGTTTACGTCTTTGCCGCCACCAATCGCATCCAGGTGATGAGCGTTTATAGGCTCTGACGTGCAAGGCATTCGTGGTTCTGATGGCTGTTCATGTGCTTGGTTGTACCTGCCCTTACTTCTTGCCCAACCTTCCCCTGTGTTTCTGTGGTCTACACACGCGACTATGTGAGGCATATCTGGTCATAAGCGCACCACAAACACTTCCATCTCATGATGCGCTGCAGGACTGCGATGCTGCGCTGCTGCGCCGCTTTGACCGGCGCGTGCACATTCCCCTCCCAGACGCTGCGGGCCGCTCTGCGTTCTTTGAGGTGCGGCTGCTTGCCTGCGAGCCAGCGTGCTGCATTCACCGTTTGGGACTGCATGCAGCAGCATACTGTCGCTATGAAAGCATACGGTAAGCACCAGCTATGTGAGCAACCTGTGGTGAGCTTTGACTCTGACTGGGTGTGGTTTCTTTGCTTTGTGTGCTTGGCAGAGTGTACTGCAGCTGCCCGAGATGGCGTCTGAGCTTGCGGATGCAGATGTGCAGGCCCTGGTCGAGCGCACCCATGGCCTGAGCTGCGCAGAGCTGGCTGCAGTGTGCCGTGAGGCATGCATGGCGCCGGTGCGGGAGCTGCAGCATGTCCTGATGGTTTCGGCCGCCAGCCCTGCACCTCTTGAGTTAAGGAAACTGCAGTTTCAAGATTTTGTGCAAGCACTGCAGACATGCAGCTCAGTGGCAGCGCAGCAGAGGGACGCTGCCGCTCTCGTGCAGTAGTGCTGTGTGTATGAGCGTTGCATCTGCGGACTTGTAGCATGAGCAAATAGACGACTGTGAACTAGCTCAGCCATTCCATCGGTATGAAAGGCGGGACCGTTTGTGTTCACATGCTGCTAAGACGCCTGTGGTCCAACAGTCCACGGATCCACTGTTTCAGTAAAATAAAGCATCGTCAAGCCGGTGGCAACCCTGTTTCCAACATGTGAACCTCATCCTGTGATGCCTGTGACAGGATGGTTGATGGACTGGTGATTGTCAGCCCTCTGTGCACTGTAGCTAAGATGGCCCTCGCTATGAAGTCCGCTGTGGCTCCTCGCCTGCCTGCCCGCGCCCCCGTGCGCGTGCAGCGCTCTGCCAAGCTGAATGTGCGCGCCATGGCCACTGCCAGCGCCTCTGAGGTTCCCGACATGAACAAGCGCAACATTATGAACCTGCTGCTGCTGGGCGGTATCTCCCTGCCCGTGGGCTCTCTGGCGGTGCCCTACGCCCTGTTCTTCGTTCCAAAGAGGTACAGCATGCAGCCGGCGTGCATAGGGAAAGGACAGGGCGCAGTGCAGCTGGAGCAATCGGCGGCAACTCCACCATGAGCTGAGGCCATTTGAGTGCATGCACTTGCCACTTGCAGCTCTGGTGGCGGTGCTGGTGGCCAGGCTGCTAAGGATGCCCTGGGCAACGACGTGAAGTCCGCTGAGTGGCTGAAGACCCACCCGGCTGGTGACCACTCCCTGACCCAGGGCCTGAAGGTGGGGTGTTGGGACAGCCGCTGCGTCGCCCCTGGGCGTGTGCGATGGGCTTGGTAGCACTGCCGATGCCTAGTGCGGGAGTGCGGGGGCCAGGATAAGCCTATGATCCATATTGATTGATGCGCCTCGCCTGTTGTAGGGTGACCCCACCTACCTGATCGTCACCGCCGAGGGCAAGATTGCTGACTACGGCCTGAACGCCGTCTGCACTCACCTTGGCTGCGTCGTCCCCTGGGTGGCGGTACGTATTTGGGGCTCGTTCACGAAATGGGTTGCGCGCAGATACTTGCATACCGCGACAGCTGAACAGTCAGAATTGCAGGGCGTCATGACTGCAGCAATCGAGACGCACGGCGAGGCAGTCCTTACAGATAGGAGGGTTTGGCATGTGCCAGCATACACAATGCGGCTACCTGCGTCAGAAAATGCACCACAGCGCCATCACCACAACATGCACAGCATGGAGCAACCAGCAGCATCCCCCAGCGGTGGTGAAACCGTACAGCAGGGTTACGCGCAGGGTTACCAGACATGTACAGGGTCTTGACCAGCCTTGCGACCAGCCAATTTTGACAGTTACATACCAGCGACCGCTGCGCAGTGACAGGCATGCAGCAGGACGAAGTGACAGCACTTTCCTGCTGTGGGAGGCACGCATGTTATCAAGCATCCATCCATCACACATCGCTGCTCACAGCCATGCCATGCGACGCATGACAGCTGCTGGTGTTGGCAGCGCAGCATGCCCATGCATCTTCTGACATGCTTGCATGACTGCAGGCTGAGAACAAGTTCAAGTGCCCATGCCACGGTTCTCAGTACAACGCTGAGGGCAAGGTCGTGCGTGGCCCCGCTCCCCTGGTGCGTACGCCGGGAACAGACACAGAAGCTTCGAGCAGTTGCGCTGTGGGTCACAGTGACCGCAGCTGGGCAGAGCAGTGGAGCGCAGCAAGGCAGGAGAGCCAGGCTGCTTGAATGTCAGCTGGACTGGCCGATGTGCACGCCTCCTGGTTGCGGTGCATGTGCTTTGGTGCACCATCGCTCTGCATGCATTGACGTCTGCATTTGTGCCCAAACATGCGTGCTCCGCAGTCCCTGGCTCTGGCACACGTGACCATCAATGACAGCGATGTTGTGACCTTCTCCACCTGGTCCGAGACTGACTTCCGCACTGGCGAGAACCCCTGGTGGTCATAAATCAACGCCTCTTGACGTAGTCAAGGGCTGGGTTCAGAGCTGAATAGTCAGCCATGCCTGGGCCAGCGCAGGGCTGCACCTTCTGCTGCTGAACACTCTGCCTCTGGGTGGAACTGCAGCGCTGCCTCAATTTTCAGCTCGGGTGCACGCTGTTTTTGGTATGCGCGGCGTACAGCTGTCTGCGGCGCGCTTGCATGGGGGGCGGAGCATGGGGTGTATTTGTAGAGGAGTTTGAGCGGAGGGACTGAGCTGAGAGTGAGCCTAGCTACCATGCTAGCATCATGCGCTGTGAAGCTGCATCAACGGATGCAGACAGCGATGTTGTTACAATTTCGTTTCCAGATGCAGATGTGAAAACAGCCCCATGGCAGTGCTTCAACTCGATGGCACACAGCATGTCTGGGAGCTCATTGACAAGACAGCGACCAAACTGCATGCTTGGCATGCTGTCTGAACTGAGAAGCCCATCAACAGGCAAGACAGCTACAGCTTTGCATGTCCTGGTAGTCACAAATGCATGTAGGCAAGCTGCTGGGATGCTTGCCATGTTGCCCCTGGGGCAAGGGTAACCGCACCACTGCCTGCGACAGCTGGCTCCACGCACAGCATTGCCTGTGCGCAAGTCCAACATCCAGACGAACATGCATTATCACCAAAAATGCATCAGGAACAACGCAGTGCGCAGCAGCATATGATGTTTGAGAAATTAGGCGCACCTTCCACTCATCATCGCCAAAGTCAGCCATAGCCTTGGCCTGCAGTGTCACAGATGTCACAGACAAATGCACATGGCAGCACATCATGGTCAGACGGAGCGACGTCAAGCGAGTTGTCCGCGCATTTTACACGTTCACGTGTGGTGTTGTGTGATCTGCTGGCCTGCATACCAGCTGTATGCCGTACATACACTCACCTTGGCGATCCAAGGATTCCATACAACAGCATCCGGCAGCCCTGTCTTTTGGATTTCAAACTTCAGGCCGCTTGATGTATCCACGATCTGGGGCCACCAGCCATATGGTATGGGAGGACAGTCAGCAGTGATGGTTATTGATGTATGGCAGCGTGCCTTTTTGGCGCATGTTGTACGGTCCGTGCAAATGCCTTAGCCATCAGGACGCATCACCATAACAACATACCTCGAGGTTGTCTGGGGCACCAACATACACACGGTCCGTCTCCTGCTTGAAGATCACCTCAGGATCCTCATCAGTTGCCTCCTTCTGGCCCTGTAGGTTGTCCAGGTACTTGGTACCCTGCAGCCCCACCACCTTGGTCTGTATGACAGCATAATGGAACAACAACACCACAATAGGCTGATAAGCCCACCCTATCATTCCAAAGACATTGCAGCATGCACTAGCATGGCAGACCGGGCCACACAGCAAGCTCCTTAAAGGCACTGCCAGTGCGTTCGTGGTGGTATGGAGTCTGAGCGGATCTGCCCAAACCTGTAGCTGCATACAGGGCAGTCGTGCTCGACATGCCCTGATGCAGCTGCTGCGTGACGCACATGGTGAATGGATGAGATCTTGAAGTAGGTGTGCAGTGCTGCAGTGAACTTGAGCTCCTCGCCGCCTGCAGCCATCCCAGGCAGTAGCATGTCCAAGGCAGTAGCATGTCGACAGGTTGAAGCCTTAACCATCGGTTGGACCACAGCGCCTCGCAGGTTAGGAAGGAGGAGGCCACACATCTGTCACAGCTGCTCCTGAAACTGCGGCGCGACAGGCACCTCACCTGTGTTGGTCACGTGCATCGTCTGCAGCAGGATGTTGTTGCAGAGGGAGGTGGTGATGGCAAGCTGGAAGGGGTGAGGGTAGGTGGGCTGAGATGTGCCGTCATAGTGCAGCACCTGGATAGTGGCGTTGGCAGATCAAACGATGCAAGAGTTGACAATGTACCATGACCCCGTATGTTACCAGTGCTTGTGCAGATGTGCACATAATCAAGCCTTGTACCCAGCATGTGCACTAGCAAGTTCACAGCAAAACGCCGGACTGTCCAACATGCCAATGCCCTGGGTGCTGCAAGCAGATGGATCACTGCAGGCATCAACGACTGGAGGCTCGTCAACCCCCATGCCAGCTTGAGCACAATGCATGAAGCAAAGCACGAGGTTCACTGCAGGAGCCCCTCACCATCTTGACGCTCCACTCCTCCTGCTCCTCCACTTTGAAGGCCACGTTGCGGGCAAAGCCATGCTGGGTGGGCATGGGGCCCATCATGCCAAACTGGGGGGGGGGGGGGGACGGGGGGGGGGGGGGCGAAAGGCACTCACGTCAAGCCCACTCGCAGGAGAAACCGTCACATGGGCGTCACATGGGCACGAAGCTCAGCAAGAAAGTAGCCGGTTGCACACCCGACCTGTGGGAAGCAGACAGGCACTCCACCGCGGATGGCCTTAGGAGGCGCAAACAGCGCCTGCTCACTCAGGAACAGCAAGTCCTGCAGATAATAATCAAGTGGCTCAGACGCAGGAGAAACCGGTTGAACAGTGTTACTGCTGAAAGCACACGCGTTTGCCGGTGCACGCCCGGCATGCCTCGGTGCAACCTGTGCACTGAGCAGCACACTGCCAGCATGGCCCATTGCCCTCTGATCCTGCTGGTTGCATGAGACGCAGGGTTTCCATGCAGCATGCCAGCGTGCACGAACACACCCGCCCGTCTGGGGTCTTCCAAGATGTGATGTGCGCGCCATGGAGTGTCACCTCAGCCGTGTGTCCCTGCATCGTGTGGATGGTTGCAGTTCACACTGGCAGGCCTGGCACAATGATCACACACAGCTAGGTAACCACAAAACCCTGCACAGCTGGCAATGATGCAACTAGGTTTCTTCCAGCCATGCCGGTTGGATGGGATGGAGAACACGGTGAAAGCCGTTAAAACAGAACATGTGCGCGAAACCGAAGCTGCGAATCGATCTGCGACCTACCTCTTGGGTGCGCAGCACAACTTTGTCCATAGCGGGCTTCTGATTACACAAAGTAATGGCGGATAAAGGCGCCGAAGCACAGGTATTTCACACTGCAGTGCAGTACGCTGTGGCACTACAGAGTGTGCGAACATGCGTGACTTCATGAGCGTGTTTGTGTGCGTGCATGCCCAGCTGTAAGTGGAGCCGAACTCCTTATCAACATGCATAACCTACATCTGCAATTCATTCAACCTGAGCTGTGCATTGTGGCGGACCAGCACTACCACCTGAACCTGCCCTGCTGGCGACTTGTGTTGCTCCACGCAGGCCCTGACCAAAGCTTACATCCTGCCACGTGCTGCTGCGCGGTGCTCGACCATGAGGCAGTGGTCATGTACTACTTTGATCCCCTGCTTGGCAAGGGCCTCTTCAAAGTCAGCATTCTGGATACCTGCATACAACATAGTGTTGCATGTGTTGGGCAGCACAGTGCGGCCTGGGTGTTGATGGGTGCAAGGTTGACAATATGCAGCAGCCAAACATACCTCATATACGCGGCATGGACAGCATGCATGAACAGTATTGAAAGCATCAGGGGGGTCACCAGCACTGGCACCACCGAGCAGTCAGCGTATTTGTGTGAAAGGACGCAGCGAGGCTGCGTACCTGACTGCAGCCACACAACAGGTGGCTTGTGGGGAGCATTCAGGATGTCTGCAGGTGAGGTGCAGGTTGGGCACAACACTGTGTCAGTGTGCAGTGTTCAGGACCGCCATGCTTGCACACTGCAGCTGGTTGTGTACAGTAGCCCATGCCAACAGCAGACAATTGGGGAGCCCGAGCAGCTCAAAGCATGCTTGAGCCACCCTGGTGCAAAAGCCAAGGCCGATGCCAGAGTACCACCGGTATATGGCCTACATGCGCTTATCATGAACTACGACAGGTCGACAGCAAATAAAAAACCAAGTGGCCTCCAGCGCGCACCATCCAGGTGGCCCATGAGGTCCGATGGCTTCCTGAACACACACAGGATGTCATATGGTTCTGGGATGTCAGACACCTTGCGCACCACCCTGCCGTACACACACCACCAGCGGCAACAACTTCTTGGGGCACCCGCATACCTTGGTGCTGGCCCACCAGTGCATTGCATACCGAGGTTGAGTCACTGACACATGAGGGTGGCAAGCATTAGAACAGCATGACTGCTTAGTGCAAGGTCCAGCACAAGCATGCAGGGAGAGCAGCAGCCAGCATCACATGGTTGGTTAAGTGCTCACTTCGTTCCCAGAACCTCGGTCACCTCTGGGTAGAAGGTGAGGACTGGCAGCACCTACAAGAAGTGTCAAAAACGCAACAGCAGCGCAGCATTACATGCATGTGTGCAGCTTGTAAGCTCTAGATGTCAAGGATGTGGATGCACGCCTGCACGACAGCCAGAGACGACCCCGTTGGCCTACCTTGATGCCAGCGCCTTGCAGGTACTGTAGTGCAGGCCAAAACAATGCCCACTTAGTGATATGTGCCTAGTAATGAGTTGCGGAAAGGCATAACGACGGGTAGGCTACCACGTGACAACCTCCAATGTGGACTCGAGCACATGCATCCTGCATGTTCAGATCATCGTATGCCGAACCTCAATCATAATGCCAAAACCCTCCGCGCACCTCAGGGACAAAGTAAGCAGGTTGAGATGCCTGCAAAGTACATCAATGGGCACGTCCACAGCGCGTGGTCAGAACTCAGAACTACGTGCAGCTCACTACCCTCTTTGTGCCATATGTGCGATACATGCAGTAGTTCAGCAAGGTGCAGAGAGTAAGCATCACACCTGCGCCTCTGTCTTACAGCCCAACACTGCCACCGCCTTGGCTGCAGCAGCCACACGGCTGATGTCCGCCTGCGCAAACAGAGGGTGATGCCGGCATGCATGTGTTTGCAGGATAGCTTCTCACGCCGCATGACAGACCGCAGCACAGCATGGCATGCCTGACATGAGGGACTCTGCACATGTGCATCTGGACGATCTGTTTGTGCGCTCTGCCTGGCTCCATGTAAGCTTCATGCATGCATTCACTTCAGTCAGCGTCCGTCTCTTACAGGGTGGGTCAGGAGGTTGGATTGCCACCTGTTGAGCACACGCATCACGGCATGTGCCTCATGGATTGGGGCATGCACATGGAGATCATAAGTGGTCCACCCATGCTAAAGATGGCGCTTAGTTAACACCTAGTACGATGTGACGTTGACATGCATGGGTACACAAAATGCAGGCTGCATCCGTCCCCATGCGCACCCTGCATCCGACGCAGATGCACACGCCATGGTGCAGCCTCGCAGCTGCAAGCGCTGAAAGATTGGCAGGCTGGAGCAAACAGAACCCCTCAGGATCACACCACGCATTGGTAGCTCAGGTGCATTGCGTGATGCAACTATTGTTGATGATGTCAGGTTAACACTTAGCATGCGTAGGTTTTCCAAAATTCACAGGAACACAACACCTTTCTCTGGGTTGGGGTTCACATTTGAGGTGTGGTGTGACCTGCGGGCAATTCATAGTGAACACTGTTTCCGTACAGACGACGAATGATGAGCTGCACAGTTTGAGAACCCGGCGCCTGCACGGCTGCTAACGCACGCGTGTTCCTGGCCTTGTGTGTTCGTCCGAGCCTTGAACACAAACTGTATATCACAGCTGGGAGTGCGACCGCAGACATCGCGCAGAGGAGCATGAGGGGCTGCATCTAGTGCATGCCGACCAACAGGTTTGTGTCGCATGGGCATTCTACTGGGTTTCGGGCTTTTTCCCCATCAATAGCGCGTAAGCCTGCTGCTTAGCAGCAAGTGAGCTCTCTTCCGGATATCCGTGCGTACGCCTCATCACAACGTACCCACAGCCATGGGCCAGGTGTTAGCGCAGCCTAGCCTCAGTGGGCAGCAAGGTGCAGTAGAATTTTGGGCTTCCGGCGTGCGCCAAGGCTACTGTTGCAGGGGTCACTGAGGCCCGTTGGCACAGAGGTGCCAACGGAGCCGCAGTAGTTGTGCGCATGCTTGTGCTGTTCATCAAATTCAATTATGCTCTGCCATGCGCGGAAAAACATGCTTGCGTACGGAGCAACAGAGGTCTGCGTCTGTGATCAAGGTTTTGCATGTTTGATCTGGTTTGGTGGCACCTTCGAAAAATGGAGCTTTCCATGTCTGCCCTGTCCACAGGGATCGCTCCAAGAAGGCACCTCGCGGGAGGTTGGGAACTGAACTTCAAGCACAGAACATAAGAAGGCCACGCATATGGACGTCAATCCACTATCCCATGCATACACTGCGCCTGTAGTGCAACCCAGCAGCACGCAACCTACAGGTGCTTTTGGCCGTTCTGCTACCACTAGCCTGCTCGACGCGCCCGGCGACGTTGCAATCTTTGTGGACGTGCGTGGGCAGCGCGGACGTGGTGGCGAGGCGACATATAATCAACATACCAGCAATACAGCTTCTGTGGACTTCAGCCTTCAGCGGTCAGCGTCCAGCCCCATGAGCAGCGGCTTCCGCAGCGGTGGTGGGGCGCGCAAATGGCATCGCTACCATATGCAGCGCCTACAGACCACGGCTAACCATGGTAGGATCAGACAGCAGCGGGTCCGGACTGCTGGTGGATGGCAGTAGTGTGCGGCGTGTGGACTTGCGACTCACGCGTGTTGCACGTGCTCACGATAGCAACTGCCATTCCTCAATTGCAGTGCTTTTTTACCTAGTGGACGCACAGAACAACGCCTCGCTCGCGATCGTGGTAAGGCATTTGTGCATGCTCATGACCTAAGCAGTACTTGCATGGCTTGGGCACATGCGATTCCAGCCACCAGGTGCGTCATCAGGATGCAAGATGCTTGCTTTATGCCCGACAATGTTGCTGGCTCCTCCATCAATGCGCAGGGCACGGACGTCCGCCTCTCAGGTCATTTCGTGGTGGGTGATGTGCAGGCCTTGTGATGTGCGTATGCTGTGCGGGTGCTCTTGGCCAGCATCTGTGCGTGCCTCACTGTGCAACATACATGGACACACTGTTCCACAAGTTGTGCAGCAGCTTACACCTAGAGCAATGAAGGAACAGTCCCGCAATCCAGCAGTACAATCATGCCTTTTGTGTCACGCGCAGTACTGCACCCTGCCTGGCTCGTCTGAAGGCCCACCCATCCGCTGCACCAACCGTGTGAAGGTGCTTGTGTGTTGGAGCATTACATGTGGTGTGCAGGACGTGCAGTCTCACATGCCATGCAGTGAAGGTTCTTTGTTGTTTACCGAGTACGTGGTGGCAGGATCTGACGTTGCCATCTGTTCATACCCCACCACTCCTGCACCTGACTATGACGTGATGTTCCTGCATTCACGGACCATATCGCGGCCTTGTTTGCATTATGTTCCGATGAAGGATTAGCGGTGCACATGCACCCTACACAGCCCTGGTGCCTGCTGTGACCTGACCGTGCCCACTGTGGCGCAGGTCATGGAGTGGCTGGCAGCACGTGGCGCGACAGACGCCGCCGACCCCGAGTGCGTACGTGTGCCCTCCATCTCACGCCAGCAGCTGGAGCTGCTGCTGACCAGCGACCCCATGTTCTCGAAGCCTCAGCTGGACAGGTGTGTGGTGTGTGATCGCATCATGCGCCACATGTTTCCGGCCCTGCGTTGCAGTCCATCAGGGGGGCCAGCGCATGGCAGGTGCAACATGCAGCGTTCTACCCGCAACGACCAATGCACCATCGCTCATGCCTCACTTTGAGTGGCTGAGTGGCTGGACTCATGACGAGTGCATTTGCTGGAACTGACACCAGAGCCTTTTGAGCACAGTGCCCTGACTCTTGTGTCCCCACAGGGAGTACACGTCATGGCGGGAGGAGAGCGGGCGGCTGCCGGACGGCCGGCACTACAAGAACTTCCTGCTGGTGGAGGACGCCACTGGTGCTGAGCGGCTGGTGATCACTGCGGAGGACAGCCACCGGCGCGACAGGCGGTACAACTACAAGGCGGTTGCGGGTGAGATCATGGGGCTGCAGCGTTGAGGGCCGTCATGCGCCGCAGTGACCACATAGCATGACATAACACTGATAACAGTGATCATAACGTATTAAAATGCACACCCATACTTGCGGTTCCGAGCTGCGCCGCCCAACATGCACTTCATGATGCCAAGCTGCGCCAGGGTGGCCAAGGAAAGGCAGCACGCGCAGCTGCAGCACACACCATGCACACACTGTGGCTGACCCTGGTCCTGCGTGATGATCACTCGGCGCACGTTTGCAGACATGGGCGGCTTTGCGTTTGAGAACGGGCAGGCCGTGAAGGAGTGGCTTGATTTTGTGGTGGGCAAGCCGGTGACGGCGGCACACCCTCCCCGCCCGCTGGCGGCCAAGGCTGCGGCCCGTGTGGCAGCAGCAGCCGCAGCTGGTAGTGTGCCACCCCAGGTGATAGGCCCTCCTGCAGGTCCAGCGGCAGGCCTCGGGGTGCAGGTCCCAGCACAGCCACAGCAGCAGCCGCAACCACAGGCGTCCGCACGGGTTGGGCCTGCCCGGGACAGGAGCCCCCTGCCTGCTGCATCTGTGGCGTCTGCAGGGTCCGGTGCATCTCAGCTGAACCCTGCGTCCACCATGTACCAGATGCTGACAAAGGGCCACCTGTTTGGTCCGCCTATGCTGGCGTCACCACGGGCAGCTGATCTGGAACAGGCATCTCATGAGGGGATTCACTCTTTCTCAGCTGTAGGGCCTGTGTCTGCTTTGGCAACGGCCCAGCCCCTGAGCATGGAGACGGCCGCAAAGGGTGCCATCTTCTACTCCTGGTGCGCACATTTTTCCCGGGTTGCTGCATGTCTTGCTGCGCGTTGAAAGGCCCCCCTGTACGTGTGTGTTTTGCATGCACCCCTGTGCCAGTGAACGAGCACGTGTCCCCTGATGTTCCATGGCTGCATGCAGGAATGACATTGATGTCAGCACAATGGACCGCACACACACAGCAGCAGAGAGCATGGATGTGGATGGTGAGCCTGCTGCACGCAACAGTCTGCCTCCGGGATCACCAGTGGCCAGCCTGGTCGCACCTGCAAGCGATGCAGCTGCCGTCCCCACAGCTGTCACCGCCCCAGGTGCAGGTGCGCTCACCGGCCCGGATGTGGTGCAAGCATTTGCTCACAACGAAGAGCTACTGCGCTGGGTGACCAGCGTGCCTGCGGAACACACGGTGGCACAGTTTGAGACATGGGCCGCACGGCTGCAGGCCATTGCTGCAGCCGCAGCAGCTGATGTGCAGATCCTGGGCAGTCTGGGTGAGGCTGGATCACTGCGGTACTCCAGGCCCCTGGTGTCCGAGGCCCTGCACATCCTGCGCGAGATGCAGTCCCGCCCCATGTGCCTGCGGCTGCTGGAGAGCAGCCAGGTATCGGTGCCCGTGGCGGCCCTGCGCGCACACCCGGACCCCGAGCTGTCAGCTCTGGCGGCTCAGGTGACCCAGAAATGGCGGGCCGCCGCCGCCGCTGCTCTGGAGCACGCAACCAGCATGATGCAGCACGCAGCAGCTGCAGCGCCTGTGCCTACGCCTGCGCGTGGCACAGCGGCACTGGGCTCACACATGTCACTGGAGCTGTGCCCTGCTGGCATCATGCGGCCACCTGCACAGCACGTGCCGTCGCTTGTGCTACAGCTTTGAGGAAGGTCCTGATGCCTGTTTGATGGCCTTGTGCGGCACTGAGTTCAGCTAGCGTGTTCACACGGCACTGCCAGGAGCAATCAGAAGAGAGAGAGAAGGGGGCATGACTCATGTGGGAATGCCACGCCACCATCAGCACTGGCACAGTCTGCAACAGCAGCGTTCATTTGGAAGCACTGTTCGCAGTACACGGTTCGCGGTATGGCATCGAGTTACGTGTGGTTCCAACAGTCACATGCACCTTCTGCATTCACAAGCAATTCCTGATGCTCAGTTTCAGATGTATGTGGACCAGCGTGAACTGCTTTTGCGCCATTTCAAGATGGCTTCAGTGGTCCACAGCCTAACCGGAATAGGGGTAAGAACCTGCTTGGCACCCTGCTGCAAATACTCAGGGTTGCTATGTGTGTGGTGGCGGAGTGTACAGCATGCAAGGCGGAGCCATGGAGTCGGGCTGTAGCCCATTGTAGCAAGTTGGGACCACATGGGGTCGTCGACCATCAACTGGCTTCATTCTGTCCATGATTGTTTTGCCCATTCTTGATGACAGAAGGGATGTGTGTGCTGTCAGGACCAACCCAGAAAACCTGAAGTGGGCACTTGGTGCTGGCACTGGCACTGGTTGATAAATGTGCTTGGTACCGGCTCTGTTGCAGGAAGGGCAGGTCAGCGTGTGCTGTTGTGCTTCAGATGCTGAGGGGGTCCTGGGGCCATTGCAGCTGAGGGACAAGGTGTCATAGTGTGTGCAGGCAGGAGGTTCTGATGCAGGACATGTGGTCCTATGAGCATCCGCCCCATCAGTCATGAATTGACTGCAGGGTATGACAGGGTATGTGCTGGACTCGCTTGTGCAAGATAGCCGCCATGAGCTCGCCGGCTTAGCATGGCTACTGCTGTGCACGTGCGGCCGACAAACTGCACTATCGCTGCAACAGCCTGTTGCGGCTGATGTGAACATTCAGAGCTGAACCAAACCCATCTCTTGATGTGCCTTGTGGTGCTTGCTGTGCTGTTGGCTTGAGGATTGAGTGAGCTGTGTGTGTGTGCAAGGTGGTGCATGGGATGCATGCTCACATGCTATGAAGCAGTTGCAGAAGACAAGAGGTGGCCTCCTGATGGGGCGCCCACACGTTGGTGTTTGATTATAGCAATGCAAGCAATGATGATGAGTTTGAGCAAGAACATATGAAGCAATTGTGTAAGCGGTGGGGTGCTAGCTGCCTAATGGACGCAACTGGAGGATCCCATCCCAGTGTGGATGATATGGCTGTTTTCTGCCACAGCATCATACTTCCTCTGCTGTTATATCACACTGTTGCATCACCGAGCACACCCCCACTGCTCCTGCACCTGCGCAATCACCAGTGCCAGCTGCGCCTCTGCACCCACCAGCACCCGCTGCTGTGTGCAGTCACCAAGTACCCCCATGATCACAAACACGCCCACAAAGAATGCGAGCAGTGGTGGGATGAACAGCGCAAGGGGTGTGGGCACCAGCCCACCGAGCAGGGGCCCTGAGCTCCAGGACAACAGGCCCCACCAGACAAGAGCCAGGCCAAGGCATAGCCCAGCCAGTGTGAGCCGCTGCAAGCCATGCGGAGCGGTAAAACGCAGCAGCCACGTCAATCCAGGACGCATGTGCTTGAGAGGTAGTGCAGCTGCTCACCTGTGTGGCTGCTGCAATGCAGGAACGCCGTACCAGTGCAAGCCAGGGTGCACAGCAACCAACATCCATGTTGCAGATGCCTCATGGCTGCCAGCTGGCACAGAGATAGGCCGGTGCAGAGTCCCGCATGCCTGCACGCAGACTCTCTCACACACCTGCAGCGCGTTGCGGCCGTTGTGCTCCGCGTGCTGTGCCAGCATCTTGCGCGTGGCTGCCAGTATGTCCTGCACCACTTTCTGGCGCGTACTGTTGTCATGGGGTGTGGGGCTACTGCTGCCACTGGCGGACAGCCGGCCACACCAGGGCCCATTCAACCAGGGAAACACGCCTGCGTTGTGGCACACAGTGAGTGCACTGCTCGATGAGCTTACACTGATGCACTTGCTGTAATAGAGAGCAGGCTGGTGATGCCACTGTATGGGGCAAAGCAACACGGGCACGTGTGCACATAAGCGAGTGTCAACCCAGCCGCCCGAAGTGCACACCTGTACCCAGAGCGGTGGTTGAGACAGTCCATTGAGAGGAAGGCAGAGGCAAGCCCAACGTGCCTGCAGGAAGCTGGTGGTTGCCTGCACTACCCCCTGTGGTGTCTAGGCTGCCTGAGGTGTGTGCTGCCACTGCTGTTGAGATGCTGTGTGTGGGGTGTGTGCTGGGCATCACTGCATGTGAGGGGCCTGAGCTGGGGGGAGACATGATGCCTGTGACCTTGACGTTGGACTTGTCTGCGGCCACACCACACCACATGGATGCAGGGTGTTGTCTAGCGGTGGTATGTAGGCGGACCAGTAGCATGCCACCTGTACCATGGCATGCTGGACCCAGGCAAACAGCAGATCTTTCATATCTTGTTGCCTTCAACCCGACATGGTGCCTCCTCACCCTGTTTACCTGACTCTACCCACCTGAAGGGCTGAACAAGGGGTCCAGTGCGCCGTCACTTGAAGCATGTGGCAGCAGCAGCTGTGCCTGTGATCACACAACGAGCACGCAGTACATGCAACAGATGAGATGACGGTGCAGCAAGCCATGCACGCAAGCCACGATAGCACCACCAATCAAGGAATTGCAGGTACTGTACAATAGAGTACAAGCTTGCTGGTTGAGGCTGAGCCTTATTGCTTGTGTGCTCATGTGCCACTACATGACTCTGCATATCCTCCACCGACACCCTGTACGACATATTCATACTTACGATGACTTGCATTTTTGTTTGGACACCACAGAACAACCGCACTGTTGTGGTTGAACCTTGACACAAGCTCACATGGTAAGGTAGCAACCTTCCCAAGCCAACAAAGCATGCCCCACCAACTGATGCTAGCGTGACTCACGCACTGCGCACCTGGACAGCGAAATGGTCACTGTAGCTGAAGCCTTCAGGGCACACCTTCAGCACCACCCGGCAGGCGGCTGGCCTGCAGTAGGGGGCGCAAGACCAGGCATCAGACTGCTGAACACAGCGGTGCAGTACCAACAATCTAGTGTAACTCACATATGTGTGCACTTGCTCACAATTGCGGGCACCCAGCGCATGTCACCTTAGAGTGCTCATGATGTAGTCGATGCGTTCCGGCACTTGCCGCGTGCTCTCATACGTGTTGCCTTGCGCCCGGCATGTGTGACCCGCCTCACCCGAGTCCCCTGCCACAGCGTATGGCGGTCCGCAGCACAGCAGCGTCTCACCACTGCTACTCCAACAAACACACAAACAGGTCTCATACAACCCAGTGCTGGCTGGTACAGCACGGTTGCCACGCGCATTACGTGTCTTTTCTGCTGGTGATTTTTGGTTTACGCCAAGCTTTTGCGCATCACAAGGCAAAGGCTGCTCACAGAACACGGCAGGCAATCTGTGCATACCTCGGCTTATCAGCTAGCTGCACAGCAGGCAAGCTGCTGACAGTACAGCAATGGTTATGAAAATGTGTATGAGAAGAAGAAGAGAAGAGAAAAGAAGGAAGGCGGGATGAGAAAGAGGTCAAGCTACTCACCGTGCACCACCTCCCATGCATCCATCAGCTCAGGCAGCAGACAGCGCAGTAGCCCCATCTCCAGCCAATCTGTATGTGGCGGTGTGCAGTTTTGTGTGCATGCGTCAACCCAGGTACACGACCGCCTGCCTGCATACCAACAAGCAGGTGCCCAGATGCTGTAGCGGGTGTTCATACAGTGCACAGGTTAGGCTGAGTAACATGTTCCAATCGTGGTTCAACCCCCTTGCCTGGCTTTGTGTTGAGATCCGCGCCCAAAATGATGCCGATGCAGCCAGCCTTGCTGGTGTGGCGGATCATCTGCACACACAACGAAAATGAAGTACATACGCGAGCCAATCAGCCAAGCACGCGGCCCCGCGCAGCACCAGCCCTTTCAACTCTCATGCTGGTTGACACACGTGTTACAACTTCTGTGCTAGCTTGTTGCCGCAGCACCTGTGCAAGCTCCATGACTTGTGACAGCCGGTAACCTGCATATGCATCAGCCGGGATTTTGAAACCCCCAACGTCTGCAGCACCTGTGCGGCAACAGCGCCATGACGCAGCCAGAGGCGCAAGGGTTCCACGCTCAGCGCTGGTGTGCAGGGAACAGCAGCTGGGCAGTGCGTGTATGGCGTGCGACCAGAGTGGAGGCAGACGCAGGACTGTTGTGCAAGCAGCCACCCAACTGTCCAACATGCCACCAGCTCCTGCTACAGCCACCTGAGACGCCTCCCACTGCCTTGCCACTGGTTGTTTTGCTGCTGCTGCTGCTGCTGCTGCTGCCGGCATGCTTGTGTGAGTAGTTGGCGTGCAGGTGTGTGTTGTATACATCTACTGGGCCTTGGGGTGTGAGCACACGCGCCCACCCCACGCCTGCATACGTGCAACACAAGCGTCAGGCTTGTGATGGCAGGTGTATGGTGCAATGACTGCCATGCAGCGGGAACAAAGCATGTGCATGAAACACTGCACAGTCGCCCGGGCCCTCACATTCCATATACCACCAGGTCTAACATGCGCTGAGGCAGCCGCAATGCTCACATATGGCTCGCACTACCTTTCCCTGCGAAGTAGTCACCGCAGTGGATGGCTGCTGGGTCGCCTGCTGCCGCATAGCGCCTGAACCCCGTCTCACAAATGGGGAACCTGCGTGCGGTCCAGGCAAGGCCATGTGGCCACATAGCCGCTGGCTTGACATGTCACAGCTCCCAACGTCTCCAAGCAGTGGAGCATCACCATCGCATGGAGAGTTGGGAATGTGTACCACAGTGCAGGCAAGACAGAGGGCAGGTGGAGCAATCTGACCTGACCTCCATACCCTTGTGCCATGCAGGTACCTGGAGCGAGACTGCGTGGTGCTGCGTCTGCCCACACCTGCTCAGTGTGACCAGTCCCGCGCCAAAGACGCCTGACTTGAAATGCACAGCATGGTTCAGCCCGGCTGCCTTGGCGCACGCCATCAGGTGCTGGGCATCTGCTTCCACCCACACCTACAGCAGACGAGCACCAAACCGGGGGTCACTACAATGCTTGTGAACAGTGCTGACAGGCAGTGCACGTCGAACCTGCTGCATTCACGCACCTCCTGAAGGCACACCACATCTGCTGTAGTTGACTGCAGCGCCCGCCCCAAGTGCCGCATACGCTGCGGACGCGCCTTGCTACATGCATGCGAAGGTTGAGGCCCAAGGCACATGCTCAGGCGTGGAGCGTGTTGGCTGGGCTGCCCATGTGCGCGCATGTCATGGATGCCGTGCATATGCCACAGACGCTCTGAATGATCATACCTGACGAACAGCAGGCCCCAACAGTTCAAAGTCAGCACTTCCAATGACTCCATGCTGGGTGTAAGGAAACCCTATTGATCAGTGCTCATAACGGGAGGGGATGGCTGAGTTCTTCAGGCATGGAGATAAGAAATTTCAAGTTGATTATATTACCCCACGCTCAAGCGCAGTGTGGGGATGACGGTTGGTATCCAGGGATGTCACTTTGAATCCACACTGGTTCCACGGACTAGCCTTCCGTGCAACATGATTCCAGGCGCAGTTTTTCTAACTGTTTGTTGTTACAGGCACATGATTACGAAGCAATGCTTACACTAGGCAGGTGGACTTGAGGGGCCGCGTGATTTTCACGTATACCTTCAGCTTCAGCGGTAATAACTCTAGTTGCATCGGCGCTCGCTGGCCTTCCTTTCTACTTGCATTTGGGCCAACAAATGGTGTAGGGTTCCTACATTGCGGCTACAACAAATGACGATAAATAGGCACCGAACAGACGCACACTGCTGAGGGCACAGGGGATTTGATGCCACGCGTGGCTCCCGCCCCTCGCGGAGATGCAAGGAACGCTTGGGCGCAACAAGTAAGCGGGAAAAAGAATTTATATCTATAATACTCAGCGCACCATAGGCGTTGGCTCATCGTGACCAGCCCGACAGTAACCCATCGAACGCTGCTCTTGGCCTGCTGTTGGTCATTTCTGATTGGGTCTGCTCTAGCCTGCATTCGTCCGGGAGGTTCTCATCGAATGTCGTTCCATTCCATCACAACAGGATAACTCGCTGAAGGGGCCATGGTCCTTCCGCACGAAGGAGAAGGTTCAGTGCCTTTGCGAAGGTGAGGCATGCATGGTGTGAGACCAGGCTTGCATGACGGTGCATGTGCCACGCCATGCAGCGTGTGTTGAAGCATGCCTGTTGTGTGCTGTGTGCAGGGGGGCGCTTCTGCACGAGGGAGAACCCAGCAAGGCAGAAGGGTGGAAACGCCATTCCAGGGCTGCACAGCTGCTGGGTGGGCGAGGAGCGGAAAATATTGGCCGCTGCGCGGCCATGGCAGGAAAACATTGCCAAATATGGGCTCGTAGACGTGCTCCTACAGCAGGGCATCGGCATGATCCTCAACCTGCAGGAGGTGTGTATGCATGTGGCCAGTCAACTGCTGGCATGCACCACGCACGGCGTGCAACAGGGAGAGCTGCAGCACTGCCACACCCATGCCAAAGCTGCCAGCCAGCCGGACCCACGTCCTCCATGCCCCATCACCTTCTCTCCTATTGGTGCTAATACTGCACTACTGGCATATTCTGGGCACAGGTGGGCGAGCATGACAGCTGTGGGCCTGGCAACCTCAAGAGCAGTGGGTTCAGCTACAACCCGGAAACCTTCATGGCAGCACGCATTGGGTTCTACAACTTCAGCTGGCGCGACATGGATGTGCCAGACCTTGATCGCACGATGGACATTGTGCAGGTGCGCATGGGCGTGGGTATACTGTGCATATGTCAGCACATGCTCGGCTGTCTCCTGCTTGCCCCACGTATCGTGTGGGCATGGTGCATTTTGCACAGGCAGGCAGGCTCACAGGCATGCGTCCGCTCATGCATGCGTGGTGTGTGATGGCAAGGCTCATTCTAGCATGGGGTACAACCAGCAAGGATGGCTGCCCGAGCCTGATACGGCTACAACGTCCTGACGCCTGTGCCGATGTGGCGTTGGTGTGCGCCATAGGTCATGGATTACGTGACTGGGACCGAGGGGCGCAAGATCCTGGTGCACTGCCATGCCGGACTGGGGCGCACAGGCCTGGCCATTGCATGCTACTTCCTGTACACACAGCAGTACACAGCACGGCGCGCGATTGAGGCAGTACGGCGGGACAGGCCAGGGGCGCTGCAGACGCGGCAGCAAGAAATGTTCACGTTCATCTTTGAGCAGTACCTGGCGCATTTGAGGTGCGCAGCAGTAGGCTTGAAACACACGGCAGTACGTGAAAGCTTCAGGAACAGGCTGGTGTGGGCGGGTGTTGTGTTGACCCTTGCTGGCATTCGCATTGGCAGACGTATGGCTTGTCAAGGGCTGCCAGCGCTGCAACACGGCTTGCACCCTGCGCCTTGCGCCCCCACTTGCGACGCGCATGTACTCATGTTAAGCAGAACCGGCACATGCTCACAGGTGTGTGTTCAGTGGTGCTGAGCTGGCAGAGGCAGAGCGCCGCGCCGCATCGCCGACAAAGGCACAGCCGGTGACTGCGGCCTCATCAGGCACTCCCACACGCACGTCACAGCCAGGTGGTGCCGCCGCAGGCCGCAGTGGCAAGTCGCTCAGCGGCAGTACGCCCAGCCAGTCTGCATCGGATGTGGGTACGCCCACGGAGGTGAAGGAGTCAGGGGGGATGCGCACAGAGGTGTACGCCAGTGGGCTGACGATTGTCAGGCCCCTGCAGGCGCCTACACCAGGTGTGTTTGGGGATGTTGGTGCGTGAGGGGTGCGGGTGCAGCAACAGGGCTGGCCTTGTGAGGCTGCTGCGATACTGCGCGCACAACAGGCCCGTGTGTGTGGCCGGCAGCAAGGGTATGCTGGAGGGAGTTTAGGCAACGTCATTTGGGAGCCAGATGTCGCAGATGTGACCCATGCCATAGCTGTGTGGACCTTGTGCTTAACTGGACCGGCTTTGACACGCTGTGGCCCGTATCCAACTGATTTCCACCATTGCAGGCGTTGCCAGCAGCAGCATGGCAGCCATCACAGAGGAGGACGTGGGCCTGGACCACTCCTTGCCGTGGAATGCCACATTCCACATACAGCCGGGGCTGGTGAGCCATGAGCGCGTGCTGCATGCTGCATGCTGGTGGTTGTAACATCTGTGTCATTTGTCGGTCGTCTGCATCCTGCACACAACTGCCACCCAGGTCCAGCTCATCCCTTTCCACTGACTAGCAGCCCCTCCATCCCCTTGCACAGTTCTCCAAGACGTGGCTGCCCAATGCACCACGTTCGTACGCGGAAGCCCTGAAGCGGCAGCAGCGGCTGCTACATGGCCCCGAGCGTCGCACCTACCTCCACTTGCACCGCTTCCTGAAGGAGGCAGTCTTTGCAGTCATATCTGCCGCACAGCAGCACAGCAGCCCAGTGGACGCATCCCCGTCACTACCACCCCCAGCACCGCCAGCACCAGGCGTGGCTGCACGGCCCGTGCCTGCACCCACTGCAACATCCACCGCACCCATCATGTCATCATCACAGCCACCTGCAGCTGCCGCCCCCATCCCCCTCACACCTCCATCACTGCCAGCCGCACCCAGGGCGCTGGAGCTGGTGCCTGCTGCAGGGCCTGCAGCAGCAAGTGTGCCAGCACCGGAGGTCCCTTGGCCACCGCTGCCCAGCACCTCTGCACTGCAGCCGCAGGCATACGCGGCCCCCCTCTCATCCCTCCCGGCCACACCTCAGGCAGTTGCCCTCGCACTGCACAGCCCCGCAGCTGCGTCAGGGCCCCCACCCAGCACCATGGCACCGCAGCCGCTGCCACCCCCTGCGGCAGCAGCGGTGCCGCCAGTGGCACGCACAGGCGCGGGGCCCGTCGCGGAAAGCACCACAGACACGTCGGCACTTGCGGCACGGCCTCGGCCGGCCGGGGCGTCAGGCAGTGGGGTGGCGGGGCCGTCCCCAGCGGCTGCTCCGCCAGCAACCGCTGCGCCCCCCGCCTCCACCAGTGGGCGGCCACCTGCTGCTGGCCCAAGCAAGGGGAGACAGCAGCGGCAGGGGCCGGAGCTGCCCACGTCCTTTGCGCATGCGTTTGCCATCTGCATCAGCCACCACAGCATCGCCAGCGTGGACCAGGACACGCTGTCGGCCATGGGGAGCCAGCCAGCATACCGCAAGTTTGTGGGGTCGGACGCGTCATGGCCTGCGCTGCATGAGGCCCTGCTGCGCCTGCAGCGCGCCGCCAACTTTGCTGACTTTGGCCCCCTGAGCTCCGCCCCCGTCATCGTCATCCTCATGGCCCTGGAGCACATGTTTGCCCAGTTTGGGGACGGGCACCCCGCGCTGTCCACTGCAACGCTGAGCCACGCCGCAGAGGTGTATGACAGCCTGCCGTATGAGGTGGCGCCAGGGCCAGAGCCCGCACAGTTCCAGCAGGCACTCAAGGTGGGTGGAGTGGGGTTTGCTAGTCGTGGGGCTGGCGATGTTGGTGGCGGGGATAGCAGGCCCGGGGTATCACTTGCTGGCATGCATAGACGCACCTGCTCCCCACACATCTTCACCCCTGCCCTCACCCTGCTACCACTGCTGCACCCGCAGCTGCTGGAGCCCATCCCCCCCGCGGACCAGGAGCTGCTGCTGCTGTTTTCTTCGCTGCTGCGGCACACGGTGCTGGCCAGTGGGGCGGGGTGCGAGGAGCATGTGGTGAGCATTGCGCGCTGGGTGCTGGGGCTGCTGCTGGGGCGGCAGCTGGCGGCACACCCGGCGGCCATGGAGGCCATGCTGAGCCTGCTGTGGTACTTCCTGAGGAATGACGTGGCGTACGCGTCCCTCATTCTGGCCAAGCGGCGGCGCATCGAGCGGCGCACACACGTGGGCATGTCCAGTGAGTGGAGCGTGGGGGTGGGTCGGAGGCCTGGAGCACCCGCTGGAGGGCTGTGCTGCACTGGACGCACACCATGCTCCATTGGCATGTTATGCGCCTAGGCCGCATGGGCATCCCGGCTTGCAGCGCACATGCTGTGGGGCTGCTGACAGTGGCCGTGTGTGCTGTGGCACACCTGCTGCGCAGCTCCCCAGAGCTCCCCTAACCTACAGGCCCTTGCGGAGCAGGGGCAGCAGGCAGCTGCGTCCCGCGTGCTTGGGCCCTCACAAACCCTGGCCGCCATGCTGCCTGCCATGCCCCCGCGTGCGTCACGTGGCGCGCTGCTGAGCCTGACCACCGAGGACAGCACCGGGATACCCCCGGAGCTGTACCCCCGCGGCATTCAGCTGCCCTCTGCGCCCATCACCGCGGGGCCGCCGCTGCTGCAGCCCACACCGCCCGCGCTGTACTACCCGGACCAGATGCCCGTGTCGCCGGGCGTGCCCCCCGGCCTGGTGCCCAACCGGTGGGGCAGCAGCACACAGGTGGCCGAGGGGCAAGTGGTAGGGTCCCCACCCATCCCCCTGTCCTCGGGTGCTGACTCAAGGCCAGGGAGCCGCGGTGTGACTGCCCCACACTTGGCGGCCCTGCCACCCCTGCTGAAAGCAAGCGGGCGGCTGCCGCCGGTGGGGCGTGCCGCTGCTGCGCTCCCCCTTCCCCTCACCCCGGCCGGCTTTGGGGATGATGCTGCAAAGGCGGTCGTCACCAGGTCATTAGGGCCTGATGGGCTGCCTGACCCACGCCTGTATGGGGGGGCTGCACCAGCGGCAGAGAGCGTCAACATGCCATCACTTAAGGAACAGCTTGCGAACATCCCCAGCACATATGTCCCCCCCACTGTGCCTGGTGCGGAGCAAGTGGTGGTGCATGATGTGTGGATCTGACCCAGTATTGTGTTATATCATATCTACTTGACCCGAGTACATCAGAACTGTGTGTGTGTGGGGGGGCACTATTCAGCCAGGCGCGCATGTGAGCTATGAGAAAATGTTGTGTGATGTGGATCTACGGTGAACTTGTGGGATTGGGGCATGACATGCGCAATTCATACCCACGCACTTGATTGCAGTGTTGTCCTGCATAACTGACGACTGTGCTGCCTGTGATACTGCTATTTGTGGAGTTGGTCATTGCATTAGGCTAATACTCATGCTATCATGATACGTCGCAGATCAGGAGAGTTGGTAGATGAGGTGGCACATAAGTTGTGGCCGGGTCCATTTTTTTAGGAATGCTGAAGATGTTCTGGCCACACATCAGGTGTATCACCTTCAACTTAGCAGCGAAGGTAACAATGGCTGTAAAATGCCGACCTGGGGCCGCAACTTGCAGGGTGCATCTACATCTTTCAACGCCAGCCCATGCCCTACACTAACAACTTGCCAGCATGAACAGCTGCGAAGCCAGAACGTGACAGTCAAAGCGCCAGTGCATAGCCCGCATCACGATGCAGTGGCACAAAGACGCCTCATCCCATCGTGGCGTGTGCCCGCTCACTCCACACGGGTGTCAGGCGGGTGTTGGGGCCCGCCACCATGCCGCTGTGGGTGTGCCAGTGGGGAACGCACATGCGCGCTGGCAGCGCCCTCGCCCACCTCATGCACGCCGCTTGCACGGCCGGGCAGCTGCTCCCCCACATCCACCGCGTCATGTGGAGCAGCGCTGCGCCCCATGGCAGGCGCTGCGCCCACAGCATGCCCGGCCCCGGGCCCGGGACTTGGCCGGTCCACCACCATATCCACATCCACCTCATCATGGGGCACTTCCATGTCTGCAGCTGCAGCGGCATCTGCACGGCTGCCTACTGCTGTGCCAGGCCCATGTGTGATTGAGCCGCCACCACGCACGTCCGCCGCAGCTGCACTGCCACACGCATCATCCACGCACCCGGTGTCCAGCTCATGGGCGTAGCCAGCAGGGGACGTGGCGCTCTTGATGCTGTGGACCTCGGCAGGAGCATGGGAGAGGCGTGGATCCATGTGGGGGCGCGCAAAGCTGGGTCCATCACAGCCCGGGTGGAAGCGCTGCGGCTGCTCCATCTCACCGGCTGCCGTGTGGTCACCCCCATGCATCCCGCCTCCACGGGAGCCCTGACCAGGCGGGCTGCCTGAGAGCCGCATGCCCTCCGGCATCCTCTCCGGCTCTGGCGTGAGGCTGCGCGTGACGTGGCTGCTGCCCCTGCCTCGTAATGGCCTGAAGCTTGTGTCACGGGGCAGGCTGGCTGACATCGGGCTGGTGGTGGGTGACATATACATGGCCATGATGACAGGGCGCCTCAGGACTGATGGATCCTCAGGCTCGGCACCACCTGCCTCGTCCACGGCCACAACCACAGCAGCATGAGCATGCATCAGTACCTCATTGGTGTTGTGAGGAAACGGGGCACACCGCTGCGTCGCACGTGTCATTCACCTCATCAGGTGAGCCACATGCAGACGACGCTGGCTGTACTCGGCATGCATGCACTGCATACTGGAGGGGAAACACCCACACGCTGCCCCCAATACACATACACACCTGGTGCAGATTGTTGAGGGCTGGAGGGGTCATCTGCTGCCTGCTGCGTCAGGGGGCTGGGCGCAGGGGGTTCGTCAGACTTATCACCATACCCGCCCGCGCCTGTGACAGCTGACCCACCCCCTCCAGGGGTTCTGTTGCTCAGGGCCTGCTTTTCAGGGCCTGTGGGGCTGTGCTGGTCTGTGCGGCCTGGCACAGCTGTCTCAGGGCCATCTGGTAGAGCACCTGGGCCCTGAGGCCCTCCACTGCCACATGTGCGTGCACACACAGCACGCTGCACTGACGAGGCTGGACCTGCCTTCTGCAGCTGGCCTGATGGTGCTGCTGTGCTGGAGGGGGGACGCCCGCGCATGCATGGCCCTGCTGCTGCTGCTGCGTGTTGCAGCCTGCTGGCTAGTGTGGTAGCCCGCATCTTCTCTGCAACGCTGACTGTGAACTCAGCGTGTCAGACCTGCAGGTGGTGAACAGAAGCACAGGGGGCCGCACGATGTAGGATTGAACACTGCATACTGCGATCATACAAACTGACGTTTGCAGCTGCTTCCTGCATGCGGAAGGTTGGGGCTCATGTCACCGCGACCTACCTGGCACCGCCAGGAACGGATGTCATATGGATGTTGGCTGTTCCGGAGCCAAGCAACAGGGCATGGCGCGACGCAAGGCAATCCGTCATTTGGAAGGAGTGATATTTGTCACTGCCCCTGCTCGCTTGTGCACGAGCGAGTCGCAAACTCTCAGACCTATTTTCTTAACGTTTTGCCTGTGCTCTGACAATACATCACAAATCTGGGGAAGACCCGCAAGTGACAGCGACTTCAAAGCCTCGAGGCCGTGCTCCGCGAAGCACCTGGAACCTCACGCCCAGAGGGCGAGCGCTTTTCGGCTGAGGAGGATCTGCCACTCTGTATAGCCCAATAAACCCGCCTTGCGAGCGGGGAGCTGAGCTGTGGAAGCCGAGCCCCTGGATAAGCGGCATACAGCAAAATGTTCTCAGGAACGGTGAGCAAACGGTGGGCAGCATGCCTTGGGAGTTGCGGCCACACTTGCTGTGCGCACTGAGCAAAGGTGTAGTCAACCAGCCAGCTGGCCACATCCAGGCATTACAGGCACACTGGGCAGCAGCCTGGGGGTCAGGCGTGTGCTGGCGTGCCCAGCTCAGCATGGGCATCTGATACTCGACCAACCTAGCATGCACACAGCATGCCTGTTTCCATGCAAGTCACATGCGCCCATGCATGCTGACCGGGCAGGTGGTGATATGCATGGTCCAACCTCTGCACCCTGCATGCAGGCTCAACCGATGCCTGGCACAGTGCCACAAGCAGTTGTCCAGGCCATGCTTGCTGCGTTCCATGCACGCCAGCTGGCCACTGGCCAGCTAGCAAGTGGACAACAGTTGCAGGCTCCACCTGCAGCTGGTGTGGCGGGAGCTGTTCCCCCTTCTGTCCCCTTGACCACCAAGCAGCCCATAAAGCAAGAGCCCCTGGTCAAGCAGGCCCCAAGCTTCACGCACGACAACCAGTCCAGTGACGATGCAGAGCACCGCGACCAAGGTAGGTTGCACGCAATAGCTTACGCGTCCATAGCCCTGGTGATGTACAGTTACCTGGGTGGCACGCCGTGGCAAGCCAAAGGCCACAGCATATGAATCGAGGCTCACTTGTCGCCACTGTGGTACCCTCAGGCACAGGCACGAGCCCCAGTGGGTCAGAGGATGAGGAGATGCACGAGGGAGGTGCAGGGCGGCAGGGGGGTGGCCGGGGGGGTGAGGCAGCAGGCCGGGGGAGCTCCCGCCGCGGCACCCGCAGCAGCACTCCCCCCATCTCCTCCTTTGCCGCACTGCGCACCTCCTCCGGGGGGGTGGTGAAGCAGCACGGGGCCCCACGCTCAACCGCCTCTGAGGGCGGCTCAGCCACCAGCAGCCGGGCCACCTCCACCCACCGCGCGGCACGCCGCACAGCCAAGCAGCAGGAGCGCGAGCGGGAGGCGCTGGAGCTGTCCGAGGGAGGTGCCGCAGGCGCCAAGTTCTCCATGACCCTGCGCAGGTCCCACTCAGACCACCACGGCTCCCACCCCATGTGCCCCAGCAAGCCCCCCAGGCCCCTGTTCCGGCCCCCTGTGCGCGCCCCCTTGGAGTGAGCAGGTCCCCCATGCCCCTCATGCTGCCCTGGTGGGATGATGGGTTGGGAAAGGAATGGATGGCGGAGGGTGTCACGCAGTGTGGTGGTGGGGGTGCAGGTGGTGGTGGTGGTGGGAGAGGGAGGCCCGGCCGGGCCTGGCTGCAAACATAGACAGGCATGCAACTGTGGCTTGGAACTCTTGAATTTGTTTTGGAAACATGGTTGAATGTACACTAATTTTGTAGACTGAGGCAGCTCAAGGCATGGGGTTGCACGCTGCAGCTGCCTCAACATTCTCAAGAGCCGCTCCACAGGGATGGTTGTAGGGTGCACATGCATTTATTGTGGCATCTGAGCCTGTGGGCCGGATTTCTTTGGTGGTGCAATTGGGCAAGGGCTTGGGTTAGTGCAAGGGTTTATGCACAAGCGATGGGTCACAGGGATCTGCTGTACCCCCGGATGGTAGGGATCTGCGATTCCCAAAACCATGAGCAGCCACCAGCGTTTGGTGTTTTGAGAGCTAGCACAGAAGCTACATCAGGCTCAATGCCTGTAGGACTTATTAATCCGCTTGAGGTTATGACCGGCCTTGGTTAGGTGAGGTCAGACTAGGTAGGTAAGTAGACATGAGCAGCTGCTTACATGCAAGCAGGTTGGAATGTAGGTTCAGGTTCACTTTGCGCACTGCCAACTGTTTCAGTGATTTCTTCATGCGAGTGCTGTGCGCTCTGTTGCAGCTAGCACTCCATGCAGTGCTCGAGTGTGTGTTGTGTGTTTCAGTGACCATCATCATCATGTAAGCTACCATGCCACAATCACACTATGTCCTCTGACTTGCAGTGATCCAGCTGTGTGCCCTGGGGGCCCAGGCCAATCTATTTGCTGTCTGCCTCATCTGCCAGCTTGAGCAGCTCCTCTTCACTCAGCTGGAACAGCCACTGATCCTCGGCATCCACTGGTCCCACAGATGGGTCATCTGGTTCGGCTGCTTTGCCTGCGCCTGCTTTACTCCTGGACTCGGCCTTGGAGCCCGACCGTCCTTGTGCCTTTAGTGCTGCTTGTGCCTGCTTGCATAGCAGCAGAGTGGATGGGCCATGGGGTGTGTTAGCTCATGAATTCAGTTGTTCTAGTTACAGGCAAGAGGGGCATAAAGGACGAGTGGGCGAGACCATAACCGGTCGGCTGAATGCGCCACAGATGCTTCACTCGCATGGTGCACAGCACATGGCAGCAGCAGGGGTCGGGGCAACAGGGCACACCCTAGCCCAATCATGTCCTTGCAGGCATGCTCCATGGTTGGCATCACATGCATGTGCCCACCCACCTCTGCCTCAGCCTTGGCTGCCTCAGCCGCCTCATACTCATCCATGAACTTCAACAGCTCGATCTCTTCCTGCGTCAGCTCCACCCATTCATCCTCATCCTCATCCTCCCCTGCCTCCTCCCGATGCCCTGCACTACTAACTGCCCCATGCGCCTCTGAGCCAAGCACTGTCGCTGCTGCTTCACTGCCACCTGCTTCTGCTGCACGCATGCTGACAGCAGCTGCGCCTGTGCCCAATGCTGCTTGCGATGCTGCTGCAGCAGCCTTGGCGGCTCGCTCTGCATCTGCTTCTTGCTCTGACTCTGCATAAGGGTTGATTCCCTTTGCAAGCATGGCTGCCTCACGTGCCTTGTACTTGGCCTCATCTTGGTCCATGATCTTGAAGAGCTGGCTATCTTTCAGGGTGAAGAGCCATTCGTCTTCTGGATCTACAGGGCCCTTAGTGCTGGCCCTTCCATCTTCTGCCTCGTCATCCGCTCCGCTGGTTGTTAAACTTCCCTCACTGTGATCACCAGTTGACCATGCTGTGTGTGCTGTGGCTAAAGACGACGCCCCACTGCTGCTTGCATGTGTCCCCTCCTCATGCTCACTGCCTGCTGCTTGATCACTGCCTGCCGCCCGAGCCCCTGATGTGGTGGTTTCACCTGCACCCATCACCACCCGTGTGGCTGCAGTGCCACGCTGCCTCATCTCCTTCAGTGTCTGGGGCTTGAGAGCAGCTGCCAGGGCCTTGTTCAGCTCACCTAGCCCAGCACCTGCAACAACACCGGCAAGCACAGCACCATGAAGGGCCGCTCATCAGCACACACAGGGAGATCAAGCAACAGCCGGCCAGCAATGCTTATGGAACAAATGGAGCAAGGAGCACACCACCGTAGCCACGCGCCCCCACCTGTGGCTGCACTTGCGGCCACCACAGCTACAGGTGCAGTTGGCTGGTGCTCCTCGCCCGCCCACTCCTCACAATGCCGTGCTGCTGCTGCCACCAGTGCTGCAGCCACCTCGTCTCGCTGCGCAGCCGCCTCCTGCACACACCGTGCGGATTGTTGGTAGTGGCAGTGGTGAATCCCCACAGGGCTTTGGTTTCCCAAGTCCGGCTGGAATATTGTGTTTGAGGCGCAGCTGCTCACACACGTGGCACTTGGCAGCGGTGATGTGAATGCCATATGAGAGGATAACCCGCCACACACATTGCTGTCTCCCTCTTCTTGCCTGCAGCTGATGCTGCATGCTCAGGGCACATGCATTATTAGAGCTGTCATGTGCGGCCACACCCAACCCTAAACCCTAAGCCCTCATGGCCTGAGCCCTGACTGCGGTGCCACCTCCCACAGCCCAGCTCCACACACCGGCAGGTCCATCTTGTTGAGCACCACCACATGGGGCCGGGTGACGTACTCCGGGTTGTACATGCGCAGCTCCTCACGCACCTGAGGCGGTGCACGCGTGACCGTGCCAGGGAGCTTTGGTTTGGGCGGCATCAAACCTGTTGTAGCTGAGAGAATAGAGAATCCAGAGCAACACCCATGACGAAAATGGCAGCCTGGACACCCTGTCCCCGCCAATTGAAATTCAGTCCACGTGATAGCATGTCCGTCACTGTACCATTCTCAGCTCACAATGCACAGAAACCCCAACACGCTGCACATACACCACCAGCCGCGCGCACCGCATAGTAATCGGTGGCGGGGTCGGGCGCTGACCCGTCCACCACATGCAACAGCACGCGTGTGCGGCGCAGGTGGCGCAGGAACATGCGGCCCAGGCCCTTGCCCTCGTGTGCACCTGCGCCAGTGAGCGTGCCGGAACGTGATGGTGCCAAGTGTGGGGATGAACACCATGAGAGTAACTGAAGGGTAACCCTGGCTGTCACAAGATTCAAGCCACACGTAGGGTTTACTTGAGCAGTTACTTATGATATAAGCCCCAAGCAGTTACTTAAAATCCCCAAGCTGAGTGCAGACGTTCGAGTTGGGACCCCAGGATCTTTGGAAGCCCTGGATTATCATAAGGATCAAAGCTAGGCTCAAGGACGAGGTGGAGGGTAGTGCAGTCGTACGTCTGTATAGCACGTAAGTGCAGTCCACCTGAACATGATTGTGGCGGTGCGGTGGCACACGCGCGTGTGCGCCTCTCACCCACCCTCTATGAGGCCCGGCAGGTCGGCCAGGACCGTCTGATTGGGGCCCCCAGAGGCCATCACACCCAGGTTGGGCATGAGGGTGGTGAAGGGATAGGGCGCGACCTCGGGCGTGGCGCGCGTCAGCGCCTTGAGCAGTGACGACTTGCCTGCGCAGCACAGCAACCAAGTCAGCCAGCCAGACAGTTGCAGTCGCGCTTGATGGAATTGCAAGCCCTCCCATATGTACAGCCTGCCTAGACTGCCTGCCTGCCTTTCCTGCTGTCTTGATGCACGGCTTGGAAGGAGCAAATGTGAATACGGTAACTGTAATCTCATGCATCAGGTCAGCAGCAATCGCCTGCAGGCAGCCAAGCCAGACCGTACATCTCACCAAAGTGCAGCAGGTGCACACCTGCACGTGCCGCGCACCTGCATTGGGAAATCCCACGATGCCCACATCTGCCACCACCCGCAGCAGCAGGTGCAGTGACAGCTGCTGCCCAGGAGCACCTGCTGCATCTGCCTTCCAGTTGCTGTCCTCCACAGCGACCAGCTCAGTGCCATTCTCCTGAGGGCAGAAACACAGCAAAATATTGAACGCAAAGCACTGACTATCAATGAATGACTGACTCATCTATACTATTAAAGGGATGAGGGTAGACGGTCTGTGTTGCACACTTTTTGGGGTTTTTCTCCCCCGTTTCGGCCTCTTAGGCCGTGATGAAGGCATCAGTCGATGCGGTTGGAGCACAATTTTCAGACGCACAAATCTGCACGCGCGGAGATGCATTCCGCTGCAAATGGCACGTGTTCTACTGTCTTTAGAGCAGGGTCCTTCGAGGGTGTGAGTAGTGCCGTCCAAGGCCATCGCCTGCTTCGCAAATCGCAGCATATTATTGCATGTAGTTTTAGGG
>QAXD01000155.1:330225-376001 GCA_004335575.1 Haematococcus sp. NG2 | reverse complement strand
TGCACACCATCTAAATTAAGTCATAACCCGTGCGTAGTGCACGGGTCACAGTGGCTAGTACAGTGTAATTAGGACTTAAAACACGGGTAAGTCATCCCACTTGCTGACTGTGAGACAGCAACAGGCAGGAGTAGAGGTTGGGTATGATGACGCTCCAACAGTGTGCACTGGTGCAGGCTCAGTAAGACCAGAGGTCCACAGTGGCCAGAGATCAACCGAGGGATACACTGCACATGTGCCCTGGCAGCCTTACCGCAGCACGCCGGCGCTGCAGGTTCAGCCTCTCCATCTTTTGCTGGCGGCTGGGGGCAACCACGCCTGCACCGCCTCGCCCGCCTCGCGCCACAACAATCTTGTCACCTGCAGCGGCCGGTGTTTGTTCCAAGCAGCACGTGGGAAGGCAGCGCAATTGAACCTGCTGGTGGTACCATCCCCATGCACTGCTGCTAAGGTACAGATTACGGAGTTGTTCACAGGGCCACTGTGTGAACTGGCACCTGCAGCAAGCAGATGCATGCCACGAGTTATGTGATCCCCGCAACCTCCTTGTGGCCTGCCGCTGGTGCACCCAATCACACACCCATGCGATAACAGCCCAACACTGCCCCACCTGGGTTGATCAGCTCCCCCAGCACCAGCCCATTGCTCTTGCGCTTGACCACGGTCCCAGGAGGCACTGGGATCACAAAAGGTGCTGTGGCTGCCTTGCGGATGTTCTTGTTGTTCTTGGGACCTGAGCTACCTGTAGCTGGGTTGCCGTTTGCACCACGGGGGGCTGTGTACTGCTTGCGGGTGTGCAGGTGCAGGAGGTTGTCGTAGTTTGGGTCGCACTGAATGACCACGTCAGCGCCATCGCTGCCGTCGGCAGGCTCGCCTGGGGAGTACAGGCGGTACACATGCGTGACGTGTGGTATAAACATACATACATATGCAAATGTGCACACTCCAGGCGCTGTGGTACATTATCCATGGACTCATGCACTCCCACAGCTCTGGCCCCGTCTGCACAGCTGCTTGCACAATGCCCGTGCAGTCACATCGTCCCACATGCGCACACCAACTCGGTGTGCAGCCTCCGTGCCTGAGGCTGCCACGCCTGCATGTCCATAGTGCTGCCGCAGCAAATCCTGAATGTGTACCGCTGCTGTACACAACCCCCCGACACTGCAGCCCAACCCCATCCTCCAGCCACCTCCCACTCACTGGCAGGCAGCCAGATCTGCTTGGGCTGGGACCCGCCCGGCTTGTACTTGTGGTTGGGCACCCAACGGCCTGCACCTGCCTGCACAATCTCCCCTTGCCCACCATCTCCCGACCTGTGCACGCAGTCAGGCAGTGAGGTACAAGCAAGTACCATTTTACATATGGTGAAAGGCACCCCGGGGCAGCTGCACAATGCAGGGTGACTGCAGGCGCGGTTTACGACCACACAGCACGAAGCAGCACCACCAAATGCCGGCACTGACTTGACCACAATGAAGACCTCATCAAAGATCTTGTGAGCCTCCTTCACGTCTGGCACTGCAGGAGCAATGGAGAGGGGGCGCTACAGTGACCTGACCCAGCATGTGAATGCCGGGAACAACACAGCCAGCACCTAAACAGTGCACGCTTGCACCAGCCCAGGATGTGGCACCCAGCTGTGGCAAACCAGCCACTCACCTGCCAAGTCAACCTTCTTGCCTGGCTTGGGCAAGATGTCACCTGCAAGCCCAGAGCATGCATAATTCACAAGCTCTGACATGCATTCACGTGCACTGTGCATGGAGCCCATGCAATGCAAGGCACAGCACACCACATGCGCATCCACCTGGCAGCGCATGCGCGATGTGCGCCTTCCGATATGCGGGAAAATAGCCATGTCGTGTGCACGCGAACGACGGCGGCGGAAACTTCCAGGCCACTCGGTGCACGTCAAATACTGGCGATATTCTAGGCTGCCCTGCAACACTCTTTTGACTGAGCTTCATGGCGATTCAACGCATAAGAGCTGAAGGCATGAGGCGAAAAAAGCGCAGAACCAGTTCTGTCGGTCATTGATCACTGTGGCGAAATGCAAGTACCTGCGCAGCTGGCACAAAAACGTATTGCAAGCCAAAATGGGATTCCTAGGTCTCGACTTGGACCTACCAAAGCAGCTGTGCTTCTATGGCGCATACCACAATCACCCAATCAACAAACTAATACACTTCATCTTCGTCCCCACCATCGTGGTGCGGAATGTCGAGCCATTCTGACTGTTGATTGAGATCATATGTACAGCGAAACCCTTGTCCTCATGTCACCTGGACTCGTGCACGCAGTGGACAGTGCTGGTTGGGCTAGCGCAGCTTGGGGCGCTGGTGCCACAGCCTGCAATCCTTGCACCCTTTGGCGAGTAAGTCAATGACATGGCCATGCCAGCTCGGACAGGCACATTGATGCGCTCACGCCATGTATGTCACATGTTCACAGTTTCACACACATTCTCTGACCATTGCATGCCATGCAAGGACCGAGCTTAGCTTCAGCTGGTGGCCACATTACTTGCAAAGGGCAACCGCACGGGCAAAGGCTCCAGTGCACGCATGCATCCTGATGGCTGCAGGGCTGCGCAGCTCAACCTGCCGTTCTTCGTTGCCGCCCTGTACTCTGTCTTCTACATGGTGCTGGACTTGCCAGCCGGGCTCAGCTGGACGTTATGCATGGCCATTCCTGGCTGGCTGACCTCAACTGCATTCGCTGCAAGCCAAGCGGGGGCATGGAAGTTTGCTCTAGGTCTCCACATTTTCAGCTGGTACATGCAGGTGGATGGGTGCCACGCAAGCTGCTCACCTGCTTACATTTAAGGCAGCCTGGCACAGCCCTGGTTCATCACTGGCTTGGGTCGTGCTGGCCTGACATGACGCTGGCACATGCTCTGCATGCAGGCTCGTCTTAGCATGCAACGCCACTCAATTCCCGTGTGTGTGTTCTTGCCGATGAGAATGCGTGTCACGCCTGCACCACAGATTCACCCAGGTCATGCAATCTTTGAGAAGCGCAAGCCAGCACTGATGGACAGCCTAGTGCAGGTGCGCACCTGGCTGCGGCACAGAGTGAGGGAACGCAGGCACTCAGGATGGTCCTTCATGTCACTCCTGCTGCTGATGTCATTTATATGTGCTTTGTGTTGGGTGCCCCAACAACACCTTGCTGGCACTGTCTGCATCATCGGGAACCGGTAAACTGAAACTTTCACCGAAAGACAGAGACAGCAGGAACTGCCACGGGGATGCATTCATTCAACGTGCGGTACTCTGGGTGATTTCCTTATGGTCCCACAGGCGTTCGCGCTGGCGCCATTGTTTGTGTGGTTTGAGCTTCTGTTTGTGCTGGGCTACAAGCCCAAGCTGCACAATGAGCTGCAGGTGAGGTGGGGTCACAGCTCAACCCAACTGAAATCTGCAACAAATTCTGATTGGTCCAGGTCCTGTCCTGCTCACCGTGTACTGTCTTCAGCAGCGCTGTTGTTACTTGTGGGGCCCTACCACCTGCACCTGCACAGGAGCGCGTGAGAAAAGAACTGGCCAAGCTGGCTACGGCCAAGTGAGCAGCTGGCGCTGACAGCTGGGGCAGTGTGCCAGTGCGCTCAAGCTGTGCTTGTGTGCAGTGTGTGCTCGTGTAGCGTGGCTGCAGGATGAGGTGCAGACGTGTTGCTCATATGTCAGGCATGCGGATGCACAATTAATGACTTGCTGTTGCTGCTTGATGGATGATGCGGCTGTGGCTCATGGGCTCTCCTGTAACAGGCCGAGGGGTTGCCTGCGGTGCAGGACGTTATGAAAGCCCCTAGATTCATGAAGCATCAACTCGCATGAGGATCACGAAAATTCGTTTCTGAGCGCGGGACAAGAATGCCGCAGCACAACCACCCCACTCTCATGGGCAAAAAGCAGGTGCCAAAAGTAGCAGCACCCCCATCTCTTTGTGAGCATCAATTATGGTGAATGTCCGGTGTGTGATGTTCCATCTTCCATGTCAGCATTGCAATCCAAAAGAAGCCGCACCACCAAACTCACAACACACCAAGATGGGAAGAGCCACAGTCTTGCATGCGCACCCATGCGTCTGCTGCAAGTCACTGTGGCGCCTGAAACTGAGAGAAGCCAGCATGTAGCATGGCATCAGTGCACAGACAGCCCCATTCCCTCGAGTGCACAGTTCAGCAGCAGAGGCGCACTTCACCCAGTTTTGGCCTTCTTGGTGACTGGCAGCCCTGCCCACTCCTCCAGCTGGCTCTGCAGCTCATCCACATCTGTCTGCAGCTGGGCCAGCTTGGCGGCATTGGGCCCTTGAGCTGCAGCTGCTGCATCGCCGCCCTCCGTTGCTGCACCAGCGCCTGCAGGAGGTTGCACCAGCCCTTCCAGCTGACCCACAAGCTCCTCGATAAACCCGATCGACTCCAGCTGCACCTGGGGGTCATTGATCTGTGATGCGGCCTCACGGCACGCCTTGAGCGACTTCAGCACACCTGCGGCTGCACTGCCCTCCGCACCACACAAGCTGGCAAGGGCCGAGAAGCGGCGCATGAGTTTCAGGTTTGCCATCTTCGCGCTGGTTGCAGCGCTGGGGGCTGCGGCGGGTGCGGCACCTGCTGCAGCACCGCCCTCTGCCGCACCCCCGGCCTCTGCCTTGACCTCCACTCCCTCAGCCTTCACAGGGACTGTGCCCTTGGGCACCAAGGTGTACGTGTTGGTGCCTGGGATCTGAACCAGCTGCATCACCTGCTGCGCACCACCTGCGCTTGCCCCACCATCAGCCTCCCCGCCCATGGCCAGCAGCCCCAGCGCAGCTGACTCAACCGCCCCTTCCCCAGGCAGCCCCTCCACCTTGACACCTCCCTGCAGCTGCCCCAGCACCCGGGTCTCCGAGGGCTTGAGCTGCCGCAGCGCCTTCATCCGCTGCTGCTGCCGCGCGGTGAGGGCGGCGTCCGAGGGTGAGCCCTCGCGCCCGCGCTTGCCACCCTTGCCGCTCTTGTCCCCCTTGTCCCCCTTCTCACCTGGCAGGGTGAGCAGCTGCTGCATGCGCTGCTGCCGCTCCAGCGCCGCCTTGTGCGCCTGCTGCTGGCGCGCAGACAGCTGGTTGGGGCGCGGCACGGCTGGGCCCGCACTGACGCCCACAGGCAGTGAGATGTCGTCATCGTCCATGGAGGCATCCGGGTCCCTCCCCTCTTCCAGCGCCTTCTTGCGCAACTCGTCCGCCACCTGACGCGCGCGGTGCAGGGCCGCCTGCAGTGCAGGGTTGCGCTCCGCCTCTGCCGTGGACAGCTCAATCAGGCCGCGCGTGCCATCGCAGCCCTGCAGGTACATGCGGTGCTTGGGCAGCCACATGTGGGTTGCGGGGACGTTGGAGGGGTTGGACAGCAGGTGCTTCTCAAACTCGGCAAGCGAGCGGAAGACCTGGCAGCAGGTGTGGAACGGACCAAGCTGCGCGGGCGGGGCAGGCGCCGGTGCGGGTGCCGCCAACAGGTTCTCACTCTCATCCACGTTCTGCCCAGCTGCCCTGGCGGCCGCGTCTGCGGGCGCGGGCCGGCACTTGTTGCACCGCACACCCCCATGGACGATTGTGGCCTCTGAGAGGACGGAGGGAGTGGGCACCCCCCCGTTGATCGTCACGTGGTACTCGCAGTTGATGCCGGCCAGCAGGTTGATGCCGAGCAGGAACTGCGGCCGCCAGCGGCGCGTGGTGGGCGCGATGTGCTTGTTCAGCAGCTGCGTGGCGATGCGCACCACCAGCGCCCGGCCGTCTGCACCAGGCAGGGGCACGTTGGGCAGGCCAGTGGAGTAGAGCTGAGCCTCGGCCGCGCTAGGCCGGCCGCCATTGGACAGGCTGGGGTGTGACTGCTTCTTCTTGGCCCCATCCCCAGCTGGCGAGGTGCCCTTCTTGCCCTTCCCCTTCTTCCCGCCCTTCTTCTTGCTGCCAGGCACGTCCTCATCATCCTCTTCCGACTCGGCCGTGAAATCCTCGTCCATGGCATCGCTGCTGAAGCCGCCCTCCGACTCCCCGCCGTCCGTGCCCTCCAGCGGCCGCTTCTTTCCCGCCTTGCCCGCCGCCGCCTTGCCGTCCTTGGCGGCTGCACGTGCCGCGCGCTCCGCAGCCTTTGCCGCCCGCTCCGCGTCCTTGTTCACGCTGCCTCGTAGAGCGGATGCAGCGGCCTTGCCCAGCCCGCCCTTCCCAGACAACTTCAGCGCAGCCAGTGCAGCCTTGCCCGTCGCCCCGGACGCGATGGTGCACGCGGGACACACCCACTCCCCCTCAGGCACATCTGACAGGCCCTGTGCAGGGACAGCGCACGCAGTGTGGTTCATTGGTCTGGCGAGGAACCAAGAACCGGCTTTGCATGGGGCAACAGGTCAAATGGCTGGCAGACACTGACACCACCACTGAACTTTAAACATGCTGAGTACTTTGTGCACAGGTCCCTTGCATTTCAGACGCTGCACCTGCTCACATGACAGCAAGCCTCAACCTACCTCTTCACAGCCATCAACTGCATACCACCTCATACTGCAACACAATGATGAAATGTGGCAATAACTATATAACTCATACTGCACCCACCTGGCACTCCAGGTGGTACACATCCACGCAGTGCTCGCATGCCACTGCTGGCTTGGCGTCCAAGACGTACACGCCGCACCGGCAGCAGATGTCAATGGCCAGGCAGCCCACGTCCTTCACGTTGACCATGTCGGACAGCTGCTTGAGCGTGATGCCCAGCCGCTGGGCGACCTGTGTGGGGTGTGGTGGCGCAGCGGTTGCAGCAGATGCATATGGCAGGCAGTGCAGCAGGCACCCAGCAGACTCGGTTGAAGCTGTTGACGGGTGCAGAGCAGCCAGCTGTGCTGGCACGATCCTGACTGCTTGCACTGTTCACTGGTGGGTCAGCTGGAGCGTGTACCTGGGCTGGCGTGCGGAAGTCGTTGGTGCGCTTGAGCAGGTAGCTCAGCTTGGCCGTCACCAGCTGCTCCGACACCTGTGTCATGCGTGGACACCGGCAAGGGTGCACACTCAGCATGCTGTGGTTCAGGAGCCTCAGCACCAAGGCTGGTCTGTGTCAACAAGCCCTTCAGCGCCCCCAGCAAGAAGTAGACACGACTACAGCCACAACTGGAACAGGAGCCCAACCTGAGACCACACAACAGATCATGGAGCTGCGAGCCATGCGCTGTCACAGCCCACGCAACTGCCGGGAAAATACACGCTGCCACACACACCTTGGGTGGCTCGGCCTCGTGCTGCTCATCATACGCCAGCGAGTCGTACGCGTCCAGCGCAGGGAACTCGGAGCGGATGCGTGACGCAGCGCGGCGCGCTGGCAGGCACATGTCAGCGCCCGTGACCCCCGGGTGGTCACGCGATGCAGGGTAGTGCAGGTACCAGGGCTGTGACAGACACCACTGAGTGAAGGGCAGACCCACCACCTTGCGCGCCCACGCGGGCTGCTTGGCAAGCACCTGCGCACAGGGGGGAGGGTCAGGACCCGCACCAGAATGGCTGGCGGATCACGGTTGTGCAGAAGTGTGGTGTGCTGCGGCCTCAGCGCAACGTTGCGCGGTGCCAAACCTCATGCACAGGCCGGCTTGGTGTTGCAGCCGCACGCAGCCGCACTCACCTCCTCCGCGTCCGTCGCGTGCTGCGGCGGACCACGCACAGGCCGCGTCAGTGCTGTGTAAGTGAACGTCGCCTCATCTGCCAACAGCGTCTTGGCCAGCTCCTTGTAGGCGGCCCTCTGATCGACAGTCAAGGCGGTCAGGTTGTACAGCTCTGCGTCCGCATACCCTGTGTGCAGGCAGCACAGGAGCAGATCATGCACTTTTACCGGCAACATCTACAGATTGCGTGCTTGTTCTATGCATAGCTTATGTCGTGATGTGCGTAGCACCCAACCCACTGCAGTCCTGCAATGCAAGTGCAACATCCACGTACCCAACGACTGCAGTGCCTACCACATTTCCCTCACCTCCAGGGGCCCCACCAAGCCCCTTACCCTTGCCCCTCCATGCAGCTGACATGCTGGTTCAGAGCACACTTGACGCCCCCCTCAATGCCGCACCTGCCACGCTAGCGCCCACATACGCCACCAGCCCCTTCATCTTCTCCTCAAAGCTCATGGACGGTGAGAAGGAGGAAAAGGCTTTGCAGCGCTCCTTGCACCCTGCTGGCACCGTGTAGCGCGCGCCAGCAGCGGATGCTGGTGTGCTAGCTGCAGGCGCTGCATCCGCTGCAGGGGCGGAAGCCCCACCCTCAGCCCCTTCCTTTGGCGCCTCAGGCACTGGTGCAGCTGCATCCCCTGGCGTGGCGGCAGGTGAGCCCTCTGCTCCCCCTGCTGCTGGCTGTTCTGCTGCAGGACCAGGTGTGGCAGAAGAGGCTCCGACAAGGGCTGGTGAAGCAGCCTGGCCTGCAGCGGCAGCAGCAGCAGCCCCAGCACCAGAAGAGCCTGCCATGTCTGTCCCTGTCATGTGGGCCACAACGCGCTCCCTGAACACTGCGGCACTGGCTGTGCTGATGATCTTCTTGCTGCACACACAGGTTGCCTCCACTTCCTGTGCACAAAAATGTTCAAGGCAGCATCCGTGCTGGGCCAGCTTGGAGGGGCCATTTGAGAACTGCATCCCTCCACAGCCCCTGGATTTCCCTGCACTCAGCCCCGAGGCTGTGCAAGCATCTGTTCTTGGCAACAGTATGTGTGCGACCGCACGGCTGCTGCCGGCATGAGGTGGCTGCATGGGCATGCTGCACGCATGGTGCACACAGCACTCCCTCCGCCTGCTGCATCCAAGCCCCAGCCATCAAAACCTGGCTGTTCTATATGCGTGAGGCATGCAGCGGAAGAACATAAGGTGACAAAGCAGGAGCCGGCAGCTGCACCCCACGTGCCTTGGTATACGACCATGTCTGGCCCTCTGTGTCATGGTAGGCTGTGTAGACATAGCTGATGCCCTCAGGCACCTGTGTTGTCGGTGGCTGCTGAGGCTTGATTGTCACGTGCAGCCTTGCAGGGCCTTCACCGAGCTCTGCACTCACATCATACTGCAGCAAGGAAACAGGCAGCAGGGCGTCAGGAACCTGCGTTCAGCACATCCGTGAAGCGTGTGCGCGAGCTGCCCTTACTTTGGTCGTGCTTCCAGGGAAAACGATGCCCACCACCTCGTGAACTTCTTGAAGCAGCTCCGGCACAATGGCAGTGCCGGAGGCTGTATCCACCAGGCTGCGTCAATGAAACAACACGTGGCCTTCAGCGGCAAGCACTGGAGCGCTGCCCAGAGTCCGCCTGACCCAGAGAGACCATTTACGCTGGGAACCAGCTGTTTGTGCAATGTTGGATTCTGATGCAGTCGCTTGCCTGATTGTGTCGTTGTTGACGACCATGGTTGGCCAAAGTTGGTCGAATTGATCGGCCTCAAGTTAGCGATGCATCCACATCAGATTAACCCCTGTCCGCTCAAAATATATCTGTTTGATGCTAGTGCACTTCCAGGTGTGGGTTGTGCACCCCACTACACATCATAGCAGAGCGTGCTTAGGCCCTACTGGCCAGGCCCAAACTGTGTTCAGGCCCCAGCAGCACCATTTGAAGCAGCTTCAGGGCCTCAACTGGCCCATGCTTGAACGAGATATATCGCTGCCGACATGGTCTAGGCAAGCAGGAGACGCACCTGTGCAAGCTTCCTCCTGGTTCATCCTGCAGCAGCCCAAAGCTGCAGGCATCAAAGCTTGAAGCCTGGATTCATGCACTGGCTGCTGTGCAGGTGTGCTGCACCGCGCCATGCACTTGGCATGTGCACACTGCCTCTTACCCAGCCCTTGCAAGGCATGTGGCATGCTTGCACTTGCAACCCAGTTTGTGGCATATGGCAAGAGAATGTTGCACATCGTGCAGGCATCGCAAGCACTGGTGATGGCAGGGCAGGTAACGAAGGACGATACTCCTAAGGAAAGACTGATCAGTGACAGGCTGTCCGCAACACGTTTGAATAGTGCCAGCAGAAGCCAACCGCAGGGAAAGTGGCTGCTGCAGAGTGTGCGTTGTCAAACAAGCTGGGGGGGGGCTGTGTTCGCGCTACAGCCGTGGCAACAGAGCTGTGGCTCAGAATGTGACAGCTTACACCAAGTATGACACCAAGCAGTCAGTTCGTGAATGCCATCCTAACATCCAAACATTCCAGGTCAGAATCTCGTTCACAGGTGATAGATAGTGCCCCACTACCATGAATGTCATGCAGCTACATTGAGCCCAAAAATCTGCCCAAATGATGCACCACACAACAGACTACACCGCACATGACTCGCTGAGCAAGCCATACACATGCACTCCACCAGGACACAAACGTGCACTGAGATCCAACAAATTGCCTATACCTCACTGTCACGAGCGTTGAGCAAAGGCGCCTTGGTCTTTTGCACGTACCTTCGTACACATGAAGCACACAGCAAAGTACAACCTCAATGAAATACGCCATCTGCAATCTTGGCATGCTGTATGCGCAGTGGTTGGTGGCAAGAAGTACAACGCAGCACGTACAAAGCATCCTCGGCCTGAATAGCCTCCAACCCTGAGCTGGGCTGCACGCCCATCCTGCTGCTGCCGAGATCTAAACCAGCAGTGACCCCCGGCTGCCAATGCCTCCTTGCCCAGCCTTGCTCCTCCCCCTGGCGGACCACTTCATGAGACCGACCTGCATGCTGTGCTCCATGGGTGCTGTGCCACCCGCGCACCTGTACGCCAGGAACGCAACGACGCCGACTCCCACCACCCCCAGAACCAGGTTCATCATCAGAGTGGTGCTGGTCACTGAAAAGCCGGGGTTGCTCTGGATCACTGGCCGCTCCACAACCCCCAGCTCCACCGGTGTCCTGGCGGGCTGCTGGTGGTGAGGCTGTGTGGACTTGGGCGGTGGCGGCTGGTGCCCTGCTGGGCCAGCAGTGCCTGCCCCACCTCCGCCAGCCACTGGTGCCTGCCCGCTGGGTGACTGCCCTGTTGTGCCTTGTTGCTGCTGGCCTGGCTGAGCCACCTTTGTGCTCGGCGCGGTTGTGGTGGGGGCAACAGGCTTGGCCTGGAAGATGGGGGCGGTGGCCGGGTGAGTGGGCAGCAGCTCAATGAGCCTGAAGATGGCCTTTAGCCATACATTGATCACATCCTGCAGGTATGGGAGAGGTGTACAAACAGCAGCGAATGAGCTGGTGTACTGATGGTCAAGAGCCATCGCAGATGCAGGACAGGCACGTTGAACTGGGCTGAACAAGCAGCAAACACAACACATGATCACAAGCGAGGGAAGATGCCGCCCAGCAGCATGCACCATTGATGGCTGGTATGGAGGGTGTGGAAACACAGGCTCACGAACACCGCCACACCTGCACATGCTGCTTTGTCAGCGGGTTGAACATGCGAAAGCAATCATGGAAATCCGCCTTCATGTCCCCGTAAATCTCCCATGTGTAGGGCATTGGCACCTGCAGGTAGGTGGAAGACAATGCAAGGTTCGGCAAGGTTGAACAGAACAGGGGAAGGCTGGCACTTGCTGTTGGCATGCACACAACACCGGCTAGCCATCATACCTTAGTGCACCGTCTACTGTGCTAACCTGTACACATGAAGCTGCATGTCTAGCTGCATGTACAACATCAGCATACCTTGAGACGCTCATACATGTAGTCGGTGGCAGTGCCATGCGCCAAATACCTGCAGGCGAGCAAGGTGCACCAGAAAAAGGAGCCTCAGTCCCTGTGTGTCAGCTGTTCACACAGCAAGAGGGAACCGCAGCAATGCCACAACGAAGCGAGCACAGCACAGGCTTACAAGCAGAACGGTGCAAGCTGCAGGCGACAAGCACACTTTGGGAGATGATTGGAGGTTGAGCGCACTCACCCAACCGATTTGCCACCCGAGCCAACAATGCAATCTTTATTGAAATAGTCCTTATGGATGGCCTGCAGGATGCGTAGTGCCTCTTGAGCTTCGGGAGCAACCTGGAGCAGGGGTGGGTGGCAGCGCAGCGGGGCAGATCACAAAACGGGCACCACCACTGAAACATTGCGCACGTGGCAAGCAATATAATCTGCACCAATACAAGAACACCTCAATACTGGGGTGTGACCTGCAAGATGATCATGCTCCGCAGTCGCAACCTCACCTCAGCCTTGTGATCCCAAGGTGTGAACATGGCCTCCATCCCGGAGTGCACGTTCAGCCACACATGCGGCTTCATGGTCTTGGCAATGTCCAGAATGATCCTAACCTCAGGCTCACTGCGCGACATGCCATGAACTCGGTGCCTTACGCAAGTATGGTATGCGCCATCATAAGGCTGTCAACATGCCTGAGATAGGTGGCACTACTGCCCTTGTTGCTGCACTGCATACAGTCACACACCTGAATGGCGCAGTGCCAGGGTATTCTTCTGCAGGGTCGTAGTCCTTCTCCTTCTTGCCCCAGTCTACCTCCCAATTCCTGTTGGTGTCCACGCCCCTCCCATTCTTCCTTTCACACAATTTGCCTGCCTCTACTAAATCTCGGCCCCGTACATTCTCCAACGGCAGGATCTGAAAGCAGCAGCGAGACGTCAGATGCAATTGCAAAGTCATGGGATCAAGGTCAGTCATGCACGCTCCCGTGTGCATAACCTGGTGCTATCAGATGTACAACAGAAGGCCAAGCTATGATGATGCTTGCACCATCACATGGGCAAGCACACTGTGTGATGACCAGGCGCGGCTCATGTATGTACGTGGCACGTGCGCACCTTGAATACCACCTGCTGCAGCAGCTGCATGAGCTTTTCCCCACGCTCTCCACCCCCCACCACTGCCTTGATCAGCTCGGGCTTGGCTAGCGTGTGCAGCAGCTGCAGGCCAAGCTCTGCACTGATAAACTCACGGCCATGTTCCCCAAAATCCTGCGGAACATCAAGAGGGTAGCATCTGTGTTTTGTGCAGTGCGCCAACTCCACACAAGATTGTAGGCTGTGAATAAAAGCACCATCAAGCAGCGTTAAACGGCAGGCACAACAGCTATCGCTCACACTACAGCCAGGGCCACTTCGCACCAGGAACAAGCGCGCTTTTGAGGAGTGATTCGCAGTCAACCCAGAGGGCTCCACTGTGAGCACCTGCAAGCATGAGTGCAGCCAGCAAACGTGCATCAAAGGTAGTGGTGTCACCACACGACGGGTCATGCATGGAACGACAGTCGTGTGCGCGTCATGCAGCAACAGTCACCTGCATCTCCACCGCGTACCCCTTGTCCTCCGCAGTCCGTGTTTCCATCTGCACAATGGCGTGCAGCGCGAGGCACGGTCCGCCAGCTTTGCAGCGCAACGAGTAGGACAAATGTTTGCAACTGTTGCGAGGTGTCTCACCGCCATGATCCGGGGGTTGCCTGCCACGATCTGCTTGACCTCCTGCAGTAGGACGTCCCTGCATGCGAGGTGCACCACAGCAATCGGTACACATTCGGTCCCTCTCCCGAAAACAGCTGCCCAGCTGTGCTCTCGCCCATAACAGTACTTGCTTGCGGTGGTATACTGCGTAGTCCGGCTTGGCGAGACTTGGAGTGGACTGCTGGAGCAACCTTGCGCTGCTGGCTGGGCATGGTGCCAGCAACAGGAGGAATAGTGCATTTGCACCAAGCAAGAACTGTGCAGGCATCCTCCCTTGCTAGGGGCCCTGGACGGCCAAGTTGTCCCACCGAACTAAGAAATCCTTTAATTAGCAAGGCATATTGATGGTAATCTGCCAAACGTGGGAAACGGTAAACCCTGGGGTACAAGCAGTGATCTCTTTTAGCAGGTACGATCAGCACCCCACAATTCTTAGCCGCAATATTCTTAGGTTTTACTCGTGGTCTGCACCAATCTTCTGCAAATAGCTGAAAAGGGGTGTCAAAGGGATGTCAGGCCTGACCCCGGTAGCGTCCAGGCGCATACAATCAGGTAGATTAATGCAGCATATCAATTTTTGGCAACACTTCTTGGTGCATCCTGACAAGGGTTCTTTGGGGGCATGCAACATGCAGGCCAGCACACCAGGCATGCGCTGCATTTGCGACCAGTATTCAATTGGCATGCACATGTACATGGATTGTGTACATTTTGGTGTTTGCCAAGCACCCTAAGCCCATGCACACACGTGCAGAGCTGCGAGACTGGACAAACAGTCCACCAGAGGGATGTGTGCTTGAAACCTATGACCAGTCCACGCTCACAACATGGGTGGTCCTGATGCAAGCACCAGAGAACTCTCTCTATGATGGCGAGGTAGGTCGCATTCAGCGCACTGAATTGTTGACATGTGATGCTGAGCCTACTGCATGTCTTTTGTCACCGTGCAGTAGTGAGGGGCATGACATGCAGGGCCGCATGGCAGCTTGCCGCGCATGTCACACACATGCATACGCTTGCGCAACATGTTGGTTTGCAATCCCTACATGCACGTTCACGAAGCAGGTGTTCCGGGTACAGATCAAGTTCCCTGACCGGTGCGTGCAGTCCTAGGGTCTCATGTGCACCAGCTCATGAAAATCAGCAGCTGCCACCAGCGTGCAAGTGGGCATAGCAGTGGACCTTGGTATGCAGTGCACCATGTGCCGTCAATAGAGGTGCTGAACATCTCCTGCTCTCCTGCACGTCATGTGTATGTAGTGCACGCATGTGACATGATGTGCATGCAATACTGCTTCATTTGTTGGTGTATGGCCAGGTACCCCCTCGAGTCACCAGAAGTCATCTTCCTCCCAAAGCCACCCGTGCACAGCCATATCTATTCAAACGGCCACATCTGCCTAGATATCCTGTATGACAGCGCCAACGGCGGTTGGAGCCCTGCTCTGACAATCAACAAGGTGACAAATTGATGAAACCCACCTGACGGGTCACACTCATTACAGAGGTGTTGCAGCAGCATCTGCTGCCTGCAGGCTACATTATGCGACAACTCTTGAACTGTGCGACAACTCTCTACTGTGCATGTGCAACTCATGCTGACGCATCCCGCTGTGTTTCTCTGTTCAACGCTATGCAGCTCCTGCCATGCAGTGCAGTTGCTGAATGTGCGTTGTATTGGGGTTTGTGATGTGTCCACTACAGGTGTGCCTGTCCCTCCGGAGTATGCTCGCGTCAAGCAGTGAAAAGTCACCACCTCCTGGTGATGCTGACTACTGCCGCAGGGTGGGCAGCCGCTCACCAAAGCAGGTGGGCCATGCACCGCATGCCAGGCCAGTTGGTGCGCACCAGCCTGGGCTGTGGGCAACACAGAGCTGATTGCACAGCAGCAGCACAACTGTGACGTGTACGTCATATGCAGGAGAAGCAGGATTCGCAATTCTAATGCTCTGCATGATGCTCCAGTCCACCAGTTGTTGCTCTATGTGCAGTTTTCAAACATATGTGCCCTTCCTTTTCTTGGCCTGTTCACGCACGCTCACAGACGCGCTGGGAGTTCGATGACCTCACGGTGTAATGGCTGTCCCGACCTAATCCAGCCACTACTGACTTCTGAGGGCCACATGCAGTACATGTAGTACAGCAAAGTACAACAACAGTGCAATAGCACATGGGATGCAGTGGCTGGTACTGTGGGGGAAGGGTTGGGGCAATTTCTGGAGAGGGGGTTTCACAAGCTGAAGGGCTGGCTCATGTTTGTATGTCATGAGTACATTGACCAGTCAACATATGTAGCTTGCTACCTGCCACAACATGGATGTCTCCCGGTTAGTGCACATAAGACGGGGATCGATTCCATGTTCATGTTTGTGGCTCGTGCGTGGGTAGGAGCTGCGACGTGGTGCCCTGTTCTTTTCCATGGCTCATGCATATGGAACTTGCTCACAAATGTGGCCGTCTTCCCTGTCTCTCCTTAAAGGCTTAAGTGCCGCATTTTGAGGCTGAGTATGTAGGTGTGCAGGTGGATGCCGTGAGTGCCAGATGTCACTACAGACCACAGGACAGACCAGGCACATGCCTGCCCAACGCCTGCCGAGTAGTACTAGAGACCATGACCATGACGTTACGCTCAGCATTGTAACCAGTCAGGCGCTTCAATACATTACACTGTTGCAACTCACTTTGCCTTGCCCTTCCCCTTTGGCTTGCCTTTGCCTGCTGCCTTGGACTTCACACCTTCCCCACCTGCCTTCCCCTTCAATTTCTCCACCTGTCTGCCAGCCCTGACATTGCCTTTGCTTTTGCTGCCCGCTGCCCTCCTTGCACCATCTTGCACCCCTACACCTGTCCCACGCTCCCTTTTGCCTGCGGCCGATGCTGTCTTATCGTTTGGCTTGTTCCCTGGCCTTCCTGCCAGCTTCCTATCACTGGCCACCTGCTGCTCCAGACGAGCGATGCGTGCAGCATCCGGCTTGTGTATGAGCTCCGTCAGGTCCTCCTCTCCCTCCTCCTCCTCCTCCTCCTCCTCCTCCTCAGTGCCACCATCCACGCCATCTCCCTGCTCGCCCTCCGTGTCCTCGTAATCGTCTTCCCCCGCCCATGCATCACCTGCATGGCACACGCACGCATGCACGCCGACGGACATGGAACACAGACTGTTGCCAGCATGCACACAGTCAGCCAGCGTTGCACATGCACACACACCAGCGCCGCTGGGCCCCCCACTGGCAAGCACCTCTCACGCCATTCCATCCACCTCGGCCACATAGTGGCAGCCAGCTTTGCACATGCAGCTGTGCCACCCACCATCATCAAAATCGTCCTCAAAGTCGGCTGAGCCCTGCACCTTGGCCTCAAGCATTGCCTCCAGCGCATCATCCAGCACATCAAAGTCGTCATCATCATCTGCACACGTGACAGTTCGGCAGCAGTGCTGGCCAGGTTGCGCGCAAGCCAGCCTGACAGGAGCAGATGCAACAGAGTGTAAGCAAATGTATGGTAAGGTGGCAGTCCAGCGCACGGCGGCCACATAAAAACACTGCTTGCCATGCTGTCTGGTGTCCATGAGTGTACAGGACAGGTTTATGGTAGTCAGGCAGCAACTCACCGGCATGACCACTAGCATTTGACAGCAACGCCTCAAACCCTTCTCCCTCATCTGCCTCATCCTCATCCTCATCCTCAGATTCCTCCTTTACCAATGCCTTCTTCTTCTTGGCCTGTGACTTGGCAGCAGCCACACCCTCCTTGGCAGCCTTCATGTTGCCCTTGGACGTTCCAACACCCTGCTCGCTACCATCAACATCTGCAGGTGCCTTCCTCTTCCTGCCCTGACCTAAAGCTGCCCCATCCTCAGCTGCCGCTTTGCCAGCAGTTGAAGCTTTGGCTGCTGCTTCAACTGCCTTGGCCTCTGGGCGCCCCTTTGCTGCCGCTGCAGCAGGCTTGCCACTGCTCATGCTAAACCCTCCTTTTTTGCCAGCGGTAGCAGGCTTGGATGCAGGGGGGGCAGTGGGCACAGGGGCGGGCAGCACCAATGTGCCCTCCTCACGTGCCACTGCCTCCTTGCTGGCTGTCACAAACTCGGACACAACCTTGGATTTGTAAGTGGGGTGGAACTCGTGTGCGTGCTGCATGAAGACCCTGCGCAGTGCACAAGGTGTGCGCATACGCTGGTGGCCATGCAACAGCACACCAGCACTGCCCTCGTTAGGTTGGTGGCTGGTATGCAGTTCAGCAGTCAGCGTGTGCATCCCACTTGAATTCCTGACTTTCACAGCTGTAAGATCGCGCACCTGTGGAACAGGGCCAGCTGGCGCGGCGTGAAGGTGTAGCGCTCATGGTACGCAATCATCTGGCCGCACGCAAGTGCTGCGCGCAGGGCCAGGGGGGGCCGCGGCAGGTGGTGGCGCGAGAAGTAGGGCGGCTCGTACGCGTCATCCGCCGCACCGAAGGACAGGGAGATGCGCGGCGTGTGGTAGCCCTGCATGTGTGGCCACGTGGCACACAAACTTCCCCTTGCACTGCTACCACGAACTGCTGCCCATGTAGACATGTGCTGGTACGCTGCAGCATGCACAGCTGCTCCTGTTGACACCGGGCAACATCCTCAAATGTTCCCAGTCTACAAGTGCGCTCAGCAGCCCGGCGAGCGCCTTTGCCCCTGTGCTTGTGCCAGCCCGCGCAGCAGCAGGACGATGGAGCCCTCGACACTTGGCAGGCACCAGTGCATGCCCACCTTGCGCCCCTTAGAGCCCCAGTGAATGATGCGGTGGGTGAAGATGAGTGCACCTCCCGCCTCCACTGGCAATGCACGCACGTGCTGCGGACAGCACCACACATGGAGCGTGCAGTGAGCGCCGGGGTCATCACATGGCGGGGGTTGGGCGGAGCAGGGAGGACCCAGTGAGGAAGATGCATCATACATGACAAAATATAGCGGGACCATAGCGCCATCGTTACCATGTGTTAGCTCACGTGCCCGTGTGCAAGCACCCCATACCTGTCACCCAGTGTCCATGATAGTATCATCAACCCTAAAACCCTAAAGGAGGGTGTCCATCGTGTACTGCCTCATGTGCTTGCCCTCACGCCCATCCACCTGGTATGCCTCCTTGTTGGGCAGTGCCACAGTCAGGGGGTCAGGCCCATCATCATCATCGCCCTCAAAGTACCCAGGGTCCGCCCAGCGCGGGATGACGTACAGGCAGCTGTTCTCAGGCACCGCGTCCACGAATGGCACCCACGCAGTGGTGTACCTATCAGCGCAGCATGGGAGCATGGAGGATCATGTCCTTGGGTGAGCTGCGCCTTGTAAGTGTGCAAGTAAGTCATGCATCAAGGACAGAGAAGGGACAAGGGACGGTGTGTGTTGTGCTGCACAACATTGTGCTAAGCTGTGCTGTGCTGTGTTGTACTGCACCATGCTGCACTCACATGGCAGAGCCATCGGGCCTGAACGTGGCAGGTGAGTCATCTGGCTGCCGGTCACGGTGGGGGGCAAACCCTGTAGCGCCCTCATTGGGGTCCACGTACCTGTGACGAGCGCGGGTCACAAGGTTCAGTCACATTTGCATGCCCTTGCATGCAGGACAGTCAAGACAATTCGCAGGCTCGCCACATCGCTTGCGTTTGGGTGGCATGGCTTGAGTTGCCGTGCTGTTGACAGGGAGTATGCCATGTTGTGAGAAACACCCACCATGCAAGGATGTCCATGTTGCAGCTGTTGCCTGTGGTGGCCTGCATCCATGCGTCCAGCCGCCGCACCACCTCCCATGCCTCATCGTACAGAATGATGAAGCTTGGGGGCCAGCTGCACACACCGCACCGGCCCAGAACATAGGATGTGACTCGAGGAAGTGGTTGTAAGGATTCCATGTGCCCCAGAAACTCACACACGACTGATACCAAGGACGGCCTAGTGATCCTGTCGTGTGCAGCTGAGCTTGTCACGGAGAACTGAAGTAGTGTGGTGCAGGAGCACCAGCCACGCAAATGCTTCGCCCAATGAACCCACCCGTACTGTTGCAGATGCACAATGCCGCGTGACAGCTTTCCCAGGTCGATGCCTGACCAGTCAATGTTGGTCGCATGCAGGATTGCGCAGCCTTCGGAGTTCACTTGCTGCTTGATGTCCTCCACAACCTAGCGCATCATACGCCCCAGCCATGGTCAAGGTAGGTGAGCGGGTGTGGCTGAAGCGCATGATGATCAATGCATGATGCATTTGGAATGCCAAAGCTTGCACTTCAGCCGCAAGGCGTGCATTGGGAGCTTCTGTACTGTGCAAGCGCTCTTTGCACAGCTGATATGTAGCTTACCGCTTTGGCGAGGCCAGGTGCACCTGCACCAGTGCCTCTGGCCACCCCATCGACTGACACGGTCAGTTCAGGGCATATGGATGCCCAGTACTGCAGGTGAAGCACAGGACATGCATGGCTAATCAACAAGGCAATGCATCAACTGACACAACCCCTGAGTCACTCAATTAAGGTGGCAAGTCCTGCTGGGAAAGCTTCATGATGTATTGCCACGAGCATGGGTCGTGCATGGTGCCACTGCATGCCAAGCCCAGGAGTCAGCCATCAATTACCTTCGCATCAGTGATCTGGGCCTGCTTAACTTTGGAGCAGTGTGCTTCAGGGTCCTTTAAAGGACCGCGTATCGAAGGGAGTCCCGACATGATGCAATCAACCACCAGTATATCCAGGTACCAATATTTATTAGGTGCGGGACAAGAGCTGTCCCAGGATGACGAGGGCGCCGACTTGTAGTGAGGCATCATTTGCAGGTACAGTGTGAGGATAATGGTCCAAGTGCGAGCCTCCTGCAGCCCCCACAACTTCTTCAAAATGCAGATATTGCATGCCAGCAGCTCGACCCCAGTTGCCCGCCGCAACTACGATGCACCACGAGTACCACAATGGTGTTCAAGGCCAATTGCAAGAACAACAGCTCGAGCAACTAGCTCAGAGAAAGACGTTGAATCCAGCTCTCAGCCACAGTACACTTCAGTCCCAATCAGTGAACTACCCAAACCCAATCCTGCTGCCAACAAAACGCTGCTGAAGGCTAGAGGCCTTGGAAACCAGGTGAGGAGAGAAATGGGCTGGGAGTGGACCGTGCCTGCATTGTTTCATAACTCCATGCTACTGCCGTGCAAGCATGCACCATGCGGGCCATAAAACACATGCTCTGGCTTGCAGCTGTGCTGTTGGGATACCAGTATGGCGAGCACCGGTGCTCAGCAGCTCACACAAGGACACGCTCCACAGGAGTCGTGCCCCAGCACCAGAACTGCATCACCTTTCCTGATTGGCACACCGGTTATCTGAATGCCCTTGCTTCTGTATATCACCTGCTTGTGCCATCATGGCAGACGGGTGTGTACAAGGCACTGGTGGACACACTGGGCAGCGTGTCCTTCACAGTAGTGGGTGATGACAGTGCGCTCAACTGGGCGCTCAGTCAGGTGCGCGGCTGTGCACTTTGTGAATTGTATTGTCATGGCGCCAATCCCCAGCACTCGGTCCTGGCCAACACCAGCTGCAGCAGGTTGGATGCAGGTGTACAGCACCACAGGCCTGCCTTGAGCACAGACAGTCAACAGATGACCCCTATGCCATCTATCGCAGCAACTGCAGTATGTCTGCACACTGTATTGAGGCTGCTCCCCAGTTCCCACCTGGCCTACCTGGTGACCGCAGGAGCTGGGCAAGCGGATAGGCTGGTTCCCTGTCAGCACACTCAAGATCCTGGCAGGCATGAATAAGCTGAACCAGCAGGGTGCCTCCCTGCCGCAGTTGGAGCAGGAGCTGAGGCAGATGCTGGGGCAGGAGGGGCTAGGTGCGCCGCTTGGGTTGAGGCGTGCATCGGAGGACAGATTCAACTGGCAAGGGGTGTAGGGTGGGGTCTGCAGCTGGGTGATGGCGGCAACATACCGCCACGTGATAGAGCAATGCCAGAGGGGATGGACAAGATTCATGCACCGAGTGCATCTCACATGCAAGGCCGTGCGCTTATGCCTCGTGCAGTGCAAGAGGAGGCCAAGGTCCTGACAGGGCTACGCAACCAGTGGCGTACCGTGCGCAGCACATCTGGCAGCGGGGCAGCACTGCAGCACACAACTTACCGTGACCTGTGGGGCTCATTCATCGTTTGGATTGGTGCGTGGGGAAGGAGGTGCTGCTGCGCCCATGTTGGGATGTAGTGCAGGGTGGTGGTGTAGCATTGACTTTCATCTTTGTAATTCACGTGCTACAATGGGTTCATCTGACACTGCCGACATGCCTTTTTTACGCATGAACAAACATTCAGACGAGGAGGATAAGGCTGCCCCCAAGCCCAACACTCCCGAGCGGGGGCTACTTGCCAAGCAGGCGGAGATAGGTGAGCGGCTTCTATAGCCCGATTTTGTCTGCAGTCGGTTGGCTCTGTGACATGCTGCTGCTGTTGCTGTTGTTGCTGTGGCGTTCAAAGCTTCAGCGTTGGCGTAGCCTTCCGAGCTCTGTCCAACTTGAGGCTGGTGGCAAGGCCAGGCAAGCATCCCTGTGGTTTCACCCTGACGCGCATGCAACACATGCACACGTGTCACGCAACATCTGTGGCATGCGCGTGCAGTGGTGTCCCTGAAGAAGAGCCGCGGCTTTGCTCGTGGCAAGGAGACTGTGGAGGACAAGGCCAAGGATGCCATTGACATCTTGATGGCCAAGCTGGTGAGGCCGTGGCAGGTGTAGCAGTTGCAGTGTCACTGGCAGTAGCGGTCACAGCATGAGCTATGCGGAGCTGCATGCTATAGCGGTGCAGTAATGCAGCACGCGCAGATGCAAGGGGTTTGAGCTGCAGCGGGGATAACCGCTGTTGTGCGTGAACTGCAGAGAGGGCTGGGGGTTGCAGTACACAGAAGGATGTTATGTCGAGGTTGTGCAAAGCATCATGCCAAAGTTCACTGCTGAGCTCCATCGCTGGTATTTGTTGTGAATGCACGTGCATCCCTGGTTGCGATGTCACCACCACAGGTCGAGCTGCTGAACACGCAGCAGGACATAGTGGAGCGCAAGACCAAGTACACCGGCTACGGCTGCCGCGGCGACTGGCCCAACGTGCAGCCTGCAGAGTGGAACCACATCCTGGACCGCACACCTGACCGGCCACCAGCTGCTGCGGCTGATGCTGCAGCTGCACAGCCCACAGCGTGACACATAACATGTGCATCTCCATGGAGTGCTGCTAAGTAGTGGGGTGGCTCAGTCATCTAGTCAGTGTGGTGCGGCGTACCGCTGTTGTGAGCAGCACTTTGGGGGCTGTTTCAGCAGAGTCTGAGCCCGGATTACCCCACCACAACAAGATGACGAGCGATGATGGTCAAGGGGATTACGATAACAACGTGTAAGCCCATTAAATGATCCATCCTCAGTGTGAGTTTTTTGGAGTGTACATGCATTGGCAGGGGAAACAGCTGGAAAACTCTCACCACCCCATTCAGCAACCGTGCATGCCACAGCGTCCCTGCCAAACATTGTTGGCAGCTTTCTCACTCATCAATAACCACTTTGTTGTACTCGGACATGGGCTTAGAGAAGTTGGTGTTCTTGGCAAATGGCCCCGCTGGTGCGCCTGGCACAGCACGCGTGCCGTAGATGGTACCGCCATACTTCCTGGTGGCCACTGCCTCTGCGTAGATGGTCACAGGGACCTCTGGGTCTGGGAGCACCGTTGTCTGCGTGGCGCCAGCGCGCTTCGCTGTCTCCTGCGCGACACACGTGCAGCAGCAGGAGCACCACCATGTTGTGGGGTGCAGTGGCCTCCTCAGGTTGTGGGTGCGGTTCCAAGCGGGCAGCGAGCAGGGCAAAGTGGCCCTGTCATGCCCCCCGTTTCCCTTGGTCCAGCCAAGGGCCTCGCTGCATGCCACTTCAGGCATGTGACACGCACACTCACCCCAAACACGCGGTCCGCCAGCTCCCGTGGCACAATCTGGGTCTCTGCCAAGAAGGTGGGGTCGCGCACAGCTGGCCGCCCGTCACGGTCCTTCATCACACGCGCACCAAACCTGCAGGGTTGAAGGCAGGGAGGAAGGGAATCCGGCCAGAGGCCAGACTCAGGCAGGGCCCGGATGCCAGCTGCCACAAACTAGCAGCAACCACCATGGTGCCAGTTGCACAGGAGTGTGACTTCTGGCCAAGCGAAGACTGCACTGCATGCATTGTGTTTGAGTGCTGGCAGGGCGGTGTGCCCACTCAATGAGGTACCCACGTGTTGAGGCCGCCTGCTGTCATGTCCTGCTCCACAAAGTCTGCGTGGTATGTTGTGGCCAGCACTGGCGGCTGGGGTGGTGCTACAAGTGTGTGCTCCACCTCGGGAGGCAGGTCAGCTGCTGCTGCTTTGAGTAGCTCCAACTCCTGGAGGGGTCAGAAAACAAGGTAAGGGAAGGGCTCAGTCGCAGCTGTGGAAGCGGGAAGGATGTAAGAACATGTGGCTGCTGAGTATCACGGTTGGCGGTCAGGCAGCAGCCGTTCTAAAGCACCCCGTTTGTGGTGAGACAGGGCAGTATGATACCGTCCATATGGTTGCTGCTTGCCAAAATGCCCGCCTACCATCACGCATAACCATGGGTTGCGTGGCTTGCTGGTATGGCAATGAACGCACCATCCTAGCGCGGGGCCCTAGTGGTGACACCTCCTTTATCTCCTGCAACTTTGGTGTCTTCTTATGGTCCACATAGCTGACTTGCGCCACAGTTCGCCAATCTTGTGGATGCTGCAGACGACAAGCAGAAAGAGGACATGGGTGCGGACATGCAAGCACTGCTCATGAACGCATGCAGCTTGCATGATGCACATGTATTAATGGTGTCGCTCGCAAATTATACGCCCTTGCACTTCTAGGGCTGCTTACCGTCTGTTCGACGTGCTCAATCACGCGCGGCATGGTTGGCATTTCCGACGCCCGCGCCCTTGTGGCGTATATTGATGCTGTTGATGCTGCAGTCGCAGCAGGGTCTTCTGAAGGGACCCATGGCTACAAACATGTACGATATAAGCACAACTCCATGAACACTGTCTCCAAGGATCCACGAAGGGAGATGCAGCACACAAACATCGTAAAATCATGAACGACGCAGCAGTGTTTACCTCATATCTTGGGACTCCAGTGGATTCTAAAGCAGCACGCTCCTCCACCCAGTTCCCTACTAACGTGGGAACCGTGCCTGCCTTGTTAAAGCCAGCAAACGGATGCGGTGATTGCTCCTCGTCAGCCATGGCTTCTCCACCAACAGCGTTGAATGCTATTCTGAAGCGATGTTTGTTGTGCGCTGATGATGCATACTACGGTGAGTGACGCATGAGGTAGGGCATTCTGAGGTACAGTACACAAGTACAGTGGCAGGGTCACATGCAGCAAGAGGAAGCAGTGTGCGTGTCCTCCAACCCTGCTGGCAGAGTCTGACAATGCGCCAGATGGACCCACTGCATCCAAGGCTAAGGAAGCAGATGGATACTCCACAGCATGCAGATGCACAGGCAGACGACAACGAGCAGCCCACAAAGAACAAGGTGGGTCCAAGGCAGAGGAAAAGCATTTGCAGGAGACAAGAGCATGGCACCACACCAGACCCATGATGTTAAAGACAAACAGAGGCTGAGTTGTTCTTCAAGCTGCAACCGCGATGGCACCGATGCACAGATTTTGCTGGCATGGCAAGGGAGTGGAACCTCAAGATTGCATACTGCAGAGTCAGCCACAGGGACAAGGGGATGGTTATTATGATTGCCCACAGGCACAACTGCAGCTGGCTTTTGACAACGCCCTTGTAGGGTGGAAGGTGGTAAAGAGGGACCAGCAGCTGCCATGCAAGGCTCACAACCACCGTCAATTACTGAACAACCTGTTGGCACTGGTGCGGTGCAGGTGGTATGGTGTCACTGATGAAGGCTACAAGGTTGTGGCTGGAGCATGTAACAGCAGAAGCCAGGCAACACAGCTAGCGGTGGTGCAGAAGGGCACGTACAGGGCTAGGAGGCAAGGGTGGCTCGAAAAAGCACAGCATGCAAAGGACAGAGGGGTCTTAGAGTAACAGCTCACTGCAAACCACATATGCCATATGTACGCAAGCACCGTGAGGCTGGCAGCCAAGTTAGGCAGTGCAAGGGAGTCATTGCAAAGGACGAGGATGACCTGAACAACCCATCTAGCCTCCTCATCATGTTGTCATGCCTGCCCTGAGGGTCGCGCTGATCACTTAAACTGGGTTATGGCGCTTGACAGACTGTCATTTTGCATCCCCGTAAACGCCTTGCTTGCATCATGTAGTGTGGACATAGCTGCTTTACCTATGATGCGGCAGGTGAGCTTGTGCTAACAAACAGAGGCTCGCCCAGCTTGTTTGACAGTTCCTCGATTGCTGTGATCACTTCAACAGCAGCCTCAGCGCCAGGTAGCTGCTCTGGCCACTCACTTGCCAGGCACTGCAGGAGGTAAGAGGGAGTGATATGTGACCCAGTGTTTGCCAGGCCCTCGGGGAAATGAGCTGGTTGAGCTGTGCTACTGCATGTTGCTGCAAGAAGCTGCAGGCCGACCTCCAGCTGGGGCCTGGATGCCAGATACTGCTCCAAGCCAGCCATGTCAGCCTGCTTCATTTTCTTGAGGTTCTGGAGGTTGTAGCGCGCCGCTTGAGACGGGGCTAGCTTGCTGCCATCGTTGTTGCGCAGGAAAAGCCGCACGAGCTTGTTAGTCACCATGTAGCTAGCCTGGCGCAAAAGCAGGTCAGCTGTCTGCTTTTGGTAGTGGCTGACTGATGCCTGGGATGATGATAGCTGTACCTTCAAGTCTGTGATGGCTGCCTGGTTCTCTTGTAGCTGGCGTTCCAAAATGCTGATCTGAAGGCCATGGGATATGCACTGCTGCTGTGTGCTGCTGAGTTGGGCTTGAAGGGCGGCAGTGACAGCTGCTGCTGCAGACAGGCGCTCATTCAGGTGGACCAGTGCTGTCAGCAGCATCGCCGGATCTTGCTCGATGTTGCTGATGGAGGTGATGACTTTGCAAAGCTCTGGATCAGCAAGCAGTGACTGAAGCCGGGTTTCCAGGTCATCCCAAAGGTCTTTGATGGTGGCAGCCACATCTTGTGGGATAATCTCTAGGCTGGCATAGACCTTGGTTCTGGCTGCCTCTCTGTACTTCGTCAGAAGCGTTGTCGCAGTGTTGAGTGTGGCATCTGCAGACGCCATGTTTATGCCCAGCTGATGCCTTCAGCCCTGATAAGATACAATGCACAATCAAATAGCTTTGCAAATTCGTGGCGCAAGCACACACACACCAATTCATGTCAAAGCAGATCGCTGCATGCATGGCGTACACATGCAACCCCCCATGCACCATGCGTGCACACATGAACATAAAAAGATAAGGCTCCTGTTTGTGCTTCAACTGCTCCTGCTGCTGCATTCGATGCTCAGTATCAGTGCCCAAACACATCTCCGCCATGCTCGCTCGCGAGCTGGGGGTGAAGCCCTGCGGCATGTATAAAGCAACGCTAGAAGCGACGCACAGGTCGCATGGAGGGTGGTCCCAGGGGGTGCTGGTTTGACGCGCTAGACGTGCTCTATGATTCCTAAGAATCACGCCGGTATGGTCTTTACAGCGAACCGACGCGTGGTCTGGTCATGAGCAGAATGAGGGGCTACAGTACAGTCGTGGCTGTGTGAGTGTGATCATGTGGGTGTTGCTGCTAGTTGAGCAAACTGGGTCATTAGTGATGTGGGCATGAGCTAATCCATGCTGCATGGGCACCCCTGCATTGCATCTGCTTCGATTTGCAGATCTCTCTGCTTGGCTGCCCTGCAGCATGTTGTTGGAATGTGTGTTCCGCAGTGAATGTGCCATCTGGTTATGCAAATGTGGTCAGCCAGGAACAGCACCCTAAGATAGTTGGATACAACACGAGCCCAGGGAACCAGAAGCATTACAGACGTCACTGGCTGCCTTCACTGTCCAGCGGATGCAGCCAAGAGGCGCTAGGGCCTGTTGTTAATCGCTCTAAAAAATATGTCAGCATACAAGCTTAAAAGAAGATGAACAGCACCACCTGCACCACCCAACCATGTGACCTGCCTGAACCATGCTCAGGCACACAAGCCCAATAAGCTCAAGAGACAAGCCTGCAGTCGCCAGTCATTCGTAGCCTGCTGTGCAAGGGAGCGCTGAAACTCGCAGTACAGGGTGTTTACCCGGAGCCATCACCTGCAGTGCGCCACAGAGTGCAGAAGGCCATTTAGATGAGGAAACATGTCTGCTCAACCCAGCCCAGCTTGCAACAGCGGCAAACACAAGCAGTGGTGAAGCCCAGGAGGTGTATGATGCCCCAACTCAAACTACACACTAGCACGTCTAGCAGGTGTTGCACCTTCCCACACCCATGCAACCAGCAGTTGATGCATTCAATTTCAACACGGTCACAGGGTAGCAACCCATGAGCAATGAGTGACAGCCAAGCCAGTCAAGTGGGAGCACCACTCACCGTACTTCTTGCCGAACATGATGATCTGCAGCTGGTCGTAGCCTGACAGCACACCAGCACCAGCCACGGCACGCAGAATGTTGGCACCTGCGCCCTTGAACAGGGACTTGACGCCCTCATTCTTGACAATCTCGCTCATGCAGTGCATGGAGCTCTTGTACTTGACAGCCTGGCCCGAGGTCATCATCATGCGACGGCGGACAGTGTCAATGGGGTAGGACGCCAGACCTGTGCATGTGAACAAGGTTGTTATTCTATGTTCAGTATGGATGCCAAGACAAAAAGCACAGACTCCCGCGCCATGCAAGCATTGAACTGTGAGTACACAAGGCATGCTCAACTTAGGGCGTGACAGCTGCAGGACCACATCACACAATCAACACCCTGTTGCGCAGCATGCAAGCGCACGCACCGGCGCCAATGGTGATGCCCCAGCCCAGCAGGAAGGCAGCCAGGAAGCTGTCAGCCAGGTTGCCAGTCAGCAGCACAGGCTTGATGGAGTCGTACATGCCGAAGTACAGGCCGCGGTACACAATGATGCCCACGCAGGAGATGACGAAGCCGCGGTACAGGCCGGCAACACCATCAGAGGCCAGGGTCTTGCGGTACACATCAATCAGGCCATTGAACTGGCGCTCGCCGCCGCCCTTCTTGGCTGACTTGGCGTCATTGGCCAGGCGGGTACGGGCATAGTCCAGGGAGTACACGAAAGCCAGAGAGGTGGCACCGGCAGCGCCACCAGAGGCCATGTTGCCTGCACATGGCCACAACACATACAGACTGTGCATCAGCAGCAGGGCCGGCGCATAACACAAGTATGCTGCATAATAGCCCACTGTTCATCGGCAAGCTGTGTGTTGGGTACCATGCACCCACCCATGAACCACATCCAGTAGCCATCCTTGTCCTTCTTGTAGCCGAACATGCGCTTGAAGTAGTCCTTGAACGCGAAGTTCAGGGCCTGCACGAGCGGAAAAAAGACCATCCAGGACGAAATGCGATCTCCGTGCGTGGATCTTCTGCTAGAGAAAGGCAGCAGCACAGCTGGCATGGCAACAGCGCTGTGTTCCTAACTTGGGTGCAACCCTAGATCCAGTGCTTGTGCACATCGACTAGTGGTGATTGGGCAAGTACTGACCTGGGTGGGGAAGTAGCGGATCACGTTGGCGACGTTGCCACGCCACAGGGAAGCAACGCCCTCCTCGCGGGCAGTGCGTGCGAAGCAGTCCGCAATGCCCTTGTAGGGCTCTGCCAGGCGGCCCTGCTTGATCATCTCGTCCTGGTTCTGAATCAGCAGCTTCACACGCTCGATGGGGGCGGCTGCCGTCTTGGAGACGGCAGCGGACACGCCGCCCATCATGAAGTCCTGCGGGCATGTAACATTGAGAGCATTGATGGGATGCATGTGCCCTTGAGTTGCCTGTGTGCTCATGACGCCCTGCTGATGCGTCTCAACTCTGCTTTGCAACCGCGTTGGGCTGGCCAAAGGTGCATGCCTCGATCGCGCCCTTGCTGTGCGAGGCTTGAGTCTGGTCCCGAGCCTTCTGTTCCCGCATCATGCGTCCCAGCTCATCAGCAAGCGAGTTCGACACTGTGCGCTGAAAGCCCATCGCCATCCTTGCACGTTTAAGCAAACAGGCAAAGCCCCGCACACGCCAGGTGCAACCGCTCCAGCAGTGCCCTGGCAGCCCACACCTAGCCGCAGTGCATCAAAGCACCATGTACTCACCACGAAGAAGTTCTTCTCCTGAGCTGCGAGCAGGAGTGGTGGAAAGCGTGCAAACGAGGTAGCATCAGGCGCGGAAAGAGGGGGCAAAATCATTACGCATGACTAGAGCCGCATGCGTTGTGGGGACATCAGATCACAAGCAAGCCTGAGAGGCCGACCTACCCATCTTGGCTGCCGTTCAGAAAGAGGAGACGACTCCCCTGCCTGAGACCCCTGAACTTGAAACGTTCAGGAAAATGGAGTGAATCACGCGGGGCAAAGAGCAAAAGTTCCACGAGAGAGAGAGTGAGGGCGGGATTCAGTTGGTGATGTGGAAGAGTTGTGAGCTCTGCTGCAGCGAGCTATTAAAACCGCGCAGTACTGTAGCTCTTGCATGGACGTCACCATGTACAACCTTGGCAGCAGTCGATCAAGTCGCAGTGCACGAGTCCACGTGTCCATGCACAACATGCTTTGGTTTAGCAAAGAATATGGCGATCCTGATGGCCTCATGCGAGGGCACCAGACATGATGACTTGAGTTGGAGTGGCATGCATGCTGCCTTGGACAGTTGCAAGGTTCTAGCATGGCTTCTGCTGCCTCATAGTCCAGCAGAAAACAATGACAACAGTATGTCAAAGCCTGCATGCTGCCGGTACTGCCACAGGTTGACTGAGCAGAAACAGGTAAAGCACAGCATGTTCAAACACCGCGGTTCTGCACCACCCAGCGCAGGCACATCGTTCATGTTGAGCAGCCAGTTACATGTGGGAATGAAGCTCAACAAACTGCTACACATTAAATCAAGCATGCATGTCCGCCCGTGCGTAATAACCAAGCACTGGAGCTCTGTCCAGTGGGATGCAGGACAACAGTCTGTCTGTGAACTCAATCGCACTGCAATCAGTTACGTTGCCGCCTACAGCTCAATCTCCTCCACCACTGGTGTGGACGGCCCTGCACCTCCATCGCTGCCAGCTGCTGCAGATGCACTCGCCACAGGCGGCGGCACCGCCAGCTGGCCACCACCAGCTGCTGAAGCACTTTGGACAGAGGACGTGGACGATGTGGGCTGGATGGTTCTAGCTGGGGGAGGGGGCGGCTTCCAGCTGGTGTTGGGTGTGAGCACACTGACAGGGGGGTAGGTGGGCGGCTTGGCCGCCTCCGCCACCTCTGCCGCCAGGGCACCAAACACAGAGGGCGCGTCAGTGCTGCTGCCCCCCACCGGGCCAGGACCTGCTGCGGGGAAGGAGGCGGCGGGCGAGGAGGACGGGCCAGCCGCTGCAGCAAGCATGGCAGAAACAGAGGTGGCGTTGACGCCTGAGGGCGCGACAGCAAAGGCGGACGTGGGCTCGGGCCGGCCAGGAGGCCGCCAGGGTGCACTGTTGTGTGTGGAGGTGGATGGGCCTGCGCCATCACCTGTGTACGCGCCACTGCCACTGCTGTACATGGCACTGGGCCCGGCACGGGCACCAGCAGTGCTGCTGCTGCTGCCTGCTGCCGTCTCCCAGGGCTTGGGGCGTGGGTTGGTGGCACCAGGCAGTGGGCGTGTGGGGTCGGGTGGTGCGTCATCGATGTCCTTCTGCAAGCACACAGCAGTGCACATGAAAGGCCATGGTTTTCAGGCATGGAACACCAGGCAGCAACTGAAATGATCGGGAAACCCGTGCGGGGCGAGGCACACAACGATGCATGTCCCTGCATCCCCCGCAGTTCCACGACCAGCGTCAGCGGCTCATTGATGTGCAGCTCATGCAACTGCAGACAGTGCTAGGGGTTGCTAAGAAGTGTTGGGCGTGTCCGCAGCACCCTCCATGGCTTTTGCTGTTGCCAAAGCATGCAGTGCCCAGCGACTATCACCACCATGGCGGTGAAAGTGATCATCAACCGGGTTGAGTTGCAACTGCATATGTACATTCTGTTGCTGTGCATGTCCTGATGTTCCAGCGGCTGTGGCGTGCAAGAGGATTCCAGCAGTGCCTTGCTGCAACAACTGTCATCGATTGCTCACACTGCTGTGCCAATCACGTGTGCCAATGTTTCAATCTCACCGGTGGTGCACATGAACCGGCCCTGCTGTGCAAGCAAACAGTCGGCAAGGACATCACCTCACTCACCCTGATGTTGGGCGGCGTGATGCCATTCTTGACCATCTCCATCACCTCCATGAATGAGGGTGGGTAGGGCGCGGGCTCGCCTGGTGGCTCTGCCGGCAGCGTGCGCTGCGGTGCTTGGGGCTCAGGTGCTGCACGTGGGCCGCTGCCACTGGGACTGCCGCCCCCATAGATGCCGCTGTAAGGCCCAGGGGGGCCGCTGACTGGTGCTCCCTTGCTGGCTGAGCCGCCATAAGTGTCTGCACTGGCACTTGGGGAGGCCTGCGTGCTGGGAGGGGGGCGCGCCATGCCCAGGTACCCGTTGGGGGGAGGGGGGATGGCACTGCCACTGCCCTGTCCAAACACGGAATCCATGTAGGAGTAGGGCATGAGGCCGTCCGCCTTGCTGCTCACACTGCCGCCACTGCGCATGTGGCCGGGCCCGTCCCCATTACTGGGTCCGTCACCGAAGAAGCTGGCCGGGTATGCGGCCCTGCTGGCGCTGACAGCGCTGCCGCTGAGGCGTGCCATCACAGCCTTGATGTCCTGCAGGTCCTGCCTGATCTCAGCTGTCTTGTCCCTGCTGGACCTGCGCGTACATTACGAGCCAGGGGGCAAGCGGTTTGAGCCAGGCTCAGTGCATATGCCAAGCCATTGACATGTGGGTGCATTACAGACCGGCTCTGTGCACGTATGTACCACGGACTTTTCATGTGCTACATCTGCGCAAGATCACCCCTTCACTAGGCACATGAACAAAGTCACCAAGCAACCACGAACATAATCACACAGCTCCAGGCCACGTCAAGGTCAAGCATACGAAAAAAACGGTAAATAAATACAGCTGAGCCATCCTGCTGATTGGTTGTGTTGTATCTGTGCTGCACTCACTCCAGGGCACGTGCGGCTGCCTGCTGCGCTTGCTGTTCACGGATGGCTTGTGCAACCTCCCGCATCGCCTTGCTGGATGAACTCAGCTCCTCCTGCAGCCCAGCATATGTAGGCGCAAGTTGCTGTGTGTCAGGTTGCAGGCCGAACTCAAACATTGCCGGATTAGTACCAAGACTGTGCACTCACCCCGGGTGCAACGTAGCATGGTCAGCATGAGCAACTCCACACAGCGTGTCACAAGGCAGGCCCTGAATGCAGATAAGCCTGCGCACCTGGCATGCCTTCATTGCCTCCACTGCCTCCTTGAGGGCCGCCTCCTGCCTCTCCCGGGCTTCCTGTTGTAGTCGTGCCTTCTCAGTCCATGAGCGGTACAGCTCATGTGCGTAGGGCACCAGGTATGCACGTACTGCGTAGATGCCTGCTGCCAGCACACCCACACCCAGGACCACCTGTGCGCAATGGTGCGCAGTTCAGTGCAAGTGCAAGCGTCGTCTGCCAGGCGCAACACCGAGCACAAACCGCACTGGAACTGGGCATGAATGCAAGCGATCGGGGCTGTTGGCGAGGTGCAAGCAGTGCCATGCACACCTGGGACCAGCGGAGTGGCTCTGGAGGAGGAGGCTGTGCGGGAGCGATGGCGCCAGGCCCATGCGGCACCATGGTGTGATGTGCATGGGGTGCTTGGGTGGTCGCTGGCGCGGGCTGCTGCGCCTGGTACGTAACAAGCCCACCAGGGCCGGCAACTGGCGTGGGCTGGCTCGTGGTTGCGGGCGCAGGTGCGGAGGGCACCCGCTTGAAGGACTCGTCGATCTCTGCAGCCGTGAGGCCTTTGCGTTCCAGGAATGAACGCTTTGTAGCCTCTGGCGAGTCGCGCACCTGCGTAAACAAAACATCATTTCGCCACATCAGCTAACAACCCTAAGGCCCTGCTTCCCAAACAGCTAGTTGATTCACCTTGGGGTGTGTCAAGAATGCCACCGCATTTTGGATTTGGTCTTCACGCATTGCCGCGGGTGCTGGCGCTGATGCTGCAGGTCCTGGGGCGGAAACGGGTGCTGGGGCAGGCGCAGAGCCCCCTCCAGCTGCGCTGTCCGCCATGGCTGCGCGTGCTGCCCAAGACTGAGCGGGCTGATGTCCATCGTTACACACCGTCATTGATTGTACGGGTACTTGCGTGAGGGTGCGCATGTGCATGTGCAGTTCTTAGTTAGCATGCGCGGTTGCGCACCCATGCACCTAGGCGTACTACAGCGCACTGCTCCTTTGCACAAAACACGAGCACAGCGGTGTTCGCCAGTGATTCAGCATGCAGCAAGCTGCGAGGTGGACAGGCGAGCAGTGCTGGTACACCTCCCTACCATGGGTGGTGCTATGGTGAGGGAGCACTGTGGGGATGGCTGTTGGGGATGCATGCAAGCGTGGTGCATGTTTGCTTGGATGGCATGGCAAGTGTCTTGCTTGCCGATGGTCTCTGCAGGCCATCCTCAATGCCGCTGTTGTGCCCCAAGGACCAGCACATGCAGCACAGCTCCCGCCCACCAGCATGCAGTCATCAGGTAGAGTTGTCCTGCCACCGGGTATGCAAAGTATTGAGGATGCCTTCACATTTCAGCGGTCGGCAGCAGCAGGAGGTGACGCAGGTGAGGCATCTACATCAGTGCGCATCAGGCTGCTCCTCCCCCCAAACAACGTACAGCACCAGGCTCAACTGCCAGCCTCCAGGCCCCCAGCCGGCAAAAACACCATTGCAGTGCTCAGTCCTGGCTTCTTAGTCCAGTCAACCGCCTATGACAGCTACCTTGGTGTGCTGGTGTCTCTGGGCATACCAACCGTGACGTATGATGTCAGCCAGTCTGCCACAGATGCACTTGATGACATACAAAGCACGCAGGTGCTGCAGTGGGTACTGGCCTGGTGCGACGCACAGCCTCAGCTGCAAACCAGGTGGCAGCCCACAGGCCAGGCGGCACACTTCTTCCTCTGTGGGCACAGTAGAGGGGGCAAGACCAGCATGCTGGCTGCTCTGGCAGAGGCTGGGGTAGACATCATGCAGGGTATGGGGCACCAGGGCGGAGCTAGTGCTGGCCAGCAAGGCGCAGGCAGAGTGAGTGGGGTGATGCTCATTGACCCAGCGGATGGATCATACGACACGATGGAGGGTCCCAGGTGTGTGGTGCGCCTGCTTCTGGTGTGTGTGTATGATGTGTGTCACAGTGACTGGCGTGATGGTGGTGGGCCCCGATGAACTGGCATCAGCTGGTGTGACATCGCATGGATTGAGTGCGCAGCCCTCGCAGCATCCTGGGCCCGGTCCATGAGCATGGTGCTGCTGCGTGCAGGTTCCCATCTGCAGCACGGATGTGGAGCAGTGCACAGGCAAACGGCGTCCAGCTGCCACCCCTCCTGATTGTCGGCGCAGGCCGCAACCGTGACTGCATCCCTGCCAAGGCAAACTACAACCGGTTCTTCCAGGATGCTGGGTGAGCGCTGTCTGTGTGTGCAGCAAGTCTGCACGGAGTGCATGCAGGACAATTGCTGCAAATGTCGCACACACGCACACACACACACACATCAACCCCTGGTTGCACCACCCGAGCATCATGCATGCTCCGTTTAGATTTGCACATGGTCAAGTGTGGGGCACTTCATAGGCTTTTGTGTGACGGAACAGCCTCACCTTCTGTTGCCTGGACTTGCGCAGGCGACCGGCCGCATTGGTGGTGCTGCGGGATGCGGGCCATTTCTCGGTGCTGGACTACCAGACGCTGCTACAGCAGTCTGTGTGTGGGGCGGGCAAGGCTGAGGTGGCGGCAGTACGCGGCGCTGTGGCAGACATGCTGCAGCTGTGGGCGGCGGCAGCAATCAGTACATCTTGGAACACGCAGGAAGATGGTCAGGGCCCAAGTCCAGCGGAGGGACTGTTGGATCTTGAGGTGCTGAGAGGGGTAACCCAGTCAGAGCAGCGGGAGCAAGAGGCACAGCTATTACGTGCCCTGCTGTCCATTTGTGAGGCATGGGGCCTGGATGCTGCTGTGGAAGTGCAGGTCTGAGGGGTGCTTGAAGAGATGTGCAAGCCATGTTGGTGCGGGGTGGTTATATGCTGCAGCAACGTGATTTGATTGGACATGTGGACTTGAATCTCCAGGGGCAGGAGTGGCTTCTGAGTGTGTGGGCTCATGAGTTTGTGAGGTGAGTGTCTCGGACTGGTTGATGAGTCGGAGCCCAGCCCACTCAAGTTGCAAGCTGCTGCCACCAGCTCAAATGGAAGCCCTTTTCTCAGCCCCACTGGCCGCAAAGCTCTCCATCCTGTACTTTTACAACCTGCTGTCAGCCTGCTTCGTGTATGGCGTGGTGCACCAGCAGCGGGCCTGGGGGGCACGCCTGCTGCTCAGCAGCCCTGTCATTGCCCTGAACCTGGCCCTGCCCCTGATCCTGGACCATCAGGCAGAGAGCCTCCTGGTCACTCCCATAGCGGGATGCATGTCACTTGCAGCCTTCAAGGTGCGCGCATGGTGGCGGGTCAGGCATGCGCCGGTATAGGAGGCCGGCATGCTGCAGCCTGTGCTCATTCTGCCCCCATGCCCTCCCACTCTATGAGGCTCATGGTTGCAGTTCGCAGCGTATGCGCATGGACCCCGACATGATCTCAGCATGGCTGCATTAGCTTAGCACAGCACCAATGCTGCACCCAACGCGTGTCCTCACCACGACCCAGGCCCCAGCGGCAGGAAGGCTGATCTGCACTGCTGATGCATGGGTGCAGGTGCTGGCGCTGTGCCTCAACCGGGGGCCCCTCATGCTGCACCTGTCTCCACTGCAGTTTGTGGCGGTGATGCTGCTGCCCACCATCCCAGCCCAGGGTGTGCCCCACATGCAGCCCCAACATGAGGGTCACGGTTCCTGGCTCATACTCATGCAGTGCCCGGTGCACCCCTGTCAGCTGTTGGCCCTGTGTCTTGTTCAGGGCGCCTGCAGCTGGCATGCATGATGCATACACGTGCTCACTGGGCACTGGCTGTGTATGTGTGCTGCAGTGTTTGCTGTGAGTGGCGGTCAGAAGATACCGGAGGACCAGGGCGGTGCAGACCGTGGGGAGACGCAGCTGGTGGCTGACTATGGCAAGCAGATGTGTGAGTGATGCAACAGCATGTACTGCAGCAGGCTAACCTGGCAGGGTTGCTGCTGCAGTAATATAACAATCCGTGAGTTGTTCTTTGATGAGCATATATTTGGTTACCTGCCACAGCGACCCAGACTGACGCGTTGTGACTTGCGCCTGTGATGTACACATGCAGTAACGGCCACAACTGTGGCGTGCATCCTTTGTGCCTTTCCTAGCATGCATTGGTTCCCACGTCACTGGTTGTACAGTAAGTGAAGAAATGGTGGAGCGTGTTTGTTGGGCTGCGTACATGTGGTGCATGGTACTATCTGGCTGAAGCTCTCTGACATTGCTGCCCTATTCATTGTTGCGTGCCATGGCTCGTGTTGTTCTCAGCATGCAACCCGCGTGCTGCAAGTATGCGCTGTTGCACCTTTGTGTGGTCATTGTGACCTTGCAATGTTGCACCAATTGTACAACGTTGTGCAATGAGTCTATGTCTCACCCATCACACATTGCCCAGCCTTGTGCTCCTGCATGTTTCTGGGTGCCTTGTTTGATCTACTGGGCGCCATCGCTGCGGCCCCACTACGCATCAAGGTCGCCCCAACCTTCAACAGGCCATGGATGGTGCGACGTGAAGGCTGGGAGGTCCATGTGACTCTGTTGCAAGCTCAATCACGTGCATCACACCTGATGGTGGTTGTGGCTGTATATCTGCTGGTCACAACATGCTCGCCTGCCTGCATTAACCTGACGGATGTCCTACGCGCTATGACATTGTTGTATGGGCTTGCATGCAGAGCGATTCTTTTGCTGACTTCTGGGCTAGACGTTGGAACCTGACCACAACGCAAGTGGTATTGAGATCTGGCTGCTGCAGCAAACACAGTGTGCAGCGCGCTCAAACACCTGAACCCAGCCACACCCAGCCACAGCCTGTCCAATACTGCAGCAACACCGATGACGTAATCTGCTATACATGTGTACTGCGTGCAGGTACATGATGCGCGTGCTGGTTTATGAGCCCATCCTCCAAGGTAGGCACTGTACTGAGGGTCGCATGGAACTCGAAGTTCGCCCCTTCAAGTTACACCAAGATCACTGGCAGCTTGTCAGGGGCTTGCATGACACTGGCAGTGGCCAGTGCTCGCCAGGTGGGGTTTGGTGGTGCCCATTGGTGGCATGTGTTGCGTCTCATCAACAGCTGCTGCCTGCGTTGCCGCACAGGTCGGCTGGTGGCGCCCAGCACAGTTGCAGCTAAGGGCACACTGCGAGCGTCGACAGGCGTTGGTGAGCCTTATGGTGGGCCTGATGCAGCTGTGCCTGCCAACGGCTCTGCCAATGGAGGCAGCGCCAGCCCATCCAGCGCCCCAGATCTCCACAGCACTCTGCGGCATCGTGCAGCTGGACAAGCCCAGGGGAAGGCTGAGGCTGGCGAGCCAGCTGCGCCCCCTGCAGCCAGTGAGCAAGGCACAGCCGAGCGTGTGCGTGTGAGCAGGGCGCGGCGGTTCTGTGCGCTGCAGGCCACATTCATGTTCAGTGGCATCTGGTACGCCCCATCATCATCAATGTCGTGGTAGTGCTGCGTGCCTCACATGCCCCACATGCCCCACACGGCGCCTCACATGGCCCAGCGTCTACATTCTGGTGTGACTGAAGTCGTGACAGTCGGCTTGCTGCAGGCACATCTTGGTATTCTGGTACAATACCCGTGTGATCAGTGCGCGCTGGGCGCTGTTCTTCATCATTCAGGTGAGGCCGGGGCACATGCGGCGCATGGTTGCTCTTTGAAGAGCTGCACGTACACGTGGCGGCATCATGTGCAGTCTGCAGCTCCTGTCGGGCACAGTGCAGCACACGCAGCCATCCAGTCTCCGGGAAGGGTTCAGTAGCATGTGCAGACCCCAGTCTTCAACTGCACTGCCGCATTTGAATACCCAAGACAATACTGTCAACCCTACCCGCATGACCGCAGGCACCTATTGTAATGGGGGAGATGCTGCTGGGCAAGGCATGGGCCAAGGCACATCTACCACCGCTGCCGCATGCCCTGCGTGTTGTGCTCACTAACGCAGCACTTATTGCCATAGCAGGCCCCCTGTTCTTTGGGCCAGCAGATGACACAGGGTTTGCTGCCCAGAACCTGCGCTATGCCCAGCCAGTCTTGGACGGGGTGTTGTGGATGCTCAAACATGTGCGGGACGCACTCCCCGAGGTGTACAACCGCACGCACACGGACCTGTGATCCACCACCAAGCCTCCTGGCCCTGATGCATGCTGTTTTGCCGCTGCATGTACTACGTGGCGCTGCCATCACCCCTGCAAATGCATGGGCGCTGATCAAGAGTATGTGATGCAGATGAAAGGACCACGCCCTGTGTGAGAGGGCGATTTGTGCGCATCGGTGTTTGCAATTAGCGTCGTTGTATGTTGTTCTGGCATCTGACCCAAACAGCCATAGGATGAAACCCTAGCGATGCACCCACAAGTCTGTGGCTAGTTGCCATCGATCACCGTCCCAACAATGGTGGGCATTAATACCGGCCCGGAGCGGCCCCTATCTGCTTCGACCCCTGGCGAGGAGCATAATGCAAGGATGCGTGCACGGCGCTTACACCAGCCGAATTACGTGCCCAGCATGGACGAATTGGAGGAGCGAAACTCAGTCCGCAGCACCAGCACACAGGCATCTACAGTAGCAACCACTGCAAGCCTTGGCGCCAGGCTTGCAGCGCTGAACATGGATTATGATTCAAAACCAGGCTACGAGCCCAGTCTGGGCATCCCGCTCGAGGGCAGCGAGGAGAGCGGGTTTTCGAGCGACTCGGAGCATAGTGCAGATGGGACGCACGGGGGCCGGGGAGGTAGCGTCGGCACCGTTGAGCCGATTATCCCGCGGCTCCCTCCCTTCATGGTGTGCACAGCCATGCCCATGATGCTCATAATGGGGTTAGCATGCGTGATCCCATGTACTGCCAGTGCGTGCTCTTATGTGCTATGTGCTGAACATTGGCGTCCCGTAATCCCTGGCGTGCAGGTGTGCTCCCGCCTGTTCATCATGAAAGGCAACCATCCTATGCAGCTAAAGCGCATCAGCATCCAGCAGTGCGAGGTGTGTGATGGCGCACGAACGTTCTGGTGCCAATCACGTGCACGTCAGGAACAACAGCAAGGCACATGCCAAGGGCTGCAGCAGGGTGTGCTGAGCTTCAGATTCAAAGCAGTATGGTGCATACGTGCTCACATGCGAAGTGCACGCATCAGCACGGCTGACGGGGAGCCGCTGGGTGGTTGCAAGCCAGTTGTTTGAGGTCATCATGCCCAGAACCCTGTGTCCTGGATTTGATTCTCCTTCATTGGCTCAGGCATTGTGTTTGTCCCTGAAACCACATGCTGTTCTTAAGTCCCAGTTCAACGCACAACGGGCTGATGACATTGGCTTGCCTGCTCAATGCAGGAGCTGAAGCTGCATGGCTACACCATCATCGACAACTTCATCCCCAAGGATGTGGCAGCTGCAGTCAAGGCCACCGCGCTTGCGCTGTTCAAGCGGGGTAGGTGCAAGTGGCACACAGCAACCATGCTTTCCACATGACGTTGGGGCACAGCCCAGCAGCAGGGGCTGCGCTGAGCTGTGACCGGCGATGGCAGGCAACACTGCGGCATCGTTCTTTGTGTGCATCGAAAGTTGAGGGGAGCACAGCATGTGGGGCACGAGATGGTCAACCACACACGCACACTTAAGCTAATGTCGACCTCGGCTTGCGCACTGCACACGCACTGCATGCACACGATGTTTGCGCGCACAGGCCGCATGGTTGAGGGCGGGCGGCCAGCAGTGGCCGCGGGCCTCCCCCCCGACACCCTGTTCACAGACCGTGTGATGCGCGGGGACCACATCATGTGGCTGTCCATGGTACGCGCCTGCAGGGTTCAGGGTGTAGGGTGAAGGTTTTAGGGTTTAGGGTTTAGGGAGCCCCATGTGGTGGCTGGTACATGGGAAGGGGTGCAGCACAGAGAGCACAGTTTGGGGTTGCATCAGCACATGAGGAGCGTGCGCTCAGGCGTGCAAGCACACAGGACAGCAGCACCTGGTACCTCACCACCACCACATACAGAACAGGTGGCATTTCATGTAGCATCGTCCCTGGGCTGGTCTGAGCACCCCACCTGCAGCCCTTGCTTCGCAACATGCCAGCCCACCTGCGGCTGCACGCCTCCTTGTTTTGTTTGGTGGCAGGCGTATGATATGGACCAAATTGAGACGTACATTTTCACATGTACACAACACACCCTATGTATGTTGGTCCTGCCTGGGCTGCCACACACAGGGCAAGCCTCCAGCTGACAGTTCGCCCATGGCCCAGCTGCTGGTGGCACTGCAGGAGCTGTACGAAGACCTGGCACAGTTTGTGCGGCTGCGGCGGTGAGTCCATCTGCAGCAGATTAACCAAGCGTTTTATTTTTTGTGTGATCGTAGTGCTGATGGCTTGGAAAGAAGGAACGCCCCTCAGCTCCATGCGCCTGCTGTCAACAGGACAGCTGCGCTGCTGCTGCTGGCTCGCCTTGTCTTGCCTTGCCCATTCCCTCCTGTGTGCTTTTCCTTCGCTCCTCGTTGCCGGCTCCATCGACAGACAGCACCCAGCACCCCCTGCTACCTTTCCTCACGGGGTGATGCACTGCCTGCTGCTGTGCGCAGGAGCACTGGCGAGTACCAGCTGAGCGTGCAGCCGGCGGGCGCGTTCGGCATGAGCCGGCATCGTGATGCGCTGCCGGATAGCGGGCGCATGCGGGGCGGGGGCAGCAGCGGGTCACACTCTCACTCCCACACTCAACTGCAGCCCACTGCGTCCACGTCAGGCAATGCTGCAGCTGCGGCAGGAGCGGTTGCCGCCGCGTCTGCATCAACCCCTGGGGCCACGGCACACGCGGGGCCTGCAGGCCCAAGCCACCCACCTGCGCTGCATCAGGGTGTAGGAGCACTGCATCAGGGGTCAGGGGGGGCACAGGGGCACAGCAATGGCAGTGGGCATGCCAGCAGCAACGGCCACGCCGCCGGCCCCTCAGCACTGCCCAGCAGCTCTGCCGCAATGAATGGAGATGCTGCGCCATCCAGCAGGGCTGCGGCCCACAGCAGTGCACATGGTGCTACAGGACCTGCAGCAAACGGAGCCGCAATGAACGGCACTGCTGGGCCGTCCCCCTTGTCAGCAGCTGCTGGCGTGCGGTCGGGGGTGCCAAGCCTGGGCGGCAGTGCAGCCGGGCCGCTGCATGGGTCGGGGTCGCAGGGGCGGCTGCTGGCTCAGGCAGTACATCAGGCAGTACATGGTCCGTCCAGCTCCGCATCCCAACTGCAAGTCGGTACAGCGGCAGCCAGTCAGGCGGGGAGGGTAGGGGATGGTGCCGGGCCGAGCACGCAGCAGCCGCAGCTGCAGCCGCAGATGCCCGGGGCGCCTCAGGGGGGCCACCGGCGGGTCACGTGCCTGGTGTGCTGCAACAGCGATTGGGAGAAGGAGCAAGGGGGTGTGGTGCGTGTGTGGCCGCCACGCCGCAGCCTGGGGCCATCACTGGGTGCCCCAGGCCGGCGGTCACTCACAGGGAGTGAGGCGGGCACGTCACAGCTGAGTGAAGACCGCAGCGACACATACTCCCTGCGGTCACACTATTTCGGCGGGACAGGCGGCGCAAGTGTGACCAGCAGCATGTGGGCGGAGCTGGGCGCACAGGAGCATGAGACGGCCTCGGTGGACAACTACTCGGTGGCTGACCCTGCCGACCAGAAGGAGCAGCGGGAGGGCATCGAGTGGGTGGAGATTGATGGGGAGATGGCGCTGGACATTGCACCTTTTGGTGGTCGGGTGGTGCTGTTCCTGTCAGGGGCGGTGGACCATGGCGTGTCCCCTTGCACTGCAGACATGGCCTCCGCGACTGCATGGTACCAGTGACCACATGACACACCACAACGTGCAACCAGAACACTTGGCTCCCCCTGCGCCAGCATTGTTGCGTACTGCTGCTACCTTGTGTCTGACTCACGCCCCGCCTGTCACACTGTACCGCTCGTTGGCTGTTGCGACTGGCGGTGGCCTTAAGGGCGCGGAATGTGTGCTGCATGTGCTGCATGTGTGCTGCCAGCCGCCTGCCCATCCGAATGATGGCGCGGCGTGCATGTGGTTTGGCTGTGCTGCACTGGTGACTGCAGTGTGTGTTCGTGTGTGTGTGTGTGTGGTGTTTGCCGGCTGCGCAAGATGTTGATCTGCGACGTGCATGTTGCCCTTGCCATGCAAGCCATGGCTCATAGTGTGGTGCATTCCTGGGATGCGACAGGCTGACTGGGGTTCAGCCATGACATGGTTTGGACTTGTGCTGATGTTGCCATATGAATGTGCTGCGTTGTGGATGTGGCAACTCCTGTGATGTTGCACAGCCGCGTCTTGACACTTAACGTAACTGACCCTTAAGGACTTGGTTGTTGCTTCTGCCCATCCAGACTTTGCATGGACAACACCCCTTGATTGCGCTGCGCTACATTGTGCATGCCTGTTGCAGCCTGTGTATGATTGTGATGTGCTGGTTGCCAAGGCCACCAAGGGGTTCATCTTCAGTGTTGCACTGCATCAGGTGTGTGCCAGGGTGTTGCCCTGTGTGTGGTAGTGCGGGCAGGGTGTGGGTGCTGCGCGAAATTTATGCAAGCAGCGTGTGTACAACTGCACCCTCTGGTATCATAGAGGGTATGGCTAAGTGATGATGATCGCAAGGTTTGGTTGTGCCCAGGTTCCTGGTGCAGGGGGTATGATGATGATGTGGTTGGTTGCAGATTCAGAGCTGGCCACCAACATGTGATTGAGATGCCATGGTTGCTGGCATGATGCTGCCTGACTGTAACAGCACCGAACGACCTTGTGTGTGTTTGGCTGAAACCACGTGCCTGCCTGCAGATCCACAGCAGCCAGACCGGTAAAACATGAAACGACAGCATATAGCCAAATGCGATGCTGGTAGGCGGCTCGGTGCACATTACACAGCTGTTGCTGGGCAGTGCCTCAATGCCCAAGCCCCATGGGACTCATGGGGGTGGCCCCTGCAGCAGGGTGCCTCCTGGCAGCTCCATACTGTTTGAGACAGCCCATGGCTTCGCACAGGTGTCTAAAAGGGGACGCAGCAGCAAGGTCCAATCTAAGTTGCAGCATGCCGGTCACTGGCCACTCCCCTCTTAGAACGCTCTGCACGCACACGCACACCACCTGCTGCAAGCAGTGTGCCGCACCCTGAAACCCAAGGGCTCCCACCGTGACCTCACTTTTTCCGCTTCTTTGCACCTCCTGCCTCGCCCGCTGCCGCGTCGCCTGCCTTGCGCTTGCCGCCCTTGCCCTTGGCCCCCTTGCCATCTGCTGCACCACCATCTGGGCCGCCATCTGCACCCGCCTCCCCCTCCTGCTTCTCTGCCATGCCTGCCAGCTCGCCCTGTGGCAGCAGTGCGTGCAAGAACGGGCCCAGGGTTTATGTCCATGCAGTGGCGGGTCTCCAATCCAACTAGCAATGGCCATGAGCTGGCAGGCAACCATGTGAAACAGCAGCACGGCAGCAACCGGCCAGCGCGCAAGATATCAATCAGGCACACCACGGCATATCTGAGATATTGGGCAATGAAACACAGGCAGGCAGGCCCAAGCAGCAACCCAGCCCAGCCTGACAGAGCATGAACGTTCTCAGCGCAGCTGCCAAGCAGGGAGCCCTAAACCATGAACCCTGAGGATGCGGATCCTGAACCCGGATCCTGAGCCCTGAGCCCTGATCCACCGCACCTCGTCATCGCCCCCCAGATCCTCCTCGTGCAGCTCCACTGCCAGTGCCTCCTGCTCAGCCTCCTCCTCAGCCTCACCCGCCTTGCCTGGGCCGTGCTTGTGAGACAGCTTGGAGCGCGCCTGGCGGCACAGAACAGAGCAGTCAGGGGCACACACGTGCTGGTTGATGCCCCGCCGGTGGTGCTTTCTTGACGGTTCTCTCCAGGGTTGGTGTGTGTGTGTGTGTGTTCATGCACTCGCACCGCCCTGAGTCACAGCGCTGGTGTGTTAGCGGTGTGCAACTGTGCATGTATGACTAAACCCCCTAGATGTTCACCGACAAATTAAAAAGCCACCACATGTACCACTGTGAGGGGTGACCATGGAACCTGAAACTGGGAACTGAAGGCTGCTGCCCCACCTTCTCCAGTGCTTCCAGCTCTGCTGCTGTCGGCTCCACGGCCGCCACACTGCCCTCAGCAGCAGATGCCATCCACTCGTTGAAGGGGGCCTTGGGCCGATAAAAGGTCCTGCAGGTTGTGATGCGGGGAAATTCTTTGCAGTTCTTTGCATAGCACTCAAACTACCACAAGTCAAAACACCCCACATCGCACGCAAGTGTTTGTGGTAGTCTGTGAGGTGTTCGGGACACCTGTAACCACCTGTGAATGACGTTGCTGCAACTGGTCTGATAAATTTTCCCTCTGATACAGCCCCTTGCGACCATCCCCCCCAAAACACACACACAGATGCACTCTTTTCCTGAACACCCTCTCAGCCGCACCGCACGCCCTGCGCCACCCCCCTCCCCGCTCACTTGCTGGTCATTGCGTCATGGATGAGGGATGCCCAGTGGCCGTTGGCCTGCAGCGCGCGCGCGTTGCCGACCACGATGAGCGAGCAGCGCGCGCGTGTGAGGCCGACGTTGATGCGGCGCTCGTCCGCCACGAACCCGATGCCCCCGCCCTTGCGCCCCTTGCGCAGGGACCTGCAGGGTGCGTGCGTGGAGGGCGCACATTCAGAGCCACTGACTGGTGGCCGTGGGATGCATGTGGAGAGGAGTACAGTCACAGACCCGCCCTGGTGAAGACCACGGCGCTATGCTACATCTCACATCCATCACCGGCAACCCAGCTTGCAAATCAAGACGGGTGTGCGCCAGCAAGCGCACACCAGCAAGGCTGCTGCAGCACTGCCACCCCTCCAACCCCCTCTCCCCCTCACACACACACAGGTCACATATGCGGCCGTGCACAGCGCAGCGCAGCGCCCTCCCCCCCCTC
>QAXD01000155.1:264635-320467 GCA_004335575.1 Haematococcus sp. NG2 | reverse complement strand
CCCGCCCCCACCTCCGCCCCCACGCCTGCGCCTGCGGCCGCCACCGCCACCACCCTCACCACCACCTCTCCTGCGCCTGCCCCCCGCCGCGCCTGCCCCAGCACCTGCTGCGCCTGCAACAGCACCAGCCCATGCCTTCCCCCCTGCTGCCCCTGCCGCGGAGACCGCCCCGGCACCTGCTGCTGCCCTGGGGTCCCTGGGTCCCAGCTGCACCATGTTGGCAGCTGATGGCAGGATGGCGGCCGGCCCCCCTGACGCAACCTGCTGGTAGTGCTCAAACTCGGCTTGGGACAGGGAGAACACCACGTCCGCCATGCAGCCCGTGATGAAGTACTGCAGCCACGGGCGGTACGGTCAAAGGCGGTACGGTCAAAGGCAGTGCAGGTGACAGCGGCACTTGCAACCGTGTGCATGACGGTGCCCTGTGTGTGGCTGACACTTTTTGACCATCATGAGTGCATGTCTGAGGTGCCCTGGTGCTGTGAGTGCCAAGACGATTGATGGGCACCTAACATGTACATCATTATCATGCCTAACATACATAGCGGGCCCCTGACACGTTCCACATGCAAGACAGATGTCTGAACAGCACCGCGAGATCCGTACAGATGCCAGGCATAGAAGCATATCTTGTGATATCTACACCCCGTGGGGACAGACCTGCCACCACACCACATCTGTGCACCCCTTACCTTGAGCGGCGTGCACATGGGCCCACGCGCGGCACCATGCGCGGCCATGTCATCACGTATATTGAGTGGGATGGTGCGCGAGCCGCCCGGCCGCAGCTCAACCCAGGGCAGCGAGCACGGCAGGTCAGGCAGGACGAGAGCGCGGCCTGTGAGCTGTGCCACCGCGATGAGGCCGCGCAGCACAGCCTGCGGTCAGCAGCGAGGGTCAGGAACCAGGTGGGTGGTGCCGGGTGCCATCTGAAGGACCTTGCACATGCCCAGTGCGCCAGCAGCGCCTGCCTCACAGCCAGCTATGCCGCAGGTGGGAATGGGAGCACAAAGGGGTGCGCAGTCCGCTCATCACCGTCCACTTGGCACACAAGCAACATTAGCTGCATCCCATGCCCCTCTGCATATACCCAGTGATGAAGCAATACCACAGGAGGCAACTCTGAAGGCCCACCTTGAAGTCCTCCTCGCTCTGTGCGAGCCGCTGCCAGTTGACCGCGGGGTGCATGGCCACCAGCTGTGGTACCGCACGGCCCATCTTGGGTGACGCGGCAAACACACCCACTGCCCCCTGCACCTCCTGGGCCACCTGCCAGTCGTAGTGCCCCAACACTTGCAGCAGCCCTGGCTTGCCCACAAACCCATCCGCAGCAGTCTGGTGGATGTGGCCCAACACCTGCACCCAGGCCGGGATGATGTTGATGATGTGCTTGTGCGGGTGCGCGTGCGTGGTGGTTCTGAGGGGCAGGAATTGCAGAGATGCTGATGAGGCGCTGGGCAATAGGAGCAAAAGGTGCACACAATCAAGCGTACATGTATATGCAAGATGTCGGAGCGGCAGGTGGAAAGGCGTTGCGGCATTCCACACAACCGCGTTCAGCCGAGCGACTGGTTGTGAGCTCGATCTACCTGTGTTAGGCTGCTGCATCAGGCTGGCTGCATCAGACTGGCTTCGTCAGCCTGTCTGCGTCAGACGCACGCTATTACCCACCTGCTGCGGCACGGCCGGCTTCAGCTGGCCCCAGTAGCCCAGCCTGCCGCGCGCGTGGAACGTGTGCAGCAGCCAGTCGGGCACAAACATGAACTTCTCTGCGGGTGCCTCCTTCGCACGTGCCGCGGCATCTGGCGCGGATGCATCCGGCCACATCTTGCACCCGGCGCCGCACTCGGCTGCCAGTTGCGCCTGCGCAGGCAGTTCACGCAGTGCAACACACCGTGGTACCGTTTGCTTGACTCTGTCATAGATGACTCTGTCATAGCACAATCAATACGGTAGCTTGTTTTCCCGCACGCCGCAGATCAGTTCCTATCTTCGTCTGGTCACACCTGGAACGCTGAGGACAGTGGCCCACGCGTGGCAGGCAGCATGGCACCTCCCAGGTAGGAAGGGAAGGTGCCATCTGACACCGGCATGTGCAGGTCGCAGCCCTTGAGCACCATTGTGGGTGAGCCCACCAGTTGCTGCCACACCTCAGGGGTGGGGTGTGACCTGTGTGTGGGGCGCAACAAGGTTTGGGGGTGCTCACGGGCTGCTTTGCTGTGGCACCTGTAGGTCGCACCCTGGCTGGTGGGGCCACAGCAGCCTGATGGGCAGCACTGCGTTTTGACTGCAGCTCCACAGACGCGGATCACACAGGCACCACATGCTGCAGCCACAGACGATCAGCACATGCACCCATGCACGCACTGCACACACGTACTGCATGCACGTGTAGCCCACCTGAGCTTGAAGATGGTGTCCTGTGAGTTGGTGATCTTGACATACTCGCGCGTCAGCAGCTGGTAGTCGTCCCTGTTGCGGCGCTCACCTGCGGCACCACACCCACACAACCACCAGCGGATCACCAGCAGCTCACAGGCAGATACCGATCAGCCACAGCGGGCCACTGCCGCGACGCTCATGCCCACCTGGGGTGCACAGCGTGGCCGTGGCCACAAACACGGGGCGGCCCATGGCTGCAGAGAACAAGGCGTCATCAAACACCAGCTGCTCATCGGTGCCGCACTCGCTGGCCATGCTCCACTTCTCCTGCATCGTCCGTGTGCCGTCCTCAGCGTACCGCAGCTGGCGGTCAGGCACTTCAGCCACCACGGCAGCAGCCGGGCCGGCGGGGTCCGCGTTCTGTGGGCAGCCACGCAAACATGAATAAGCATGTACGCACATGCACGCACACATACACGTTGTACACCAGCGCTAGATTGATGCGCGGCAGATGTGGGTGCGGCTGTGTTGGACTCCTGCGCTGCAGCTGCTGCAGTCCTGCTCAAGGACTGGAGGGCACGGCCTGCGCTGGGTCACACTGCCGTGGACAGGTGCTGGAGGTTTGTGAGAAGCCAATCGCCATCAACTGCCTGGTGTCATCAACGTAACGCATGCCTGGCAGTTTGTATAGCGACTGCTCATAGTCACACTCACTACATGCTGGCCTGATGCTTGGATGCTTGGTGGTCAATGGTTGCATGGGAGGTAGGCGAGCATGCCTCTGGACACATATACACTTACACTCACCTGTATATACAAGAAGCCCAAGTTCAGCAGTCCATTCTCCTTGTAGTCTGCATGCTCAATCTGAAGCCGCGTTGTGTGGTATCACACGTCATTCAAAGCGCCGCAGCCGTCACAGGGATGCTGCAGGGATCTAAGCATCGGATTGCGAGGTGGGTGCCTCACACCCAGCGGTGGACAGATAGACAGACACACAGACGAAGCAGACAGACAGACAGGCACACAGACAAGCAGACAGCCAGGCAGGCAGGCAGACAGACGGGTCAAGTTGGAAAGATGCAAGCACGGAGAAAGCCTGCCCTGCAGCACCCACGTACCGCCGTGAACAGCTGCACGCTGCTGAAGGGCGGGCTCTTGAAGTACGCGTACGGGTCACCAAAGATGATCATGTCGGAATCCACCACCATGACGTTGTAACCCAGGCGCACTGCACGCGCCGTGGTACGCCGCCGCTGGTGCCACGTGGCCTGCCACGCGTGTGTCATCCACAAAGGTCCCACAACCCCAAGCACAGTACTGTAGGGATGCAGTGCAGCCCCGCATACATGACGCAAAGCCCTCGTCCTCACATCCACCCTGGGCCCTCTGTAAATCTAGCCCCAGCGGCTGATGTTCCTCGTGCACTGGTCAAGCTCCAAGCGTGACATGAAGCATGCATGTGCACAGATCTCAACGAGGCCGGTGATCACCAAGCTGGCTGCCGAGCTCAAGCCATATCACACCCACAACTGGACGCACCATGTGAAAGTGGAAGGTGGCTTCAGGCAGCTGCTGTGAGCTCCACACGCAGCACAGGTGAGGGAATACGTCACGTGCCTTTGCGCTGTGGCGCAGGTCAAACACAGAGAGCAAGGGGACGTATTGACTTGCACGCCCTTAATTGTTGTCTGGCAGCCAGGTCACAGGCAGATGCACCGTGCATCGTCGACAACTGTGCTCCCATGCCAAATGCCTGCACAGTTGGGAGCCGTTGCCATGCTGCAGTCACACTGCCTACCAGCAGTTCAGTGCATCACCTCACCATGTGGCCTCACTGTCAGCCAGCAGCAGTGTGTGGCCAAAGCCCATCTTCAGCAGTTGGCTGTGGAACTGGAGCGCATTGTTCAAGACGTTGGCTGTGCTGGCAAGTAGGATGATCTCCTTCCGGAACGAGCAGCTCTCCAGTGCTGCTCTCAGTCCTTGGGCCTCTGCACACGTGGTGCATGGTGTGCAGAATGTGCGCATGCATTCCGTTTGTGTGTGGGTCTGCATCGACACGTATGCATCTGTGGCATGAGCTGACAGCAATTGTTCCTGGTCATGCTGTGTGTACAGGTCTGGATGTCTGCTCCGTGTTGACTACTAGGGTTGTTTTGTGTTCTGGTTGTCGCAGATCACCTGCAATGTCGCCGCTCCATGTTTTGACGTTCCCGGCTGAGCAGTACCCGGATTTCTCGCACGGCAGTGCAACAGCCAGATCAAGCCCCCATACTGCACTCGTTACAATTATCACTGCCAACCACATCTTAAACCTCGCCATTCATCTGGTGGCTGATCATAATTCTGCGCTTTCATCCTGCTGGGGCATGCGAACCATCACATCGCCAATGTGTACAATACAACAATCACTGCACTATCTTTACAATCGTGCCTTGCATTACCTGCGCTGGTGCGTACTGCTATCCACTGTACCGCACATGACCCAGTGTTTGATGTCAAACAATTGACCTGCTGAAAGTTGCATTATGATACAGCAGCAGGTCCTGCTGCACTTCACATGTGCAAGTGGAACATCATACCCTGCGTTACAGTACACTTGCAGGAGTCCTGATGCTGTGAGATTTGATTTGATCAGCCCCATCCACGTAGGCAGATTTGATTTGACCAACCCCATCCACGTAGGCAGAGTCACGCTGCTGAGGCTATGACCTAGCATGCAGCTGCAACCCAGAGCTTTCAAGACTGCAAGTTGGAGCCTCCCTTGGAGACCTTGCCTTCCAGCCGAGATGCGCCCTTTGTGTTGTCAGACAAAGTGAACTGCTTGCCCACCACAATGACCCCACCTTTCAGGGCATGGCATCCATACCCTCTGTTCCTGGATGAACTGCACCCGTCCCCTGCTGTCAGCACCGCCTGCTCACCCCATGCATAGAATCCGGCCACGTCATTGCTTGCAGCCACACAGCCGGGGCCCACCTGCATCTGGCAGCCCGCAGCCGCCACCCTGAACCCACCACCATCGTTGTCCTCTGCCGCGCAACCCTGGCCCACAACCATGAGCGAGCCGCCACTGCCGCCGGACACGTACCCACCCGCACGGTTCGTGCGCGCCACGCTGAACGCCCCCACCTCCAGCTGGCCCCCGCTGCGCGCAAGGAACCCGCTCTGCGTGTGCCCCGCCGCAATGCAGCGCCCCACAGCCACCAGCTGCGAGCTCATGCCGTCCGCGATGAACCCCGACCATGCATTCCCCCGCGCCTCACACGCCATGCCCAGCTCCGCATGCGCGCCATCCATGGCCACGAAGCCATGGCCCCGGCAGCTGCTCGCCTTGCACCCAGCACCTGCAACCAGCCGACTGCCGGCACCCTGGGCTGCGAACCCATGCCGCTCACACTCTGCTGCCTCGCATGCCGCGCCCACCCGCAACTCCGCACCATCTGTCGCCTCCATACCGCTGAGTCCGTTGCCCACCGCCCTGCAAGCCACACCGGCTTCAAGCAGGGACCCGTCATCTGCAGCCACAAACCCCTGCTGCCCATTCCGTGCAGCAGCACACTCGTCGCCCGCTGTGAGGCGTCCACCCTGCAGGGCGGCGTAGCCCACCCCCTTGTTCCCAACCGCCACACAGCGCTCACGTACCGCGAGCCGGGAGCCCTCGCCCCGCGATTGGAACCCACCGCACTCATTGGAGGCCGCCTCCGCCTCAGGGCCTACGCACACGCGCGCCCCATCTGCTGCAAGCCACCCGTGCGCGGTGTTGGCCTTCGCCTTGCAGCCTCTGCCTGCTTCAAGCTGTGAGCCGCTGCCCTCAGCCACGAAGCCACCTTGCCCGTTGCCGTGCGCCTCGCACCCCACACCGACTGCCATGCGTGCACCGGCTTGGACGTAGAAGCCTTCTGCCTTGTTGCCAGATGCCACACAGCGCTCCCCTACCTCACACACAGCACCCAGGCCAGCCGCTTCAAACCCATGCCAGTTGCCACGGGCCTCACAGCCAGCTGCCGCCCTCAATGTGCCCTGGTGATGGGCACTGAAGCCGCAGCCGCTGTTGCTGGTGGCGCTGCACTGCTGTGCCGTCAACTGCGCACCATAAGCTGCGGCGAAGCCTTCCACACAGCCGGAGGCGGTGCAACGCTCCGTGCGCGCTGTGGTGCCACTGCCGTGCGCGAAGATGCCTGCGGCTGTCCTGTGAAGGCTCTCACATGTTGAGCCATACCGACTGTGTACCCGCGACTCCTCCAGGTGTGCACTCGCACCCCCTGTGACCAGAACCCCACAACTTGGCTCATCCTGCACCATGAGCTCAATCTCACACCCCCTGATGTGGGCCTCAGCGCGCTTTCCACAAACAACCACCAGTGCTGGCAGCTGCGCGTCACCTTCATCACCCCCTTCGAGCAATCCACCAGCTCGGCCCGTGCCCTGCAGCTTGATTTGGCTCAGCATGGCACCGCTGCCCGTGATGTGCATGTATGCCCCCGCTGGGAAGGACAGTGCCCCGTTTGCCAATGTGAGGCCCTTGGCAGACAGTGTCAGGACGGGCACACCCTTTGCACTCAGCACCCCTCCCAGTCGTCGCCCTCCCAGGTCAATGACGGAGCCTGGGGGTGCGGTGGCAAGCAGTGCTTGCAGCTGCTGCAAATCCTTGGGGGCGCTGCTGATGCGGATGCCGCCGTCTGTGACCACAGCAGTGCTGATGCCGCAGGCGCTGCTGCTGCTCGCACGCGCACTGCTGCTTGTGGCTGTGCCGCTGCTTGGGCCAGGCGCATGGTTTGAGGTGGGCCCCCCGGCGTGATGTACCCTGGACCGTGCCCGTTGTGACTTCGCCCACTTGTCCAGCAAGGCTTTCAGCGCAAAGTTAGGCACCAGCGGCGTGTTGGGATCCACAGGTATCTCTGCATGGCAGGAGTGTGACGCCAAAGTACGAAGGATGATGGATACACAGAGTAAGAGGACATGAGAATCAGTGGCCCATATGCCTGCCTGATGGATCTGGCAGGAGGCTGTGTGACCAACCCACATGCACGACTGACTACTTGTAGCATCACATGAAGGAATGCAGTGTGTTTCCCACACCCACTTGTGACAGGGCAGCAGCTGTGGGCGCGCAGCCAGCGGGTGATGGCCTGGCGCTCAAAGGTAATGCCACTGCATGCAAAACCGGGTCACAAGTGCACGGTCCAGATGTAAGGCGTTGCACACGCCAGCCATCACGCTACGCATGCTGTGCACGCCCTGCATATTGGACAGCTGTTGCTAAAACAGGCGAGGAGGGCAGCAATGCACATCATCAGACTGTGCACAAGTGCACAGCATGAGTACCTTGCCGTCAGGATCACCGGGTCGTCCAGCAGCTCGAAGGTGATGGGGCAGCACAGCTCATGAGGTAGCGTGGCAGCATTGGGTGTATGACTGTCACTGCCACGGCCATCGCTGCTGGTGTTGGTGCTGGTGCTGGCACTGGCGGTGCTGCTGTTCTCCATGGATACCAAGGGCATGGAGTCGCTTGAGTGGGTCTCGTACAGCCCTGATGACGCCTCTAGCAATGCGCAGATCTGAAGGGGCAATGAGCAGTACACTGGCAGTGCGGTGAGCACTGCTGCATCTATGACGTACATACTACAGTATACCTGAGCATACATGGCAATGCTGCATGCAATGACCGCATAACGTGCGCTTGTTAAGAGCACAGTGCCACAGTCCACAGCTGCACACCCTGTTGCGGGTGCGGAGCCAGCCGCACCAGGCGTGCTGACAACTGCAAAGCAGTGAGACCCTCCGCCTCCCTCGACCACCAAGCGGACCATCCCAGTCCAGAGACGGCCTCCCCAGTTATACTTCTCCTGCCGTGGCAGGCTCCTCTCATACCAAGCGCACCTGCGCGATGTAGTCCGCCTCCAAGGCCTCCTTGTCTGCACGCAGCTCCGCCTCAAGTTTCCGCAGCTCACGTGCATCACCCGGCTGCAAGCGCCCAAACAGCTCCGGCTGCTCAGCCGCCAGCTTCAGCAGCACTTTGTCAGCCACCCGGTCAGGCAGGTCGTCGCGCTGCATGCCGTGGTAGCACAGTTTGGTTACTGATATGGTATGCTCATGTACGGTATGGAATGTGTCTATGTGTGTGCGTGCAGTACGGAGTGGCTGGCGCAGGCTACTGGCTAGGAACGCATCATCACAAGTGGGTGAGCACCCACACCCGTGTGGCCCCGTGCCTGCATGTGCACCTCACAAGCACTTGGCAGAGCGAGCTGTGGGGCACTCACACCACTCCCACATGCAAGAGGCCAGTCACCAGTTTCATGGTGCAACAGTCACTTTGACAGTTGGGCCAGTCGTTTTGCGCGCAACACACTCACCACATCATCCAGTGTGTGCTCAATGCGCGCCAGCTTCTGTGAATGCTCCGCGATCGTGTACACCATGTTGCCCATGTCACGACGCAGCGCCTCCCCATCTGCCTGTGCAGCACGTGCGTGACCCAGGCATTGAAGCTCATGAAGCCATTATAAGGCACTGGCAGGATGATGAAACATCTGGCAGACGCCTCTTTCAAAGCCCCATGACAGATTCGAGCTGGGCATGCTGTGCGTGCGAAGTCCAACAGTGTCCGCTGGGCCAACAAATAAAGGTCCAGGCAACACGTCCACTGCGGCTCGATAAGCTGCAGCAGTGGGCAATCCAATAGCTCACCAGCTGGATGTGGAGGTTCACAGCAGCTAGGAAGCTGTTCAGTAGGCCGATGCCTGTGTGCAGCTCCCGTGTGATGGCGGTGAGCTGCGCTGCGTACTCCCCTGCCTTGATGACCAGCTTCATGCGGCCTGCCTTGGAGCCCTCCAGCTGGGCCACCTCTTTGACCAAATCCCTTGCATCCTGCAGTGGCTCGGTCAGAGCCTGCGATTGGACGCGTGCAGGAAACCCACAGGCGATGGTTCAGGCGCAGCGCTTGAGACAGGTGACCACGATCAGTTTTGCTCACATATCAACAGCGAGGGTGGGCAAAGTATGAGGATGGGGGGGCTGGTAAGCATGGATGCACGTGCACGCTCCGACCCTGGACCAATGTGTAGTTTGCACAACAGCTCTGCACAGACGCACCTCCACACCCTCCCGAAGCTGCTGGTCGGCTTTAGAAAGCAAGGTTGGGTTGTTCGTAGGGATACTCGCCAGCAGTGCATGTACTCGCTGCAGGACCGTGCCGAGTTTCAGACAGCTGGAGTCCGTCAAGTGAGAAGAGTGGACAGCCTCCCATGTGTCCCATGCAAGATGTAACGCCTCAAGCAGCAGGTGCACCAGGACAGCCATTGAATGCCACACAAGCGTGTGCCAGCCTTCCTTGGCCTGCTTCGCACCATGCAGCAGCACAGATGAGGTGTGCAACTTGTGAGGTGCTGTCACCATCCATGTCACGTGCTGCCAACGCTTCCGCAATCTGAATATGTAGGGCGTACTGATCATGATGGTTACCTGTGTTGAGGGTGTAAGCCGGTGTGGTCAAGAGCGCTAGTGGACCACAGCTTTGGCAAAAGATGGGCGCGGTGTCTGATAATCGTTGCTTTGCGCACAGCAACCTCACTCTCTACGCAGCTGCAGAGAGAAACGCAGGGTGCAGCTGCGGTGCAGGTTCATTTTTTTTGCCCAGCCTGGAGCCCGCCGAGGCAGGTCTCTTCACAGAATTATGCACATGATCAAGTGGTTGAGGTCATGAATCATTCACCTGCTGGCAGGAGCCGGAAACGGATGGATGTCCATGGCTGCCAGCAGGCATACAACTTGTTTACCATATCCTGCAGCTTATGATCACATTCATGATAATTTCAACGTGCAAACAGAGCACCGGGTCAGGATGTGCGACTGTCGGTGTCTGTCAGGTATGCCAGCAGCTTGATGAACGCTTCATCACGACGTGAAAGTGATGTAATGGCAGTAAAACAGGCTACAAACCCTTACAGCTACGCATAGGGTTTAGGGCTGATCGGACACCAGGCTGTTGGGTCTCTGTCGGGCTACTGCAAAGCCCGCGACATTCGTGCCACTTCTTGATGACAGTAGGAAAATACATGTTAAATCTGGGTCATGGAATTGGGCCAGGACGTGGATTGGACAAAGCCCATGATCAATTGATCATGCAATACACGCTGCCTGGATCATTTTCAGTGCTGTGACTTGACTTGAACAGGCTAGCTGGCATCTAGGGCTGGTGGCTCAGGTCTTTTTTCTGGCTCATCAGCTGCTTGCAGTTTGCAACAGATCTTGCAACCCTGCAGATGCGTCATCACAACACCAGTGCATGAATGATAACCATTCATCATCGTGCCGCATGCTCGCATGCTGTGTACATGGTACAGTCAGTTTTCATTACACGCAGGTTTTTAGTTTGAGGAACCAGCTTGCAAGGCAGGGCACACCCTGGCAGTGCAGTTCTCAAGAGATGCTGGGCGACTATCTTCTTGGCGTCTGCGGTACGCGCGCAGGCTGCATGGTCTAACAGAAGCATCCTGTGCTTTCATGAGGAATGGATGCCGCTTGGGGCTCTTCCAGGCACATGGATATCTTGCTCATACACATGTGATCAGGAGGAAGCAACTGGAGTGCAAACATAATGGCGTGCCACACAGGCAGTGCAGCAGTCACAGCAGTTATGCCAGCTTGACAGCTTTGGGCCGCGATGGTGCTGAGATTATTTAGCAGCGTGGACCACGCATGATGGATGGGACACAATGGCAGAGAGCCATAATGTGTGGAGGCCCGCCCTCTATCAGCTGTCACAGCTTGAAGGTGGCCAGGGATGAGGATGGTGAGACCGACCATTACCAGCACTTGCCGCCTGCCTGGAGTGACCATAGCATGCAGACCCGCCACTGCTTGTCCTCAGCTGCTGTGCTGCCCCTCCCACCATGCTCCTGGTACATCAAGTGGACATGATTGTTTGCTTACTCCGCATCTACCTGCAGGCGCACAAGCTACCTGTAACCTGGTGGACCCTGAGGCAGCTGGTGGCATGCTGGCAGGTGGAGGTGCCTCAGCTCTGGCCTTCTGGTGTTTAGGACCATGCACACAATGGGATGTGGATCACCTGCATAATTGTGCCATGGAGCGGAAGGTCAAGGGAACACTGCCAGCCGGCCATGTTGCATGTGGGCAAACTTGATGCTACATATTTGATGTGGTCTCCTGACAGGAGTGCTGAGCAGAAGTTGGCCTCCACACTCATTCCTGACAGTGAAGGTTGTAAGAGTGCTTCAGGTGCTGAGGCTGTATGTTCCCGGCAAGTATTTGAGCAACCTGAACATGGCACGCATCGTCGACACATGCTGGTTGTGCAATCAAATGCTTGGCTGAACGCTGAATGCGTGGTGCTCCTAGTGCCAGCAGTGCAGCTAACTCTACGCACAGCCTGCAGCATGGTGCCACAACCGCCGAACACAACGTGGAAGACATTCACAAGGCTGTGCATGTGTGCAGTATCTGTTGGCCCAAGCTCTGCAGGTCAGGGAACCTTTGCGAAGCAGATGCCTGGTGGAGGGCGCATTTGCCAGACAAATTGTGCGCACAGGCGTGTGGCAAAAGTGGTATGTGTGCTGTGCATGCACCAGCCCTCCTTGCGCACGCTGTCTGGCTGTGACACCTGTACGCACGCCACACGCCATGCAGCAAAAAGTGCACAAAGAGATGGCCCTTCCACACGCCAGGCATACACCCTGACACAAATACGGCGGGGCGTGAGCGAACAAAGCTATCACAATCCTTTCAATCGACGGCTTGTGTTCAAGGGCACTGCGTCTCTCGGTGAGTGGCCCGAACTGACGCATCTGCTCAGCTTGGGTTAGGTGCTGCTCATCCCTGTCGATACGTGGAACTGCGATTGCATTATCAGTGCATCAACACGATCACCAGGGTTGCACTACTACCAGCGTGAGTGCATACTCCGCTGCACCTACCCACACCCTCTCTGTTCGAGAGTCAATCCAACCCTTGTTACCATAATGGGTTGCTGCAGGCAGCTCGATTGCTGCTGCCGGATCCGGCATGACCACAGCAATGCACTTGGCCTGGATGGGCCGCCATAAGGCGAGCAAGGGGGCCAGAATGGCCGCGACCCTGGTGCTCTACGTCCTGGCGCTATGCGCGCTTACACAGTTCTGCTTCATGCTTTACGCCAGGCAGACGCAGTGGTATGCGCAAGATCAGACCCTGGTGGACATCCGAAACAACATGACGATCAAGTTTCCTGGCAACGTTCCTGTGGCCGTCCAGGTGCGCTGCTTGTGGCGCTGTGGAAGATGCGTCACATCCTCTGATCCAAGGTTGGGTTGCTTGCTGACTCAGCCCTGTATGTTGTACCTCTGCTCCGCCAGGTGACAACGCAGGGCAACAAAACCACAACCAAAACCATTGGTCGTGATGCAGTGCTGGTGAATGGCGGCTCCCTCTTTCCTGTGAGTAGTGGCATCGATTCCTCTGCAAGTGGTGCCCGTCGCCACCAGCTGCATACTGTACACAAGCTCATGCTGCAGGCAGCTGTGCGCAAAGTAGTGTGGTGCAGGTAGTCAAATGCCACTAGACGTGCTGTGCCCATGCAGATGCCCCTGTGCTTGTGCCGTGCTTTCAGTTGGTGCTGGAGTGGTCGGCCACCTTGGGCCTCGCCCTGGTTGCATCTGCCCTGCTGGCCATCTTCCAGCTCACCAGGAGCTCCATGACAGATGGAACCCTTCATACCTCTTGGGCAGCTGCCACGTCCAGGCTGAACGGGCTGCAGGCGCTGACACGGCGCATCACCAGGCGGACGCTGCTGGTGGTGAGTGCAGGAACAAGCCTGTGTGGTCCCCGAGGCTTAGGGTGTAAGGTTTAAGGTTTAGGCCTCCCCCATGTTATGGTTCAGGCACACGGGCTTGTTTGGGCAACAAGCATTGTGCTTTGCTGCCGCACCTGTATATGCAATGCGAAAAACAAACGGTGCTGGATGCACATACCATGCATGCAGGCGCGCCATGTGCTGTCCTTCCAGCTGCCGCCCCGTCCATTCTGGGCTTGGTGGTGTGGCGGCATGTCAGTCATGGACCTCATCCTGGTCACTGCCTGGGTGGGTCTTGCTGCCAGCTTACTGAAGTTGAACATCGATGGCAAGTTTACTCGCATCGCTGCGACCTACACCCCGCCACCGCCACGCCCCTACAGCGCCACAGCCCCTGCACCCCCGCCCTCCCCTACAGCCTCTGTGCTCGCTGCAGCCGTAACCAACGCCGCAAACGCCATGACGGTCAGGCGGCTGGACCAGACAGCCAAGGCGTTTGGGTGAGTTGCAGGCGCACCAAGTTCCTGCTGCTGTGCACTACCCGTTCTGATCGCCTGCCACGTACAACCCCCCCACACCGCCATTTCCCACCGCTTGCTTGGGATCACCGCCTCAGCTTCTGCTGCTCACATTGGGGCGCGCTGATGCCGCAAGCTTCTGCGCAACTCTGAATGCCTCCATGTGCCTCCGCTGCTGTGCTGCATGCCTGCAGTGAGTCCCTCCGTGTCATGATGCTGCTGATGTACTACCCGGTGTCACGGTCCAATGTGCTGGCCTGGCTGTTCCGCACCGACCACTCGAGCCTCGTGCGCTACCACCGCTGGATGGGCTATGGCACGGTGAGTGCTGCCGCGCACGGCTACGCGGCCCACATGCTGCTTGCACTGCGAACCTGATCCCCAACCTGAAACACCAGGGGATGCAATGACCGGTGCAAGACTATCAGCACACGTCGCTGCACCCGCCCGAATGGTTACACGTTCATGACAAATGCCTGCTGCGGGTCTCATGCATGCAGGTGCTGATTGCCACCATCCACGGTGTCCTGTACGCAATTGAATGGGGCGCACAAGGCAAGCTGTATGAGCAGATGACCCTGTGGGAGGTGAGAGGGCCACACACCACGCTGCTATCTGCTTTTTGAACTGAATGAACACCTCGGGCAACCTCCAAAATAATGGCTAGGTGGCATGCAGACATTTGCTACAGTGTGTGGTAGTGTATCATAGTCCTGTGCTTGGTGAAGGAGCATGGCAACTGCGACTGAGCAGGCTTCCAAGGGTACGCGCACGGTGGCGGCTCATTGCTTGCAGCCGTACACACGCCCTTACCTGGCTGGTCTCATCGCCGGCATCGCTGGTCTGGTGATGGTTTGCATGTCCGTCAACTGGGTCCGCCGCAACTACTACTGGGTAAGTGCCATTGCTGAGCACCAGGTCACTTAGGCAGTACATGCTGAGCTGCAAGGCACAGCAAACACATCGTGTTTAGCCACATGGTTCACTGCCTGGCACTTCAAAGCCCTGTCCTTCCACCCGTCTCACCCAGCATCCTACATCCTTGCGCCCCTGACAGTTCATGTTGTACTGCAACTGAAATACTGCTGGTGCCCCCCCCCGCCCCCTGCCATCCCCCCCTTACTCACGCGCCGCAGCTCTTCTACTACACGCACATCATCGGCTTCCTGGTCTGGACCCTGTTTGCGATGATGCACTACAAGGCCCTCATCAACTGGGTCGTGCCCGGCCTCATCCTGTACGGCCTGGACCGCAGCTTCAGGGCCTGGCAGTACATCACCAACACGACGACCTTGAGCAGTGATGACGTGGCGGTCAACGGCTCGGTGGTCACACTGCGCCTCAAGTGGCCCAAGGTGGGGACGGGTCAACAGCGTGTGCCTGTGTGCGTCCTTGTGTCTATGGGCCGAGAAGCCTGCCAGAGGTGGTGTGGAGGGGGGGTTGGGTGGTGGCGGGGGTGGCCAAGGCGCAGGGAGATGCAGCGGTGCCACAGTCATTTGCACAGTGCAATGTAGGCCTTGGAGCATACACCAATGTTTTATGACCCACGTGGTAGCGTCACTGATGTGTGGACAATGTCCGGCACCGCTGTGGCTCATGCCGCCACAGATGAAATGCGCTGCATGACGGTCACCACCCTGCCGCTGCAACCTGCAGGGTGCCCAGGTGGCTGCCGGCCAGACCGTGTACCTGCGGTGCCGCGCCCTCTCACACCTACAGTCACACCCCTTCACCATCGCCTCCGTCAGCCGCACGCCCTCTGGCGAGCTGGCTGGCCTGATCCACATCAAGGCCACAGGGGCATGGACGCGCGGCCTGCGCAGCCTCGTCCAGGGCGGGGCGCGTGTGTCGCTGCAGGTGGAGGGGCCGTATGAGTCATCCCTGCTGCATGAGCCACACAGCCGCGTGGTGGTGATGGTGTCAGGCGGCATCGGGGTGAGTGCCAGCTGCTCCTTTGAGCACTCACCCACGCGTGCATCCTGACGAGCTGTGGCAGCTGCCATGTGCAGCGCTGCATTGCGGCCTAGTGGCTCAAAAGTGATAACAGCAGACCCGCACCTGCACACAGCTGTGCTCTCGAGCCTGCATCGGTCAGCGCTCACTGCTGCACCCACCACCCTGTGCTGCACAGATCACCCCGCTCAAGGGCCTGCTGGAGTCCTACTTGGCCCGTGCCACTGCCGCGCCCGTCACGCACCCCGCCAAAGACCCCGGCTCCCCCCAGCTCAGCACCTCCCACACCCACCTCTCAACCGACGACCGGGCATCGTCCGCTGACTCGCCGGTCGGCCAGCCGGGCGCTGTGGCCACCGTCGCAATCCACGCGGCAGGTGCACACGATAGCGGCAGCGACACGGCAACGGACGGCAGCGAGGGCGGCAGCAGCGCCGTGCCCCGCGTCTACCTGCTGTGGGCATGCCGTGCGCTGTGTGAGCTGCAGTTGCTGGGGGCGCCCCTGCTGCGTGCTGCTGCCCTGGGTGCTGGTGATGACTCCTCCACTGGTAACACGAAGCACATCAGTGCAGCCTCCAACCCTGCGCACAAGGGTCATGTTGGTCCCAAGCAGGCCACTGCTGCCATGCCCTCCACCCGTGGCTGGCTGCGTGCTGTGCTGCACTACACCGGCTACGAGCAGGAGATGTCCACCGGCATGGGCAAGCAGGGTGGTGCAACACTCAAGCGCATGCAGTCGGAGGCTGTCAAGCCTGCGCATGCCTTCTCCTTCTCAGCATCCGCTTTGTTCTCTAAGGTGGTCAGCAAGGCGTGGCGCAGCAGCAGCCTGGAGATGGGAGATGAGGGGACCAAGGGCCCGTCCAGCTCCTCGGTCCTGGCCCCTTCGCCTTCCATCACTCCCCTGACATTTGCAGTCGCTGCCGTGCTGTCGTCCTTCGGCGCGTTCGGCGGGCTTGTGCTGTCTTGGTACCATGATGGCTATCAGTCGCGCACCACTGCCACAGGTGCCAACTGGTCCGGCGTGGGCTGTGTGCAGTTCTTCGCGATCGCTGCTGGCGCCATCTTCCCTCCCTGGCTCTTCTTTGCCGCATGCTCGCTCGCCACCGCCGTGCTGCGCCGGTATGCCCGTGAGAAGGCCGATGACAGCGAGTCCAGCCAGCAGCTGGCCCCTGGCACTTGCGGCAGCTGGGCCGACTACAGTGATGGCCCAGTGGACGGCAGCTGTGGGCTGACCACCCTGCCCGGCTACCAGCTGGCCCTGGCAGGTGGCGAGGAACTGGGCTGTGTGGGTGCTCTGCAGCTGCGTCGCGGCCGCCCTGACGTGCGTGCACTGCTGCGCGATGTGTGCGAGTCGCACAAGGAGCAGGACGAGGTGGAGGTGCTGGTGGGAGGTGGGTTGAGGCATGAGGCACCGTGTGCGTGTGTGCGTGTGCATGTGGGGGTTGGGTGCAGAGGCGGCCAAGGCGGACCCACACACAGTGCAAGCAGTAACACGGGGTTCTTGCTGTATGCCCCTGCTGATTCTCACTCCACTTGACTGCTCTGCTGCCCATTGCAGGCCCCGAGGCGCTGTACCTGCACGTGCTGGACGCATGCCAGGAGGCCAACGCACGCAACTGGTGGGGCCTGCGTGGGCCCCTGCTGCACTGCCATGCCGTGGCGCACCAGCACTGAATGGGTGCAAATGCACAGCCTCGTCCAACATGAGTTTGTTGCCGAGGAGCATAAGGTTGAGGCATGAGGCTGGATAGGCTGTGTGATCGCTGCGCTTCTCTCCCTTGACTACAAGTGTAGCAAGCATGGCATATGTGCTCGGGCTGGGATCCTTGCTGCACTGCACCAGGTCTGTTGAGTGTAGCAGGCGGTGTGTGCAGCGTCATTTGTACAGTGCAGGATCTGGAGTCTCTCGGTTGAAGTTGATGTCTGTTTCTTATGCAAGTCCAGTAAAGGGGCAGACAATGGAACAACCACCTGGTAAGGCAGGCACACATGGAAATGCTCGTGAACCCAAAGCTTTGCCCCACTTGCTTAGCTGCATAGGTGACCCAATGTTGCTATGGTCATATGGTCAGCATCAAACTGGCATAGGTGGTTTGCAGCATGGTGCATGCACTGCTGGAATGCAGGCACGTGCTACGCTCGCAGCTGTAGGTCACGCCTTCATGCAGAGGCGGGTGGACATTGATGCCAGAACAACCATGTGAACAAAGTGCTTCTACTCAATGGTGTGATGTTGTGCATTCAATAATGCGCCTGACCCTTTGATCCCAGTTTGCCAGAGGCTTAGGAGGCTACATATGTAAACATGACCCATTTGTTCCCCGTAACAATGCGTTGTAGGCCACAACAGAACACAGCCATGCAGCTGTATCGCCACCACCATTACTAGAACCGATGCTCAGCCCCTGGTGTGCCCGCTGGAGCGCTGACCCATCACACGGTAATCCACCTTGCGTGGGGCCGGCTTGTTCCTGGAGGTGCACCACAAATATAGCAACAAGGGGGTTGAATGCACATGCTGGGTGTCGGGCTATAATGCTCATCGCAGGCACCAGACAGAGCCATGCAACAAACAATACATGGGAAACAACAAATGCTGATAGCTGGTGACAGCTGGGTCTGTCGTTAAGCGGTGAAGCGCGCACCACGGCTTGAGCTTCTGCTCCAATTGATCCACACAGCGGCTGAAGCAGTCCCAGGCACCCTCACCCTCCATCACCACTGCCTGTAGCTCGCCTTGACGCAGAAAGGTGTCATGCAAGTGCTTGTTGGGCGTGACAGCGCGCAGTGTGATGTGGCAGCTGGTGGCCATGAGGCGCACGTCCACCTCACCCAGCCCCCCCTCCGCCTGTGCCGCACAGCGCAGCACAGCATGCACAGTGTCAGCAAGCTAGCCATGCAAGGTGGACACAACACAGGCACGGACATGGATTGGCAGTTCTGCAGGCTGCAGGTTCACATGTACCGCAGGTTCCAAGCAAAGCTTGGAATCAGTTGGCATGCATGCACAAATGCCTGCCCGGGTCTGACCTCAAGCACGCAGCCGCTGCGCAGCTTGTCCACAACAGGCTGCAGCCTGCGTTGCACCGGAGCAAGAACATCGAAGTTGAAATGGACGCCGGTCATTTTCACGTCCTCGGTCATGCCAACGAACAGGCTGCGGCAATAAAGTACCTCTCTATTACGGCAGCGCGCAGCTCATCATCCACCTCCATGTGCCTGCTCAAGATCACAAGGGTTGTCATCAGGTAGGGTTTCAATGGATTTTTCGTCGTTTCAGTTCCACAGCCAGCATCCACCGGCACCTTTGCTGACTAAAATGTCAGTGCAAGTGGTGAGTATGACGCAGCTGCAGCAGCATCCATTGCCCATGATGTCACCATGTCATGATGCTGCCACGACAACACAAGAACAGGGTTCACCGTCCATGGATACTGTAGGCAACGTCCACAGGATTGTCGCCCTTGCCAGGTCTACCATGTTCGGGCTGGAAGCGAACAACATGGCAGTTGCGCAGGGGCTGCAGTGCTGGTGCAAGCCTGCTGGGTGCATGCCCAGAACGTGCATGTACTATGCATGTAAGCCTGTTCGCAATCATCTGTGCTAGTTGCACTACTGCATCTGCTGTGGTGTGCAGCAGGTATGTGCACAGGCCAACATTTGATCAAAGGGCAGTGGTCACGCCTGATCACTGCTTCGCAAAACCACCAGTCATGGGCTTGCATCAGTTCTCTTGCATTTCTGCTCCTGTTGCAGGAACACGTGCTGCTTCTCTCCCTTCCTGAGCACTTTTTGTGACTTTTGCGACTTATGCCGTAGCACGCTCAGAGAGCAGGCACGGCAGCCATGGCTGTGTTTACATAAGAATGGCATCTTTATATACACACTGCAAGATGCATTGACACCACCGGCTGGGACAGACGCGGATGGGTCAACCCGAGATGGCCGCGTCAGATGTCCGGGCCATGCTGCAGGGCCTCAATGAAGAGGAGAATACAGGTAATGGCACACTGTGCCTGCTGTGAACCGTTCCTTCCGCCATCCAACTCGGAATCTGCATTGCAGCGCTCGATGAGTTACTGGACGCGAATGGGCTCTCTCGGGACAACGTTTATGACCCCGAGAAGATCACCCACCTGGAGATGTTCCTGCACGAGTATCCTAAGGTGAAGGATAATGCTGGGGACACCACTGTACAAACCTGGCTATGATCTCTTGACACTTAGACTTCGAGGGTTTGCCTCTTGTTGACTGGGGCCAGGGATGCATAATGGACGCCTGCAGATGCTCGGCCTGCAGTTCTTCCCGTTCCTGAGAACGCTGGCGCTCATTCACCAGGTGAGCTGTCTGCACCATGCGGGCTCTGTCCATGCATCATCATGCATGCATGCTTGCATGACACACATGCCATGCCCCATCTACATCTGGATTTGCCGCAGAACATCAAGGATATTCAGTGTCTGGAGCGCTGTGTGCACCTCGAAAAGCTGTGGCTGGTTGAAAACGACATCAGGCACATCACCGGGCTTGACAAGCTGCACAACCTGCGGGAGCTGTACATGTACAGCAATCGCATCACACGCATAGAGAATCTGGAGAACCTCACGAATCTTGAGGTGTGCTCACTAGGGTGTTGGAGGGGCTGGCCAGTCAGGGCTGTGTAGCTAACAACAGGTTGAGCTGTATTTCCCACCACAGGCCTACATGGGTGTTGTGGTGCATGTGTGCATCCAGGTGCTGTGGCTTGCCGACAACTACATCAAAGCCATCGAAGGCATTGGTTCACTTGTGCGCTTGCGCGAGCTGAATGTGGCACGCAATGACATTTCAGTGGTGGGCGACAGCTTGATGGCCAACACAGCGCTGGAGGTGCTCAACCTGGCAGACAATCCAATCGGGAGCTTTAAGGTCAGGCAGGTCATTGCCGTGAGCTGGGGAGGGGCTGGCACCAGCTCTACCAGCCAGGAGGCATGCCTGCTTTCAATTAGCCCTGCCTTGCATGGGAATGAGCAGTTTGCATACCACAATCTGCAAGGAAATGGCCCCCGTGCCCGAATGGACAACCGTCATGCATGTGGTGACCTCTGCTGCCCGCCGTGCTGCTGCTGCTGGTGGCGGTGGTGGTGATGGTGGCGCAGGAGGTGCGGCCGCTGACACGCTTGCCGCGCCTTGCGGAGCTGTGCTTCGCGGACCCCATGTGGGGCGAGTGCCCACTGGCTGGGCTGTGCAACTACCAGACGTGAGTAGCAGCAGCAAGCCCTCCAGGCCAAATGCAGCTTCAGCCGGCATGCAGCTTCAGACGGCACGGAGCACTCGGATGCAGGGCGGCCGGTGCTTGGTGGCAGGTGTTTGGTGCGGAGCGGCATTGGGCCCGTCCGCACTGCACTGTGCCACCTGCGATGGCCCAGCATGAGCGTGCTGTCAATGCGTGTGTCTCACGCGTACCGCGCATTGTGCTCACATGCGGCGTGTGTGTCCCTCAGGTATGTGCTGTTCATGCTACCAAAACTCGCCAGCCTGGACACACTACTGCTGGCAGAGGAGACCAAGCACCTGGCAGAGGCCACATTTTTGAAGAAGCAGATGTACTACAACATGCGCATCAAGACCATGCACCGCAATGCACGCAACATCATCAAGCTGGCGAATGAGGGGAAGAAGGTGTGATGTGTGTGGGTCACAGTGTGGCTTTGGTCATGGCGACCTGATTCCAGCGCAGCTGCAACTCAATGCAACTCAAGCCAATCGCAGCATAGCAGGGCTCCACGAACATTACGGAGCGTGCTCTTAAGGGGGATGCTCTGCAGCTATGGCTGCGAGACAGCCGTGCACATCTGGCTATGCGTGTGAGCTAAATGTGGTCTGACCACGTGTCTGACATATGTGCCATATGTACAGGCGCGGTACCAGTACCGGCGACCGATCATGTCCAGGCTGCTGATGCAGCAGAAGGATCTGGCACGGGAGCTGGAGGAAGCTGAGCGCTACGGGCCAGGCACGCCAGGGCCAGGTGTGCAGCGAACAGCACAAGCTCAGGAGCTGGCATGCAGCAGGTTGGGCTTACAGTGCATTTGTGCAGCACAAAGAAATCGCGTTGTGTGTGGTGTGCTGGTAGGGTAGAGGCTGGATCCCCAGCAGGTGTCGACCTGCGCGTGTTGGCACCCTGACCTGCAGGGGGCGTGCCACGGGTGTCGGGGCATGCAGCAGATGGCCTCAAGGACAAGCTGAGCGCGATCAATGCACGGTTAGCCAGCTACAGCAAAGAGGTGCGGGGCAGTCGTGGGTCTACTAGCCTGTGCAATGAAACCATCACAGCTGTCTGGTGAGGCACCCACTGTTGGCTTCAGTTGGCTTGGTGGGCACGACTCCCGACCTTCTACTTGCTACCTGATAGTGGTTATCAAGTGCCCAGCTGTTGTCACCTGCACACTGTGCTACAGGCGGGCGACAGTGAGGCATACTTTGAGGAGTGTGCCAGCCGGACATACCAGGTCGTGGATGCACATGTCAGCCGCATGCTGCTGGAGCTGGAGACAGCAGGCAACATCCGGCTGGAGGAGGGTAAGCCATCGGACCTGTGGTATACCTCGTGTGTGGACCTGGTCAACTCACGGTTCAACACAGCTGACTTTGACCCCAGCCTAGGGGTCACCGGGATCAGCGTGCTGAGTGTGACGCGCGTGCACAACCGCTGGCTGCGCAACCGCTTTGAGAAGCAGCTCACATCTGTGGTGGATGTGTCAGACCCAAGGTGGGGTGAGCTGTGTGAGCCTGAAGCATAACGTCGAACCATGGGACGCCAAGCTAGGCTGCGAATTATGCATCTGTGATGGATGCTGACCCCCCATACATGGGCAGATGGCACCAGGTGCTGCAGACATTTGGTTTCACGTCAGCCGTGCATGCGGTCATGACGTCGCGCATGCAGCTACAAGCGAGCCATGGAGTACCTGTTCATGGGGGAGCACCCGGCACTGCCCGGGGAGATGGACCGGGTGATTGAGGCTGGCGTGCGGCCAGCTGCGACCATGGGCGCTCTGGTATGTGCTGGCACAGAAATGAAGATGTGCGTGTAGAACAAAATGAGGCGTTGGGCCAGGGCCCCTAGTGGGGAGGTTGCCAGCAAGTGTGGACGGTGGACGGCTGCGAGGCTGAGACTGGATGCCTCAATTCATTTCCTTTGTCTCTGATGCCCTCGGTGTTGTGCAGCGAGCACCATGGTCCATGGATCATGGCACAAGCGTGCTGTACGACCGCACAATCTGGGACTTGTGATGACGCACCGCGCTCATGTGTGGCTGCTGCACAGGGGCTAGACGCCGCAGTGGTGCTGTCCAACAATGTGTTCATTGCGGACTCTTTGCGGCTGCATGCAGCTGTGGAGGCGCGCGCCCTGGCCAGCAGTGGGAACACAGCAGCTGCCCATGCGGCCATGCAGGTGCGTGCATGATCAGGCGAACGCGACCATGTTACAATGCCCGTGACTGCTGCAGTCCTGCTTGTGTTGCACCAAGCTGGAGTCTCACCTGTGTGTGGTGCCTGGCAGACTGGCATCCGGACTGAGCAGCCAGCCATTGGGCGGCTTATGATTGTGAAGACGTACTTTGGGAAGACAGCGGCCGACACGGTGCCTGTCATGAGCAGCAGGTGCGGCGTGTGCATGGGCAGGCGAAACAGGCTCTGATGCACTTGTCATTGGCATGTGCAAGGCACACCAGGACAGCTCAGTAGCTCAGTGGTGAGGGAACATTGAGGGCGGGGGTTCTGTCGTTGCTCGGCCGTGCTTATCATGATGCCAGGCATCTGTGGGCATGCTCGGGGGGCATGTGTGTACACACTGCACAGTGCTGTAGACATCCTTTTGCCAGCCTGTGCGCCCCTTGTTCACGCTCCGCAGGTTTGGCCCACACGCACCAAAGCTGTTCGGCAAGGATGGCAAGCTGCTGGTGGGAGGCTGCATGGAGGGGCCACGGGTGGAGGCCAAGAGCTATGCTGATGGCATGGATGCCGTGTTCCGCACGCGCAACGCCGACAGCAAGCAGCGGCTCTGGTGCGTGGTTTGCGTGGGTCCAGTGGCGTGCAGCACCCTGTGCAGTGCCTGGTACCTTGAGGGTGCTGGTCCTGGTGCTGGTGCTGGTTGCTTGCGCTTTGTTCACCAGCATATGCTGGCTGCAAGCAGACACCCCAGCCAGGCCAGCATTTGCTTACTTAGCCACAGTCTGGTCAAGAATCATACAGCCACTTCTTTTCACCCGCTGGGGGCCCAGTTGAACCTTTGCTTGCTGCGCTGACATACTGCTGTACTGCCCTCTGTCGTACTGCCCATAGGTACGTGTTCGACAATGTGATGGTCCTACCGGAGTACCTTGTAGAGTTCCAGTATGAGACAGCCCCCACATCAGTCAAGCTCACACGCAGCACTGCTTCCCCAGCAGCCAGCAACATGGAGAGCCTTCTCAGCAGTGCATCCACGCAGCAGATCATCCAGAGCCTGGAGCCTGAGCTGAGGTAAGGGGGGTGCCAACCTGGCAGTCAGGGAGAGCTTGTGCGGAGGTGGCGTGTGGTGATGGCTGGCACACAGATTATGAGCCGCGGGGGACTGGCGGGCACTCCCAGAACATGCGCAGTCCATACGCTTTTATTGCAGAACCCCGAGGGTGGTTGAGGGCTCGGCATGATGGCTGGTGTTGTACATGCAGCCTTGTGCCTGGCACACTTGAGCTGACACAGAACCCCTCGCGCTGTGTGCAGACCGCTCGCGCGGCCGCTGATGACATGGCTGGCGCTGCATTTTGACCAGGCGTGCGCGCAGCAGCTGTATGGTAGTGGGGCGGAGCAGGCAGAGGTGCGGGATGCAGAGGTGGTGATGGTGATGGTGATGCTGCGTGTCAGGGAGTTCGGGGCTTTGTGCCTGGCCTGGATCTGTTGCGAGGCTGCCTGCATGCAGTGCCGATGGGATTCATTGTGGCGCAAGGTCACCGGCCCATAGAGTCCAGGCCATCCCACGAACTGAACGTCTACATTGCTGCTGCGGCTGTCGCTGCTGTACTGCTGCCTCTGTACTGCTGCCAGATCAGCGCACTGCTGGAGCGTGAGCCCAGTGTGGCCCCACGCCCCAAGCTGTACGCCATGAGTGACGAGGCACTGAGCAAGCACCTGAACGGGCTGGCGCTGTCTGGCCTCACCTACCTCAACCTGCATAACTGCGCGCTCAAGAAGATCGAGAACCTGCAGTCGCTGCGAGGGCTGCGGGTGGGTTGGTGCCGTGCGTGTGCGCCCTTGTGTGCGGCATGTGCGCAGGTATTGGGTTGGCATGTGCCTGAGAAGCAGCTACAGCTGTCCAAGCACTCAGATCCCGACAAGCGACCGACCCCACACTTCACCTCCCGCAGGAGCTGGTGCTGACGTACAACGACATTCAGCGCATGGAGGGGTTGTCGGAGCTGTCTGTGCTACAGAAGCTGGATCTGGCACACAACCTCATCCGCAAGGTGCGCATGGGGCATGGGGCGGCAATGGGGTTCACCTCTTGCCACATCTGGTGTGGGCTTGGCTGAGCAGGGCTGCCGGCCAGGCTGCAAGTCACGCACTGGTTGTTGGCTCAGTTCGGCTGGTGTAGAGGCGAGGCAGCTGCGCACACGACACGTCCTGGCAGCAGCCAGCGCCAAGAGCACACGTCTGGACGTGAGCATGCCTGCCCATCCGTATGCTGTGACCCCAAGTGCAAGGAGTTCAGCGGCTTGCTGCACAGCTGCATTCATTTGCAAGATCTACAACTTCGCCGGCTGTGCTCCTCTTGTCTACGTCCCCCACTGCAGGTGGAGGGGCTCAAGGGCCTGACTTCGTTGCAGCACCTGGACCTGTCATCTAACCAGGTGGCAAAGCTGGAGGAGGTGTATGGCCTGAAGAAGTACGTACCGCAGGTCACGTACCTCGACCTGTCAGACAACCCACTGTGTGATGACAAGTCATACAGGTGATGCTCGGCAGCACGGACGTTGATACGTGACCACTTGGTGTGGATATAACGTATAGCTTGGACTGACTGCTGAAGGCTTGAGTCGACACCCTTGGATGAAGCGCACTGCAAGCCGGCCGAGCTGTCTGCACCAGCCTCTGTCTGGGCTCCAGTCATATCACTGTGACCTTTCATCCAACCTGTGTGGCCGCCTGCACACACAGGCCCACGGTGCTGCGCAAGCTCAAGTCCCTCTTGTTTTTCGATGGGCGTGAAGTGACGAGCTCTGAGAAGGCGACGTTTGGGGAGAATGCAGGTGCCCTCACGCTGGCCATGGTGCTGGAGCATGGCACAGCGGGGCACCGGTTTGGTGTCACAGGTGCGTGTACAGGTCAGGAGCGTGGTGCTGAGGCACATGCTGCATGTGGCAGCGTCACCTCATGCACCGTTACGATGTGGCACCCAGTGCAGGCGCTTACGGTACGCGGGTGCAGGTGCTTCCCTAATGCAATGTAACTGCCTCTGTCAGTGCGTATGCCATTCCGGTGGTGTGCTGTGCTCGCGCGCCCTGTGACCGCTATGCTCCTTCGTGTTTTCCAGACGCTGGGCTGTCGTCCAAGGGGTCAGGTGGCCTGGAGCCACAACAGATCCAGGAGCTGGTGCTGGAGCGGCGGCACATACGCAGGCTCCAGGTGTGCCGCGGCATGCGGGTGACGATGCCATGTTGAGGACCTGCTGCGCTTCCTGTCCAGTGCTTGAATGGTGCCAGCGGGTGCAATGGGTCCCGCTGAGAGCTGGCTCACACGCACTGTGAAGCAGGCACAGGCGCTGCCCTCATGCTCCACAACCTCAGCGTCCGCCCACACGTTGAGCCCATCTCCCACTCTGCATGCGCAGAACCTCAGCCAGCTGGTGAACCTGCGCCGCGCGTCCTTTGCGGACAACCAGATCAGCCACATTGAAGGCCTCGAGGCGTGCACTGCGCTTGAGGAGCTGTGTCTGGAGGACAACAGGATTGGGGCGATTGAAGGGCTGCAGGGACTGACACGGTGTGTGACCATGCTGGTGCATGTGGCTGGGCTGGCCCATGGGGCTGTTAATATGCCTCATCACAGCTTCGCTATGGCCGTGATATGCTTGCAATCATGCTGTGGAATTCATGCATGAAATGACATGTGGAAAGGTGTTGCTTGTCATCGCCCCATGTTGATGATAAAGCTCATGTGGCCTGTCAGCACATGTCACATTGTTTTGTGACTCCACAGCAGCCCACCAGCCTCTGACGCTGCACCCCTTGCAAATCCAACAGCAAAGCCCCGCAAGTCTAACCCTGGAAATCCACAACAGCGCCCCATCAGCCAATGCCACACACATACATGCCTCCTGCACCTCGCCGGACAGGCTGAAGAAGCTGCAGCTTGGCAAGAACCGGCTGGCTGCGCTGGACATGCTGTCGTGCGTGACCAACCTCACCCAGCTGTCTGTGGAGGACAATGAGCTGGCGAGCCTGGCGGGAATCGAGCCACTGGTCAACCTCATGGAGCTGTACGCAGGTGTGGAGGGGGTGCGCCGCGGCTTGGTTCTGCGGCACTGTGCAGCACCTGAAGCTGGCATCTGTGAAGCGCCGTGTTTTTATTAATATTATGAGAAGCTGGCAAGGTCGCCTGCATTGTTTTGCGCCTGACGCTGGTCAGGCCAGCTGATGCCGGTTGCATGACAGCAGGACAGGGAGTGATAGTATGATAGTGTGGCAGAGCACCTGGCCAAGGCGGCCTCTAAAGCTTGGGTTCAGGGCTGCAATGTGTGTGATGCTGCATCTGTCCCCAGGCAATAACCGGCTGTCGGAGCTGCGGGAAGTGCAGCGTTTGCGTGAGCTGCCGCGCATCATCATCTTGGACCTGTCAGGTAACCCATGTACAGGCGGCACTGGGAATGACTACCGCTTGTACGTCATCTACAACGTGCGCAAGCTCAAGGTAAGTCAACATGTGACACGCGTGTCTTTATGCCTCATCAGCAAGGCATGGACCATGTTGTACAGCGCTGCTGCTGTGAGCAAGGCCAGTGGCAAGGGCCTTGAGCATGCAGTGACTGCACAACACCTTGCCTCGCTCTGCGTTTCTTTGGTGATTGGGCCCAGTGAGCCCTGCCTCAGATCCTCAGAGCATCCTGGGGTGTCTATCTGTTGCACCTGTGCGGCCCCAGGTGCTGGACGGTGCACCCATCGACGCGGCAGAGCAGGCAGCAGCCAAAGCCAAGTACAGCGGGCGGCTGACGATCGACTTCCTGGAGGAGAAGCTGGGCCACCGCATGTTTGACCGCATCCGGGACCTGGACGTGTCGGGCCTCAAGGTGCGCGTGCTTGCAGGACCCCATGTCGTGGCTCAGTGTGGCCGGGTTGATCGACCCATTCTACAGCACAGGCATCAGATTCCTGGCAGGCGCTCACTGCAGCGTCCTTCAAGGACCTGCACGGTGCATGGAACAGGCGCAGGACTGGTGCAGTGCTAGCAGGCTGCAGACACCAGCACACACCAGCACACGCTCGACCCCTGCTAATGCGTGCGGGGTGTGCGTGCTGTGCGTGGGTGCAGGTGCGCGACGTGGGCAGCGTATTCCTGGGTGAGGAGTTTGAGAACCTGCAGGAGCTCAACCTGGACGGCAACGTGCTGGTGGAGGTGTCGGGTGCGTGGGGGACATGGACGTGTTACACAAGGGGGGCCGCTCGTGGGTGCCGCAGCCTGCTGGTTTTGTCAGTGTGTGCTGGGTTTGAGGGTTCTGGGTTGTAGGTTGGAACCTCCGATCAACAATCCTTAATCCTTAAATGCGAGTGCCCCAGGAGTATACGCAGCCCAGCCCCATGCTCATTCCAGAAACCCAGAGCTGCCTGCGGATCCTATTGGAATTCTGCGACCCTGTGGCAGTGACTCAAGTTGGCAGCTGATTGTTTGCAGTCATCTAGCAGGCCTGATACCCTCTGCGCTTACAGCTGTGCATGGTCTATTCACCCACCACAGCATTTGTCCATCCAGTCCATCCGGCTGTGCTCCCTGTGCTCGTGGGGGTCGCAGGCCTCGCACTTCTACGGCAGCTGGTGGTGCTGAAGCTGAACAGCAACCGGTTGGGGGAGGAGTGCACGTTCAACCCACGGCGTATGATTGAGAAGAACCCTGACCTGTGAGTCTGGCTTGTCTGCTTGTCTTCTGCAGGTCTGGTGTGACTTCCATTCCCAATGCAATCGCACATTTAACCGCAGCCCAGCGCTCCAGACCGCACGCACGGCATGCATGCCTTGAACCACCGGCATAACATGTCCTGGCCGACCTTGGTGGTTGATTCACGCAATGCCATGAGGCCAGCATTCAGCATTGGTTCGACAGCACCTGCTTTGCTTCTTTGGTTCGCAGCTACAAGGCGCTCACGGACCCCATGCGTAAGAGCACAGCAAGTGAGGGCGGTGCAAGTGCGGCACTCAACGCGTATGAGCTGTTCCCATTCATACAGGTGGGGTATGTGCAGTGGCCAGGCACCAGCAGGTAGCAGTGCCTCTGGGCAGACCGCTGCTGCACATGTACAGCCTAGGACATGCAGGAGAACAGGGGAACTGCGCTGTGGTCTGTGAATGTGCACACCAGCATAGCTCGGGCGGGGCAACACACACGTGCTGAGGTCCATGATTCGCATGCTGTGTGCACATGCAGGTGCTGCAGCTGGGCAGCAACCAGATCGCGTCCATCGCGTCCCTGCAGCTCAGCTCCCTCACGTCCCTGCGCACGCTCTTCCTCAACAACAATGACATCACACGCATCGATGGCCTAGAGGGCCTGGTGAACCTGCAGGTGGGCTGCGGGGACACGCTGTGCGTGCTGTGATGCTGCCTATGCTGCCTCCCACATGGTCAACTCTTGCGAGGGCATTTGCCAAGGATGTTTGCATTCATCAAGAACGGAAGTGTGCTGGCCAGCTGCTTGTTTGCGTGGCCCAACAAGCTGCTTGATGTTCTATTGATGTGTGCTTTGGCCGGCTGCCTCCGACCTCTCATCACATCCCCTGCCTGACAATCACTTCTCTCAGTCTGACATCACATGGTCTGTCATGCGGTGGTCTGTCATGCGGTGGTCTGTCATGCGGTGGTCTGTCATGCGCGCGCATGTCATGCTGGCAGGAGCTGGTGCTGGACCGCAACCGCATCCGCTACGTGGACCCCGACGCGTTCGTGGGGCTGGGGCGGCTGCGGGAGCTGCGTATTGAGGAGAACGGCCTGCGCAGCCTGGCCAACCTGCACCACCTCACCAACCTGCAGGCGCTGCACATGAGCTACAACCGCATCTCTGAGCCTGCGGACCTGGACCGGCTGTCGGGTGTGTGCTGCGTGGACTGCACTTGTTGTTTGTGGTGGTGGTGCTGTGTTGTCGTCGTGCCGGCACATGTGGGCAGCCGATCATGGCGTGTGGCCATGTTCTTACTGCGTGGCCCCAATGAGGCTCTTGCAAACTGCTCCTGAGCTACAACATATGAGCTGTGTGCAGCTGGGTGGTGCAGCAGCACACCAACTGCCAGCTCGTGCTCTTTGTGACAGGCTGGGCTTATTTCAATTTAGTTATTTGTGTGCCCTGCACCCACAGCGCTGAGCAACCTGGTGGAGGTGTCGCTGGTGAACAACCCCATCACGCGCAAGCAGGCGTACCGCGCCATGCTCATCGCCAAGTGCCCGCGGCTGTACATGGCTGACGGACAGGTGCGTGCGGCGCCCTGTGTGTGTGGTACACCGAGCGACCTGCCCTCAAAATGCCTACCCGCCCTCAAAATGCCTAAGGCGGGGGATGGTGAGATGGGTCCATGGGAGGGTGGTGTTGGTTTTGACCAGCGCCGTTCCAGGGTGTGGCTGAGGCAGGCAGGTATGCACGCAGCTCAGGATGTTGTATTGCTGTCCAGAGCGCGCTGTTAGTCCGCTGGGCCACACATGTTTGTGCACCTCATGCTGGTGCGGGCCACTCCACCACTCCTGCAAGCCATTGAGCGTAACACGCGACAACAGCGGCGCAGCAGTTCATCAATCGAGACTATTGATGTGCAACCCTCGCAGGTGGTGACCATGGAAGAGCGCGACTACGCGGATGGCCTGTTCAACCAGCAGGCAGCTGCTGGGCCTCAGGATGTGGCGGGTGTGATGGGTGGGGGTGCCTACTTGGGCAAGCCAGGCCAGGTGGCGGTGCGCATGACCAACCTGGACTTTGCATCGCTCGCAGCGGCCGCCAGCCAGTTTGGGCAGATGCAGGTGCGTGGCTGCGAAGCTCTGAGGGCCTGAGGCATGATGGAGCATGCTGGGAGGGGTGGCGTGCAGGCCTGAGCCTGTGCCTTGCCGCCTTGCAGCACAGTGCACAACAACACATCCTGTGTGCACCGGAACAAACCAGAGGGATAGGGGCTGGGGGCGCGCACTGCGAAGTCCCCATGCTCTCTGGTCATTGCGCCGCGGCGGCACACAAGTATCCAAGTATGCCCTCAATTCGAGTGTGCTGCAGCCCTCGAATGCGCATCAGTTGTGCTTGTGACCACACACGTCACGGCCACAGGTGGGCGTCACCCCTTCCATCCAGTCCAACACAGTGGTGCTGACAGGGCCGTCAGGGTTAGGGCTGGAAGGAGTGGGCTTCAACGCACTGGGCCTGGGGGGCATGCTAGCGGCAGGGGGTGCGGGCGTGAACCCCCTGTCGGTTGGCATCGGCGGCGTGGGCTATGGGGCGCTGCCTGGCCTGGAACCGGTGAGTCGAGGCGCGTCGATGGGAATAGTTGGGATGGTTGGTGTCTTTTGCGGGATGGCTGCACGTGCTTGGATGTCGTCTTGTGTTCATCTGCACCTGGAATCCTGCAACTGCATCCTCTGCGTTTGCATCTGATCCTGCAGGCCTGCTGTCACCCCAGATCTCAGAGCCTGACACCTGAGTACTGCTTTTTGTACTGCAGGTGGGGCGGGACGCGTGGGGCCGTCCAACTTCCAATGACCGCCGTGGCCTGGCCCCCACTGTGGCCGGCCTGTCAGGTGGCGGCCCATCCAGGACGACACCTGTCAAGGGGCAGGAGGGGCCCTCGGGGGCGGGTGGCCTGCAGGCCAGGGGGTCAGGCCCATCAGCGTCGCCTGTGAGGAGGCAGGTGATGACGGGGCGACCACCAGCTTCGTACCGCAGCTGATTGTACCACAGCGCACAGATGATGATGATTGTACTGCAGCGCACTGGCGGGTGGTGGTGCTACTGCAGACCTGTGTTTTCATGTGAGTATGATCCCTATGAGTGTGATCCCCTGAATGTAGTGATCAACATGATGACTGCAGCTCAGCTGCCGGACAAGGTGTGATGCACCAGCTGGGTCACACCAGCAGAGCAGCTGTCATTAGCTCATGACACACCAGGAGGCCAGCTGCAGGTTCTGGTCAAACCGAGAACAGGCCTGATGTCAAAGCTGTTGTAACTGGATTCGCCGGACCTGAACGTTCACGGCCCTTGTCAATGTGCGAGACATGATGGCCTTTCATATGTACAAATCAACAGCTGATCCTGCAACCATGCTGCAACGCTCATCATAACCCAGCCCAACGACTCCGTGCTGCATTTCACCTGCCCAAATGCACCAGTTACCAGCCATGCAGGGCCGCTCATATGCTGCTGCAAATGCTCCTGTTCTACCCACACCGTGCGCCCATCTGCTGCCTGTGGTTCCGTCATGCAAACTTGGTAGCCCGGTTGTGAGGCTCCTCCCACCATGCGCGGCCACCCAGGGGCACGATGGCATAGGTGTTGAGGTGTGGGTGGCTGGTGAAGTAGTGCGTCTTGATGTGCGACATGTTGATGGAGCTGCCGATCTCAGGCATCTGGTACAGCTCCTTCACGTAGTTGGACAGGTTGGGATACTCATGGATGAAGGCCTTGTTGGTCTTAAAGTAAACCTGAGGAGGGGCAAACAGGCGCAGGTGTGAGAAGGGGGGAAGAAGGGTGAGGATGGACCTAGGCAGCAACACTTCAGTGTGCTGTTCAAGTCAGTGTGGGCCAGGGTGGGGGCGTTTGAGGAGCCCCGGGATGCACATGCCACATCTGATACAACCACAACCACAGTACCTTATTACGATTAAATGCTAGAACAGCACGCAACCAGCAAAACCTGGTTGTTGTTGTTGTTGTTACACCGTAAGCCAGCCAAGGGCTTCTTGGTGCAGGGCAACAGGTCAGGAAGCCAGTCGAGGGCTTGTTGGTACAGCACACAACCAGCGAAAACCAGGCTGTCTGTGAGCAGCATGCGCCGGGCCACCCACCACGTACACCTCATCAAAGCGGATGAGGGTCATGAACAGGCGGATGTCGGCCTCAGTCAGCACATCCCCCGCGATGAACCGCTGGCGGGACAGGATGTCCTCACACCGGTCAAGCGCTGAGAACAGCTCCCTGGTGGCATCCACCACAGGCAGTGCAATGGAGTGAGACACTGTGCACGAGGAAACTGGTCCATGAAGTGGGGGCATGTCATACATGCCGATGCCACGACATCACAGCGACGTTGGCATGAAAGCGCTCATCTGATGCCTGCCTGAAGCTTGAATGACGCAAGGGATGTGCACTCAGAGACCATAGCCTCAAACGAATAGTGTGTGTCATCGTTGCTGTTGTTGTTACACCGTCAGCCAGTCAAGGGCCCATTGGCCGGTTTGTGGCGTGCCCATGAAACGCAAAGGGCTGCGAGGCAGCTGCGCAGCCAGCGCAGCCCCATGGGCACGTCACACCCCATCAGGCCCACCTGAACGCGTCCTCGTACGCGCCTTGCTTGGTGGCGAAGCCACAGCGGTACACGCCGTTGTTGATCTGTGGGTACACCCACTCGTTCACCGCGTCAATGGCGGGACGCAGCGCCTCGGGGTACAGGTCCACCTCTGGCCGCTTGGCTGCGTGGTGGAAGTAATAATGGTAATGATAATAACATGTGGTGAAAGTAAGAAGGAGATAAGAGAAGAAAACAAAGAAGGACGTGCACCAAGTGTTCAAGTCGCGCTTCTACTGATTCTCTGCAACACAGTGCAGGTGCCGCAACGGAAATGACGCAGTGTAGCAGCAGCGCCCCAGGCTCTGAGGCACAAGGGCTGCATCACACGCACCCAGGTTGTTGAACTGGGTATTCAGGATGCGGATGATCTCGCTGCTCTCGTTGTTCACGATCGTCTTGTGCTTCTTGTCCCACAGCACAGGCACCTGGGCACCGTGACGCGGCTGAGTTGGCACAGTCAGCATGCTGAGCGTACCGCTGACAACTCACTTGCCCTGCGCAAGCTCATTAGCCACCCCAAGCTCCAAATGCTTTGATATGCATGAAATGGTCTCAAGAGCGCAGACGTCTGCCTTCCCCCCAGCACAGCATGCGCACGGACCGTGTAGCGCCCGCCAGGTGCCTGCCCTGCCAGCTCGTACAGCTCACGCACAGTCTTTGCCCCGTTGATGGTGTCAGGCACGCAGCCATCGCACGCGAAGCTGCCATGGCCTGCGACATGGGAGGTGTGGGACACACAACGGGAGGTGTTGGGTGGTGGGGTGGTGCATTAGCTCGTCCATGGGTGTGGCAACAGGTTGATTGCAGATGACTCATCCCAGCAGCAGGATGGTGCAGCATGCAGGTGTCGTGGCAGTGGGCCCTGCGGGGCTGCTGACCGCATGACATACCGCTGCGGCCGCCTTTCGTCTGTGCTCCAGTCAGTGCCCGCAACAGCTGGGACTGGCTGACTGCAGCACAGCATTGATTCCCCGCACCTGTGGGGCTAGAGATGGGTGCGTCACCAGGGCTCCTGAACACCCAGCCGCAGTGGTCGTCCTTTGGGTCCTCCGGCTTGGTGCGCTGCCACGTGGGGTGCACCACGCTCACCCCAATCACGTGATCCAGCCCCTTGAGGTTCAGCACCGCCAGCGTGCGGTTGGCCCAGGGGCAGGCGTAGGAGATGTACAGGTGGTATCGGTCGGCTGGGCAACAGCATGGGGCAGTAGCAGCACCCGCAGTCAGGCGGCTGCCAGGGCCCTTGTGCAGTTCAGTAACCCCAGGCCACGGACAAGCAAGCATGGAGGGACATGTGCTAAACCGCCGCATAGCCCGGTTTAACCGCGCAAAGCCGTGCAATGATGACGATCAGTAACTCCAAAATGACCCCATGCCAGTTCCCCGATGTCTATTCTGTCAACAAGCAGCAATGCGCCCTGAAGCCATGACATGACCCTCTGCAGTCTGCACACATACCCTCGGGCTCAAACTTGGTGCCTGGGGCGATGGTGTCTCGCCACTGTGCCACAGTGCGCACAAACGCACCTGTGTGTGACATGCACAACCTCATCATGCGTGTGTGCATGGCGTCATGCAACTTGCAGCATGTGAGGGCCCTTCAACTTCGCGCAGCTCGATACCTTGTCCATTGCAAGGTGTGCCTAAAACTGAGTGGGCACCGGTTGATTGGGATCGCATCATGATGCCCCCAAACAGAAGCGTTTCTGTGTTAAGCTGATGCCGAAGCTCCCAAGACCCGTCTACATGCGCACCCACCATCCTTGCTCACGTCCGCCAGTGCGGTGGCCTGCATCTTGGCGTGCACTTGAATGGTCAGCGATCGAGCTGTGCGCAGATAATGAGATGAGCTCAATGATCGCTGGCACAATTTATAGGAAAACATGATGTGAGGAGGTGGGGGACCCAACAATAGAAGTCAGGTGGGGTGAGAGGGGGGGTGTCATGAAGTGCACAGGTGGCCCAGCACGCGCAAACGAGACCCATGAGGGAGAGACGTGATTTAAAATATGCACCGCGCTTCTGGACAGTTCATCTGTCTGGAGCCGTTCATCTCCCTGTGCACTTATCAGCACCAAAACCACCATGAACGTCTAGGGGCTACAGCTGTCACTTGCAATTACCAAGCACCGACACCGTTTGTTTGTTGGCAAGTGGTGCCTTGTGCAGCATCTGCCGCATAGATGTAGCTGCCAAGATCATCCCGGTGCACCTTCCCAGTTAACCATGTACTCAAGTTCATTCATCGCTTCATGAGCAGCTGTGATTGCCCACTGCAGCAGCCGGCCCCAGGCAGCGCTCGTCACGGTCTGCTGGAGTACACTGGCTGCTCTGCTGCTGCCTCCCCTTGATGTCCAGCCGCTGTTTCCCGTGCCACCAACAACACCGTCACTGCAGCCACGGCTGCTGCTGCTGCTGCTGCTGCTACTGCCTGGCTCCGCCTCAGAAGCTGCTGAAAGCATCAGCTGCATGAGGCGTGAGAGATCTGTGGCAGGTTCCAGGGCGCGTGTGCCTGCAACCTGCACCAGCCGCACGATCTCATCCGCCATCTCGGCATCCACACCTGACATGGCTTCCCTCAACTCCTCCATGGGCAGCGTGCAGCGGGCATGCTGACACATCAGGGCCGGCAGCTGGATTGGGAACGACCACAGTGCATGCGCCCAGCTCTCACCACGCTGGGCAGTGGGTGACAAGAAGCGAGCAGCTGTGTCCAGCAGTTGTGGAACCTGCTCCTTCAGGCTGTCCAGCCACTGGCGCATGCAGGCAAAGGTGACCAACGGCAGGTCCATGAAATTGCCCCTGTGCGTTGCCTCCTGCTGCGATTGCACACCCCCCGCGGCATTTCCTGGCGCCGCGGATGCACCCGGCCCCGCAGCAGGTGCCGACAGCGGATGTGTTGGCTCCCTCCCGCTGCTCGCCCCACCGTCGCCATGCTCCCTCCTTTGCGCTGCGGCTCGGCCGTTGTAGCACATGCTTGCCAGCAGCTGGACAGCCTTGGCGCACTGCCAGGACAGCAGCAGCGCTATGTGCACCCCCTGGTGCAGAGTGCTCTGCAGCAGTGCCCCAGCAGGACCATACATGCGCCCACCAGGTGTGTTCCCTGACTCCAGCTCACGGGCCAATGCAGTGACCAGGCTGCAGGCCAACACGGCCACCACACACACGTGCACAGGGGCCAGCTCGCACACAAGCGAGCCTTCTGTGGGCCGGTTCCTTAGCACAGACACGATGTATCGGTCCACTGAGGGGTACCCGAATGCCTGCAAGGGATTACCACAAACAGATGGGCCACTGTGGCAACTGGTCTCGATGTATATCCAACACATGCTGAGTGCAACAGGTGGTGCAGGCACCTGAAACCCTGGATGCCATCATGCTGACCACCATAGTAAGGCAGGCAGGGAATGATACCGTGGATTGTTACGCAACTACGCATGTGTGCTCAACACGCGCTTTGCTGATCACTGCAGAGCATGGGGGCTGGGCCGTGACCACACCTGTGATGCAGCTTGGCAGACGCCATAGCGCATGAGGGCTGCGCGCCACACTGCCTGCTCCTTGGTGGGTGCCCTCCTCATCAGCAACCCCAGGCCCAAGCAGATGCTGAACGCATCCTCCAGCAGCTCCACCTCTCCAGGGGTGAGGGGTGTGTTGGAACACGGGCGACTGCCCAGCAGCATCCAAGAGGCCGACAAGGCAGCACACACATCTGCCGGGTGCTCCACACCACGCAGGGCAGCCACCGTGGCCATCGTAGTGGCACCGGCCACCTCAGTGCTGGTGGCGCCTGGTGTGTCGCCCTTCTCCTGGCTCTGTGTGCAGCACTCTAAGGCAGCTATCCCGGCACCTGGCTCCTGTGACAAGTGGCTGGAAGTGGCATGTGTTGGGGCCAGGTCGGTAAAACCCTGCGCTGAGGTGCACTGCGCGGGGCATGTGTCTGGTGCGCCATGCGCGTCCCCACACTCTTCCATGTCATACTCTGACCACTCCGCCTGCCACGCACCACACGCCACTGGCCCCAGCGTTGCCGACAGCACAGGCAACAGCTGCAGCCTCAGCTCTGCAGCAAGCACATGTTGGCTCTCTGCAGATTGGAGCTGCTGGTACGGCCCAGGTGGCTCGGCTGAGGGAGTGGGGCCTGACATGTACACTGACCCGCCAGCTGGTGCCTCTGCTGACACTTGTGCTGTGGCCCCAAAACACTGCCGGTCCTGGGCTGCTGCCAGTGAGGAAGCGGCTCTGCCCTCCGCCTGCGCCCCTCCCAACCTTGATGTTTCACCGGGGGCTAGGTCCAGCACACGTGCGAGCAGCGCCTTCACCGCGCTTCTGCCACTTGGCCCTGACTGGTGGAGTGCAGTTTCAACGATCTGGGCACCTTGTGCGCAGCCCTCCATCACGGAGCGTAAGAGTGCCTCCGCGGTGCAGCGTTTGCTCGCCTCCACCTTGCCACCAGTGCTGCGGATGCTGCCGCCTCCGCTGCTGGCATCACTGCGGCTGCCGCTGCGGCTGCTGGCACCACCAGCACTGCTGCTGCCGATGCCGCAGTCACTGGCGCCGGCATCATCGCATCCCGCACCTGTGTTGGCCTCGCTGCTGGCAGGTGGTGAACCCTTGCCTTCCCGCACTGTGGTGGTGGGCTCGTGCTGCACCACTATCTCAGCACCCCAGCCATACATTCGAATGCCCAAGTAGGCCATCGCCAGCACCTCAAGGTCCTGGATCCCGCTGAGCCTGGACTTCAGCTGCTTCAGTGTTCCTTCATGCAACTCATACTGGTCCTCCGACTCCCCTGACTCCTGCCACGCATCAATCAGTGATGCGAGCTCCTCCACCACAGCCTTCGCCTGCACGGCCTTTGCCTCTGGTCCTGCTGCCGTGTCCGCTGCTGCTGTGTCTGCAGCTGGATCCACCCCGCCTGTTGTGGCAGCAGGCACAGATGGCTGTGCAGCTGCAGATGCGATCAAACACACCACTGCCTTGGCAACTGCGAGGGCTGCAGCCAAGCTTGGGTGGGCACGGTGTGAGCGGCGGGCAAACGACAGCACGCTGAGAGGCAGCTCTGCAGCAGCTGCTAGGACGTCCAATGCATGCAAGCAGCGCCGCATCCAGTCCAGGTCTGTCACATGCAAGCAGGTGCACAGTTAGACATATACAAAACTGGTTGTTGACGGGTGTGCTGGGTGCCAGCCCTACACAACCCGGCGCTGCATGTCTGTTCTGTGTTACATGCCGCAACATACACGCCAGCAATTGGACTGCCCACTTGCTGGTATGTATGTTGCGGCACGTAACAGCAGAGTTGCGCCATGGATGTGAGGTAGCTGCCGAGCTGCGCAGGGTGCAGCCTCACCTTGCATTGGTGAGCACGAGCCAGACGTGGCCAGTGCCTCCGCCACTGCAGCCAGCACTGCCACCTGTGCGGGCCCGCTCGCATCCGCTGCTGTCCCCGCGGCCACTGGCTGTGTGGTGTGCGCTGTTGCAGCTGCAGTGCCGGTGGCAGCACTCTCCTGGCCAGTAGCAGCCGAACCGTCGAAGCCTGAGCCGCCTGCCATGTGCCCCACATGCAGCGCCTGTCCTGGGGCTGCGGGTGGTGGGGGAGGTTGGGCTGCAGTGCACGCATCAGCAGCCGGACGAGGCGGGACCTGCCCTGCCGCTGGCTGCTCCTCATGTGGTGCGCCACGCAGGGTATCCAAGAGTGAGGTGAGGCCGATGGCTTTTAATGACAGCATGCATACTGACCGGAGGAAGACGTTGCCGAGTGTGGCGAGTGTCGCCTGCCCTGAAATTTTGCACTCAGGAGGCGCAAGCTTGTGCCACAGAAAGCCCTGCCTCACAGTGGCGGCAGCGACCTCCCATGCCAGCTTCCTGGAGCTTGCCCTAACAGGACCGCTGGTGCTTGCCAGCTGCACTGCTTCACTGCAGAAGCAGAGCATGTCTACCAAGCCTTGAGCGATGGACTTGGCAGTGGCGGCTGGGCGCCACTGATCATGGCTGGCAAGATACCAGTAGGTGAAGTGCGTGAGGACCGATGCGTGGTGCAGGATCCACACAGCCTCGCCCAGGTTAACCTGGTAGACAGATGCATGCACACACAAAGCAAGCATCCAAGGTACACGAAAGGTTAGAAGCCATGCACCTCACTCCAAGCTGAGGATCCTATTAGTGTGGTGGGCGCCCCGGCAGGTACCTCAGAGGCTGAGGGGCAGTGATCAGGGCTGGCACGCTGTACCCTGCCCCACACTCTATGCGCAGCAGACATTGTGCACATCACGTACCACAGGTCGCAGGCCGTGGTACACACAGCTGCCATGCAGGCGTTCCTCCGGCTGCCTTGGGATCACCAGCCCAGAGTAGGACGTGCGTGCTGCTACTGCGCTGGCGCTGGGCGAGCGCAGCTGCTGGCCCCTGGTCTGCGCCACCGGGCAGGCGGTCAGCTGCTGCGCCAAGGCCAGGGCCAGCTGCTGCACGGCAGCCTGGCCAACAAGTGGCTGGGTAGTGTGGGTACTGCCTGCCTCACACGCACGCGCCTGCGCACGCTCCAGCCACGTGCACAAGCGGACATACAGGCTGAGCTTGGAGTACAGGAGATGTGTGACCAGCTGAGACACAGTCACGCGCGTCCTGCCCGCGCTGGGTGGCCCTGGCTGCTGGGCGCCGGCCTGCCTCCATGCCGGCCCTGCTCCACTGCCTGCTGTGCCCGCTGTGCGCTGCGTTGCAAGCCCCAGAGCAGGCACTGCAGCAGGAGGCACAGCCACCAGTGAGGAGCTTGGGGCAGCAGCCCCGCCCCTGGCTGCACTCCCACTGCCATGTGAGCCGCAACCACCACCGCCCCTTGTGCAGTCCCCTGTACCCCTGCTGCAGCTCAGCACCACAAGCTGAGCCCAGGCCGGAGCGTCTGGTGAGCAGCACCCATGTTGGCACACCCTGCCGTTGTCAGAGCCCTGATGACGCGGCAGGAGCCGCTGCAGCATGTAGCTCAGCTCTTGGACGGGCCCGGCGGCCTGCGCACGAGGGCGCGACAGCAGTCAACACATGAAGGCAGCTGCCGAGCAGTGTGCTGCGTGCAATGTGCTGGGCATGGCCGATGCCATTGTTTTGAGTCCCCCCTGCCTTCCATGCCCTCATGTGGATCCACAACCGGTGCTCCAGGCCCATGCATGTCTGTGCATGCTACCACTTGTACCAAGCTAGCACATTCCCAGTTTGGGCTTCCTCAACCCACCTGCACCAGGCCTTGTGCAAGGGCCATGTCTTGCGCGTTCAGAGGCCCGTGTGTTGACAGGCATGACAGCAGCCGGTGCGCACAGACCATGATGCGGCGTGCCAGGTCAAACTCTGCCAGCTGGCCCTGGGGCCCAAGCAGGCCTGCACCCAGCCGCTGGCAGCACTGTGCTAGCTGCAAGGCAGTGGTCACATCACAGGAGGCCGGGAGCTGGGTGAAGCATGATGAGCGAACACGGGGATGCATCATGCATGGGGTCAGTGTCAGGGCTGCACCACATCACCATCCTCGCAGCCAGCCCCTCAAGGTTTTTACTTCCTGCCACAACCAGATGCTGTCAAACATGCACAACAGCACTGACACTGCAGCAGCACGTACCAGATCACATGCTGCTTGCTGTGGCATGGCCCCTGATGCTGCTCTATGTTGCAGCGCTGCCACAGCCCCTTCCAGCCGGCTGACCGTGTTGGTTGTCAGCTGCCGCTGCAGCTGACCGTTGTTCTTGGGCGGCATGGCTGAATAGCGATACAGCACTGGTGGGGTGAGTGGCATGTTGGGAACATGTCACACTCGCGGCACAAGAGTGAGGCCAAACACTTTTCCTTCTTTATTATCTTGGGATTTGGGCTGCTCCTTGAACAACACAGACTCTCTTACCCGCCCATGTTCGGAATTGCCCACATTTGGAGATTGAAGCATGAAAGAGTTTGTGGTGCTAAAAAATGGCCAGCCATGCTGCAATACGTTCTGTATACATCATAAGCACATGTCAGCATGCAGAGTGTCATGTGGCTGAGGCTCTCACAACCAGGGGCCAATTCTAACTCAGTGCACTGTATAAGAGTGCTACAACTACCTAAGCAGACATACAGCAGTACAATTGTGCAGGTGGCTATAGAGCCTGGGCTGTACTGCTTGCCACCACTACTTCACACAGCGTAGCAAAGGAGCTCCGGTTCATTAACTACTGCCAACGCCAGGCATGAGCTGTAGCAATTCCCATGTATTGGAAGGCCGGCTGCCGGCCTGCTGCTGCTGGCATGTGTAATCATCTGGGAAGCGGTACCGCAGGTAAGCATTCGGCAGGTATGTGGCCCCCACCAGCCCCTCAAAGTACTTGCCAATGTCCGGGTGCTGCAGCCCCTGCGGCTGTGACTGTGGCAGGGGCTGGAGCTGCAAGTTCTGTGAGCTGTCTTGCCCATTGGCTGCGGCCGCGGAGCTGGCTGATGCACCCCCGCCTGCTAGTGCTAAGTTGTTGGCAGGCTGAGCAGCGTCATTTGCGGCCCCTGCTGCTGCTCTGGGACTGATGCCACCTGCCCTGCTGCCCTGATGTTCTTCAACAGTTCCAGCTGGTGCCAGCTGTGCGAGCTGTGTGGCAGTCAGACCAGCAGCAGCTGCTGGCCCACGGATGTGAGGGTCCAGCTGGACTTGGGGGGATGTTGTTGAGGGGGCTGAGTCGGGGTACAGCAGCTCCAGGTTGCACTGCGCGGGCAAGACGGAAAGTGCTGGCTTTCAAGGGAAGGACCTTGAGAAGGACAGGTGGGTGTGATTGGACTGGAAGAGTGAGTCCCGACCGCCCGCTCATGCATGCTGCTTGCCATGCCACACACGCCGCAGCCCACTGCCAAGCCATTCACCTGTTGCAGGGCTGTGTGGTCAAGTGAGGGAGGACAAAGCAGGACACGCACCAACCAGGCAGCTACCATTGCGAGCGGCCAGATCGCATCAGCCACCACGGCGCACCGCGTACCTGAGCCACGTACGTGTTCTGGAACGGCCGGTCACGCTCATCCACCAGAACCTTGTAGAAGGGTTGGCCCCTGCCCCCAGGCAGCCCATCCACGCCCATGCTCTGGATCCATTCCTCACTGGATGTGCATACAGGGTCCCAGTCGTACACGATGCCCCGGTAGTGGTACCGCTTGTGACGCACCTGCTCCCCCACATGAAACTTGATGTTCGCGCTGATACTGGTCGTGCCAGGCGGGAGTGGCCCCGCTGGCGATGTGGCAGCCGGCGATGTGGAGGGCTGGGCAGGCTCAGGTGCAGCGGGCGGGCTGGGGCCTGCTCTGGGGTCACCAGGGGCGCCTGCTGCTGCTGCAGCAGCTGCTGCGGCTGCCACTGCACTTGGGCCCTGCAACGGCACCACAAGCGGGCCGGTGCCCACGACAGCCTCTGCCTTGGCCCTCCCTGCCGCCCCACTTATCGGCCCCAGGGGCTGCGGTCCTTGCCCAAGGCTGTCGGCACCGCCCACGCGCACAGCCGCCTGAGGGGGTGCATTCACGCGCCGCCGCTGGCCCTCGCATGCAGCTAAGTACTCGTCCCGTACCATGGCAATGTTTGCCCGCGCCTGTGCGATCTGGCGCGCAATCCTTGCTTGCTGCGTCAAGGAAAGATCTTCCCCGAGCAGCGCAGCCTGAGGCCAGCGCAATGCAACAGGCACAGGAGATCGGTGGAGTGATGCAGCTGGCAATGCTTACATGCAGCAGGAGACAGCACACAGGGCTGGGGCAGGCAGCACAGGTGTGGCGGTGCAGCAGGCACAGAGGGCGTGTGGGTAAGGCCCAGGTTGCTGCGTGATGGCTGCATTGAGGTGTGTACAGTCGCCATTTCGTCCTGCAGCACAGTGTGTGTTTAGAGAGCGCATGGGCAGGGTTCACGCACCTGCAGCCCGTCCAGTGCAGCTTGCGCATCCGAGTAGTCCCGTGTCTTGGTGGCTGCGCTGGAGCGCAGGTACCACATGTTCCGCTGACCTGGGTCGATGGCGCATGCCAGCTCCAGCACTGCCCGCGCGCGCGCGTGGTCCCGCTGTGAGGAGTAGATGTCGGCCAGGTTGGCGCACATGCGCGCGTACACACCCTGGGGGGTCAGGGGCAGGAGGCGTGAGGAGGGGATGGTGATGCCCAGCTCTGACATGAAGTCCCTGCGCGATGAGACATGCGGGAACAGATCCCAGCTAAGAAGGATGGGGGACAGGGGTTGGACGGATCCAGCGGGGGCGCTGCACCATGCAGCTGGCCTTGACGCACAGCAGGCAGACGAGAAGGTGACAGTTGGTGTTTGAAGTGGCAGATGGTTCAGCACAATGCGCCAGCCTGCCCTGGCTCACCTGAGCCCATCTATGGTCATGATGCGGCCGGCGTTGAAGGCATCCACGTACAGGTTGCCCTCACCGTCGGGCCCTGCTGCCCCACCTGCCACCAGGCCCCCTGCGTTACTTCCTGATGCAGGCGGGGCAGCCACAAATGGTTGGCCCCCTCCTGTCTGACTGCCCACCTCCTGTGTCTGACTCCCACACCCGTGTGCCTGGCTGCCAGCTGCAGCAACCGCATCCTCAAACTGCCGCGCCGCCGCGGCTGTCAGCACACTGACGATGTGCATGGGCATGTTGAGCAGCTGCACCTGCAGCCCCGCGCGCCGCGCCACAGCCGCATGGATGACAGCCAGAGAGATAGGGATGCCCAGCCGCCGCCGCAGCACCTCATGCAGCAGCGAGTTCTGTGGGTTGTAGTAGTCCTGCACTGGCAAGCAAGGTGGCAGTGCAGTCCCATGACATGGACTCTCCACTGTAGGAGGCACGCAGATAAGGTGCACGATTCCAGAGAATGCGGGTGCTTGGTCTTGTATGGTGTGCTTGCACACACACCCCTGCGTACTGCCCGCTGTGTGCAACCTGGTGGTTTTCATGATGGGCAGTACGCAGGAGGTGCAGAAGTCGGCGTCTGCGTACTGGGAGCTGCACTGAGGGATGCCGGGTCAGCCATCCGATCAGCAACGGCAAGTGCATGGAAGTTTTGCCTTGGACGCTTTCCCCTTATCAGATAGGAAGGTCCTGCACTTGCCAACCCTGCGTTGCATGCCTACTGTGCACCCCCTGCTGGTGGCCACATTCACGTGGGCCCCTCATGGAACCCTCACATGGGGAAGGTCTGAGCATGGAGGGTTTAGGGTTTAGGGTTGGGGTCTAGGGTTTTGAGGGTTTGACAGCCGTTGCGCCTCACAACACCCATGCAACTGGAACGACTGGAAACCCCCGCACAAAACCTGCTGGCCTGTGATGACCCACCTGCTCATTGCCCCGAAGCCCCAGGCCCCAGGGCTCCACTGGCACAGGAACAATGAGGTTGGCTGTGCTGCCTGTGCTGTCATGGTCCAAGTCTGCCCCGCTGTCCAGAGACGAGTCAGCTTCATCAAACAGCAGGCTGGAGATGACCTTGAGTGCCTGCAGTGTGACCCGAGCGTGCAAGATACGTCTCAGAGTGCGTGGGTTGCCATGGCGCGTGCGCGCACACAGTGGTCAGCAACACAGGCGTAAAGGAGGAAGTGACCTGCAGCAGTCTTCAGGTGCATCCCCACCGGCCAGTTGCATGGCCACCATGTTACATAGCATAAAGATGTGTGGTGAGCACCAGACGCGGAGCACACCATGCATGCCCCCACCCCCACCTGCATGGCTGTCATCACGCCATGCGCCCGCATGCGCCGCACCGCCTCGGCCCCCAGCCGATCCAGCATGTGCTGCACATGCTCCTCAATGTCCTGGGCGGGGGAGTGCACCTGTGCAATGAGCAGTGCGCCCGCCTCGATGGCGACCTCAGCTGGTGGCTGGTGGCACAGGTCCGACAGGCGCTGCGCAGCCCGCGCAGTCTGCAGGGGCATGGCATGCGAGCACCGTAGCCAATGTGTGAACGAGGTGGAGGTGTGCATTCAGCCAATATGCACTGGCCAGCAAGTCTGGCGCCCAGAGCAAGCACGCCTGCAGCCCGCAAGATAGTGTGGGAGAGGGTGGTGCATGCTGCGCATGACACACGCGTGCACGTGCATGACATGCCAGCCATCACCTGCTTGTATGACAGCATACAATTGGCCCAGTAGCGCGCTCCCATGTCCAGAGGGTTGCTGGATTTTGCAACAGCCTGAAGCACCGCGAATCCAAGATCGCCCGTGTCTATCGCTGTTCTCAGTGCGTCCTCCCTGCTGTGAGGCCATAGAACTTGTTCCAAGCATTTCAGGACCTTCAGATCCACCTGCGATGGAGCAGCCATATGGGGTCAGAAGACAACAGATACTGAAATTGTGGCTAGGTTGCGTCCAAGCCGTTGCTATGCACCTGATGCCTTTTGGCGTAAAATTGTTGCCATTCATAGGGCGACTGTGGTTGAGGCTCTTGCACAGCACACTGCCACCGCGAGGAAGCTCTGGCTTGCCAGCCTTCACGTGCAAGCTCACTCCAGATACTGCATACTTGGGCTGCTGCGCAGAGGGTGCGAATGCTGACCCTTGCAAACACCACGCGCAAGAAATCCGCTGGTAATATGTGCCCATCCTTCGCCTCATCCATCTCCAATTTCCCCTGTGCTGCGACCACCCTGCCTATTCATCAGCAGGACACTGGCAGTACGGGCTGTGATATGAATCCCATGTGGTGCGGAACATTAACACAGGAGCGTATGCATGATGTTTTATTAGGATAGCAAGCTGTCATGGAGACCTTCGACGTAGTGTCACTGGGCGATCCCAAGCACCTTGAGCGAGAAAGGGCGCTCCGAAGGCTGGTAGAGGAATTGGGGCATGTTGATGGTGATCCTGGTAAGAATAGCTGCATGCTGTGCACTTTCGGCATGCGCAGCTGTCACCACGGCCCCATGCACCATGCAGAAGCAGTGTCCTCCCTGGAGCAAGGCATTCTGAGCCTGCTGTGTGGCCCTGAATGGGAGAAGAAGCTGGGCGGCCTGATGGGTGCAAAGGTGATTCCTGCGCATCATATCGATCTCCGTCTTGTTCATGGCAGCCCATCGTGCACATAGCATCATAGTCATGGTTGGTCCTGTGATGACCGTGCCAATGTGGCACCTGCTGCGCCTGCAGGCCATCACCCAGCAATGCCATCGCCCTGAGTTTGATGCACGCATGGTGTCAGAGTGCCTGGCGCTGCTTGAGGACCCGGAGCCGCGTGTGAGAAGTGCAGTGGGAGAGCTGCTTGGGGTGCTGTCCGGCAAGCTGGGCCCGTGTGTGTGGCTGCAGTGCAAGGCCGACATTGTGCGCAGCATCTTGGACAACTATGTGAGTGCCCTGAACAGCTGGAGACATGAACCGCGGGCCAAGGGCTCTTGAGCACACATCAGGCATGAGCAGCACTTCATGGCCATGGTGCAGGGCTGCAGGCACGCCACCCTAGCAACATGGAATACAACTGAGTGTGTTTGCATGATGCATCCTGCACAGCCGTGTGTGGCACCCATTCGGCATTGGCAGCCTGTGTGTGTTTTCATGCATGCCCAGCCCAGTATGCAGCCTCTTGTGCCATCCAGCCGTACCCAACCCTAAACCTAAACCCTAAACCTAAACCCTGAACCCTAAACCCGTGCCTTCACATGGCTGTGGCGCTGCACAGGACCGTGATGGGGAGGGGGACAAGGGCGAGGGAGATGACGGGCCCAGCGCCAGCGGTTGCGGTCGCAGCAGCACACCGGCACACAGCTCCAGCCCTCGCGCAGCAAGCCCAGTGCGCACAAATGGCTCCTCCCTCCCCACCCATACACTGGCAGGGGCAGGGCAAGCGAGCACAGGGGCAGGAGGTGGCTTCCTGTCAGGGCTGCTGGCAGACGTGTACAAACCCAAAGTGCCGGGGGTGGGTGAGATGAGGCACGGAACCGAGGGGTGGCGGTGCCTGGAGACATCCATGCGCTGCATGGTGGCCATCCTGCAGGCCCTGGGTCCAGCCGCACTGCCCCACCTCACACAAGACATCCTCACACTTGTCACAAGGTGCGGCCGTGCTCCACATTTGTTGTTATGCATTTGTTCTCCATGGTCCATGAACCTGCCACGGTCGTAAGGCAGGGTACCTGGCCGGCTGGCATAGGCATCGCACAGCATCACACACACATGGCCATCACACACACATGGGCACGCCAGGGGCATGGACAGTGCAGAAGAGCACGTGATGGCCGTTTAAAGACGTTTCACATGGGATGGGACCGCAGATGTAGTCAGATTGCAGCTTGAGCACATGGCCGCAGCATGCTGAAGCTTAGTGTGGTCCCTTGGTACTCCTGACCCTGCTTTTCACACCCTCTCTGCCTGCACTGCCCACACACTGAACCCCTGTGCGGGTTGCAGCTCCATGCACCACCCCAACCGGTTCGTGCGTGAGGCCGCACACAACGCGTCTTGCGCCGTCAGCACCGCCCTGGCCGCTGCGTCCTTGCCGTCACCCACACCGCCCGCACCAGCAGCCGATGCGCCGGCGGACAGTAGCCGCGACAGCCAACTTGATGGCAGCCCTTGTGCGTCCGGCTCGCCTGGCACCACAACCCCTCCAACTCTGCACCAGTGGGGCCAGCAGTTGGCCCCCCTGCTGGCAGACGGCCTCACAGACAACTGGAGCCAAGTGAGGTACCAGGCGTGTGTGTCCACGCGCACCTTCATGCTGGCACTGGGCTCGGCAGACGCACGCCAGCCCTTCTACCACGAGCTGCTGGGGCCCATGTGCCTCAACAGGTGATGCTCCCATGTTTGCACCGCTGTCACTGTTCCTTGTTTGTGCACCAGACTTGTTCGCGTTCGTTTACAGTGGGTGCAGCTCCAACCTGCCTCGGTTGCATGTGCACGTGTGTGCTGCGTTCATTACTGCCAACAGCTTGTGCCACGCTTCAACCCGTCACCACTATCATGAAACACTCAGGATCGTCCTGCGGTGTACATGATCGCCTTGTGCGTGGTGCAGGTACTACGTTGCAGACGGTGTGCGAGGGTACGCGCAGGAGACGTGGAGGCAGGTGATGGGGGAGCAGGGGCGCGCGGCGATCGCGTCCCACATTGATCAGGTGGTGGACTACTACGTAGCCCAGTCCAAGGCCGTCAACCACTCGGTGCGGGAGGCGGCATGTGCTTGCATGGCTGAGCTGGCGGACAAGGTGCGGGTCAGCACACGGCAGTGGCAGTGGCTTTGGCTTTGGTGGCAGTGGCTTTGGTTTGCAAGGGGAGGGTGGGGGTATGTCCCTCAAAGTGGCCGTTGCGGTCATGGGGCTGCTGTGATGGGCCATCCAGCGGTCATTTGCACTGTTGCAGTGGGTTGTGTTAACACCTGGCCTCCCCACCCCTGTGCCACCACCACTGATGCGCGCGCACACACAAAATCCACTTGGATCATGGCACGCACGTCATCAGCCTGTATGATCAGCCTGTGCTGCCACACAAGCTGCTGGTGAACCCCCTCCCCACCCACACAGCGACACACCCCCACCCACACGCACACGCGCGCGCCCGCACACACATCACCAGGTGGCGCGCGAGGCAGTGGAGCCACACATGCACCGCATGCTGCGCGCCATGCTGTTGTGCTTCAAGGACATGGCGTGGCCCGTGAGGGACGCGGCGCTGGTGGCGTGTGGCAGGTGCGGCGGCTGGTGTTAACGCTGCGCCTCCAAGGCATACGAATCTGCTGACGACTGCGTCTGTGTGTGCACTCGGTATGCATGGACTGTGCTACCCTTACGAGCGCGTCGGTGAATATGCAGGAAGTTTAGTGTCTGACTGTCTGTGTACGCACATTTCGGCGTACTACGTTGCATTCTGCCATGATTGGCTTGTCCTTGCCCTCCCCGTCACACCTGCTCCATGCCAGCTGATCCTGCTGCCAATACATGGTTCGTAGCCCTTGGCATGTGCCTCCTGTGGCAAGTGCACCTGATTTAGCATGGCATGCCCTGCCTGTGCATGGCATGTGTCAAAAGCTGGTGCATGTCAGCTGCGTAGCCCAGCTCTGACGTCTATACTCTGTGATGTGAAGTACTGCAGGTGTGTGCTGGCTTACCCTGACACCTGCAAGCCGCTACTGGATGACCTGCTGGACCTTTGGGTTGCCCATCTGTGGGACAATGTACAGGTGTGGTAGCTGTGTGCGGCTGTGCAGGCTGCTGCCACCTGGCTGTGCATGTGTGTGCGGGTCAAGCACCTGCAACGACCAGCCTGCTGCACCACACCTGCCACTGGTGCTGAACATGTTCACTTGCTAGCTGTCCCCCCCCCCCCAAACACACACCCACACCCACACACAAACGTCGAGCACAAACGTACAGTCCAAACAAAGCAAGTAACCCGCACACAAATGGTGTGCACGCATGGTGTGTTTGTGGTGCGCAGAGTGTGCGCGAGCACGCGGCCATCGCGCTTGGTGATGCCCTCCGCGCGTACCCCGGCGGGGAACCACTGGCTCGCGTCAAGGCAGCTCTCTGGTGTGTGGCCCATCACATGATGTTCAGGTCACACAACCAGGCACCCAAGTGCACAATCTTCGTCATGCGGCAGCTCACAATTTGGCTCAGGTTGCCTTGGGCCAACACCACGTGTCACGCCATGTGCTGCATCTGCTCGTTTGCGCCATGTATCGCACATCTGGACATCCACGCTGTGCAACACCGCAGCTGCAGGCGTGGCTGATGTTTCTTCACGGCTGGCTATTCAGGCTGCCGAACTTGTCACGAGTGCCTGCTCCAACCCAATCCCTGCTTGCACCCACTCCACAATGTCCACATGTGCACCACAGCCTGAAATGACATATATGCTGATCCTGCCTCATGGCAGGCAGCCAAGCACTGAATCAGCGTACAACTTGACGCACGCACGCCCACACATGTGCAGTGAGTTGCTGCCCAAGGTGGAGCAGCAGGCGGGGGAGGTGGAGCGCGGCCGTCCCCTTGAGCGTGAGCACCCAGCCGGCCGTGATGCATCCCCCGTCGCGTCAGGCGGCTCCCCAGTGGGCAGCCCAGGTGCGGGTCGCGTGCTGCGCTGCCCTACTGCCCTGTGCTGCGCTATGTTCAGGTGGCCGTGCCGTGCCGCGTGCGATATGCTGCGCGTGCTGAGGTGGTTGTATGTGGGGCCAGCGGCCGAGCCAAAATGAATGCTGGCGCTGAGGTTACCAATCGAATGCACAGATCCCTGCATCTGTGTTGCCACGATCTGCCACAACATTTGAATGGGCGCTGCGCTGATGCTGACCAGTTGCCCTGCTGTCCAGCTTGACCAGCAGCAGCAGCCTCAGCACCAGTCCCTAGCTGTGAGCACGGCGCTGATAAGCTCGTGCCCTGACCTGGTTATCTGGTGGTGTGGTGATGCGGCAGGGCGCTCGTCCCCCAGCCGCATCCAGCTGGGGCGTCCACGCACCCCCTCCCCCTCACGCGCCCGCCCGCTGTCACCCTCACGGGCGAAGGAGCAGGAGATCAAGGTGGGGCGGGCACTGCATGCGTTGGGCCCGGCTGCATGGCTGCCTGCCTGCCTGTCTGTGTGTCTGCACTTTGTGTGTCCAGCCTACACTGCCTGCCGTGCTTTTGCCTGCCTTTTGCCTCCCACGTGTCTGCCTGCGCGCCTGCCTGTCTGCCTGCCTGCATCCGTGTCAGCCTGTGCGCCTGTTTGTCTTTGTGTCCGTGTCTGTGTCTGCCTGCCTGCTCGGCTTGCATTTGTGTCCATCTGCATGCCAGTCCGTCCTGTCGCATGCTCCCCCGTGTCCCAGTGCTCACCAATGCTACGCATTGTTTCATTGGTACAGCGTGGTTCGCTGTGCCAACCATGCTGCGTCAAGGAAAGACCACGCCTTGGTGTGGCACAAGCTTGCGACGGCTTGGGAGGGGACGCCCTGGCTTGCATCCTGGTGTGCTTGCATGAGCACCGTGCATGGGACATACGTGGGTACATTTGGGTGTGATGCCACATATCTTGCGCAGGCGGCCTTGGCATTGGATCCGTTCGCGTCTGGGGAGGATGTGATGCTGTTCACAGATGCGGCCATCAAGCGCTTCAACACCTCCTACTACGTCAAGGGTGACGGATGCATGGACTTTGGGTTCAGCCGTGAGCAGGAGCCGTGGGAGGCGACAGATGGCGCGGTGTACATGGTGGGCACACCTGCGCCATTGCAGCATTCCTCTGTTGCTCGACCCATGTGCAACATTCAACAGTTCATCCGTTCCACAACCACGCTCCTGGCGATTGCCTGCACCCAGCTGGGCTGTGCTGCTCTGCATTGAACTGCACACTGCCCTGCATGTACTGCGCTGTGTATTGTACCCAAGTACTTCCTGCTCGCATGCTTGTGGGCTGTCCTTCACTCAACATCTCCCTCTTCCTCACTGCCCACACGCAGATACGAGAGCTCTCCGCCGTGTCGCCTGCCGATGCCGCATCGCACTTGCCCGCACTGGCAGACATTGCCAGTGGGCTGAGCCTGGGCCGCCTGAGCTTTGAAGGCAGTGGCAAGCTGCGGGAGAGCGTCTGGCGCTGCTTCCCTGCCATTGGAAAGGCCCTTGGTGCGTGAGCAGCGGGCTAGATTATTCCATGGCAGTGTGCAGGGGCATGGGCAGCCTGTTCCTAGTGCGCAGTACTGCTTCCACCCAAACACCATGTATGGAAACGTGCATGTGTGACCTGTTGAGGGAGATGTGTAGGTTGCGAAGGACAACACACTGTGCCCTGTCCCCACAGCCCGCCACCCCGCACCCGCCTGCCTCTCACATGCTTGCTCTCACCAAGCAGGCACACCCGCACACTGCCGCACTGCTGATCACTGGCTGGCAGCCACACCCACACACTCCTGCTCTGCCAACCAAGCCCACTCGTACACTACTGTACTTCCCACTCAGCCAATCCAGCACACCCACGTGCTACTGTACTGCCCACTTGACCTCCAGCTGCCCCCCCCCGCACCCTTCCGCCCCCACCACACCCCCTCATGCCCCACAGGCAAGCAACTGCTCAAGCGCCACTTGGAGCCCTTCCTGCGCCCCCTGTTCCTCGACCTGGCCTGTGGCAACCCCCTCACAGAGAGTGCAGCCGGCAAGGCGGTCGCCTACCTGCGCGATGCGCTGGGTCCAAACATCTTGGCTGCCCGCCTGACAGAGGGCCAGCTGGCACAGCTGCGCAGCAGCCCCAACATACCCCCACCTGCACCTGCACTGCCTGCTGCTGGGGTGGGGGCCGCGGGTGCTGCCGGTGGGGGGTTACAAGGGGGCCTCAGCCTAGGGGGTCCGGGTCCAGGTCGCCGAGGCCTTGGGTTAGGGCTAGGTGGCACAGATGGGCTGTTGCAGGGGACACTCACAGGGCCTGGTGCAGGCACAAATACCCTCCCTTCCAAGTAGCTATGGTGATCATCCCGTGACTGGCTGAAGGCTCGTGTCACATGAACGTGAACAAGTAGCTATGAAACAAGCCTGGATGACGCACGCGTACTGTTGGCTTGTAATACGGTATGCAACATGGTGCAGGCGCAGGCGGGCCATCAGGGAACACAACAGGGTTGGGGCGAAAGGTACTTGGGAGTGATGTGACGGCAGGGCTGCTTGTGAACAGCTGGCACTCAATGTGCAGTAAAGATTCAGGAATGATCAAGGTCCAAACTTCCAGCTGGCCAGGTACCCGAAAGAATTGTTACATTGTTGGAGTGCGACTGCTAAGGCATAGACAAGCAAAAATGGAAAGGAATGCAGCAGCCAGCCAGCAGGAGCATGTACAAAAGCACCAGGCCACAAATTGCATCAAACACTGAGCCCAGGCACACATCATTTGAAAAGCACACGCGCGCACGTACATACAAGTGAACACCAGGCGCGCGTGGAAAGCATCACATGAGGACAAACTCCTCTCATGCATCCCACATCACACATGATAACATGCGCACACCCGGCAAGCGACTGAGCCACATCCACTGGTCCCAAATACGTTTTGCCAAGCCGCAGTCATCATACAGCTCTGGCATTCATAACCTTTTTCCACTGCCACTGCCAGTGTGATCCACAAAACGTTCATACACGCCGCCCCCCTGCCATCCATGCCATCGCACCATGGTGCGGCAGGGGCGGGCCCACAGACCACCGTCCTGTAACAGCCTGGCCCTTCTGCAGCCTACGGCTATGAGGCTCATAGGTAGGCCCCTCGCAGCCAGCGGTAGGTCCCCTGTGCCCGGGTCCTCAGTTGGCAAACGCGCCAAACAGCTCGCCCTTGTTGTCCACCTTGTTGTACCGCTCCCCTGCAGGTGTGACACATGTCGACATGTGGCATAAAAGTGTGAAGCAGTGATGTGCATGGTGTGAGACAGTGGTGGGCATGCTGTGGCGCGTGACGACCATGAGGCTCCTGGGCTGCGATGGAGCCCGGGGCCAGCGCATGTGTGCACCAGCTTACAGCCGGCACAGGGCATGGCTGCTCCATGCACAAACAGCAACATGAGGCACTCGGATAAACACAGGGTACATTCTGACATTCATCAGAACATGAAACCAGCTTTCTCCGCGGCATCTGCACGCCGCGCACTCACAGTCTCCCGCAATGGGCGCGGCCAGCAGGTGGTCAGGGATGCCGAATGCCGCGACCACGCGGTCCGCGTGCGGGCCCAGCTCCCCCACCAGCCCACGCACAATGTCGGGGATGGCGCGCCCCGCCTGCGGATGGAAGCACGAGCGTGTGTGTGTGTTTGCGTGCATTTGTCCGCACTTGCTTAGGTAGAGGGTTGTGGGGCGGCGCGGACGTGGTCAAGTGGCGTGGGGATGATGCGTACAAGACCTCTCTCTTTCATGAGTAAGGTTAGTCCCAGGGTTTAGGCCTTAAGAGGCACTTGGGGTCAGGCATTTTCAGCGCAGCCCCAGGGTCAGAGGTAAGATAGGAGGACGGATGGAACAACAGGTGCACAGAGCCACTGGTGCTTGGACACCCAGACAAACCCACAGGCAGAGAACATGGAACATGGGCACACGCACAGACACCAGACAGAGGGCTGATAGGAGTGCAGGACACGGCTGTCAACACACAGCGAGGCGCAGCCGCAGCCGGGCACGGGACACGAGACGGCGGTATGATATGTGCACTATGCACATCAGTACCCGCGCCCCCTCGGGGCAGCTGCACCCCTGGCCAAGCAGGCGCCCGTGCGATGCAGTGGTTCTCACACAGTGGAGACTTCTTCTGGACACTTTGTCGCCATAGCAGCACGTCCTAGGGGCCCACGTTCCCCTGTTCCTTTATGGTTTATGGTTTAGGGTGTTAGGGTTTTAGGGTTTGGGGTTTTAGGGTTTAGGTTTTAGGGTTTTAGGGTTTCAGGGTAAACCCCCTCACCTCGATGCTCAGCACGCCCTGCGACATGAACCACGCCAGGTCCGACTCCACACACCGCGCCGCGTACAGCCGCGCACACAGCCGCAGCACCTTGGCCGTCCCCGCGGCCGGCCGGCTGCCTGCAGGGGCACACGAGGGATGTGGGCACACGGGTAACGGCGTGGTGTGAAGGCAGCGTTGCATGCGGCTTGGATCTGATCCGGGTATGATCTGGGTGTGATCCGGTAGGTATGACCGGGCGGTGGGGGGGAGCATGCAGCTGGGCCTGGGTACGGTGAGGGATGCACAGTGCTGCCCTGTGCACATAACCTGCCTGCTCGCTGCCTGGCATGCTTGAGGCAGGGTCGGCTGGGCGGTGCTGTGGCGGTGAGGGCCATGCACAGGTGGCGGAAGCCCAACACACACACAGGCCAAGCAACGCCCTGAAACCAACCCTCACCCACAGTGCACATGCTGTGCATGGTATGCATGGTACACAATGTGTGCATGGTATGCATGGTACGCAAGGTGTGCATGGTATGCATGATACACAAGCTGTGCATGGCGTGCATGGTACGCAAGGCGTGCATGGTGTACACGTGTGGGGTCCACACGGTGTGCATGGTGCGTGGTGTGCATGCCGATGGTGTGCATCATGCCGCACCGTTGGGGCAGCCGGGCACCGGCGCGTCAGCCGCCGCCACTGACGCATCCATCACCTCACGCTCCGCAAACGCAAGTGCAGCAGCCTGCAGCAACAATCAGGGTTGACGGTTGAGGGCTTGCATTGGATCCACAGTCTCAGTTCTAGGGTTTGCTTGTACTCTGCAAAATTAGGGTTCGTTGGGATTCTATCATGGGGAGCATCACTTGGGAGTGGAGAAGCTGCGCTGCGACCATGAGCGTGCTGCTTGATACTAGCAGCAGCTGTGCAAGGGGCCCCTGACCTGTGGCACCTGGCACCACCAAAACTGCGCTCAGTGTATGCGTGGGTGCTGCCGCCTCAGCACAGCGCACCCCTATATCTATAGTGTGCTGTGCTGTTGCCCACTGGCACCAGCAGGCAACACCACAGTTTTGCCGTGCTGTTGCATCACGCCCGCCCACCCA
>QAXD01000155.1:204907-264595 GCA_004335575.1 Haematococcus sp. NG2 | reverse complement strand
ACCCCCACTCCACCCCCACCCCCACCCACCTGCACCGTGTCGCTCTGCCGCTTCATCCACTCGTCAAAGAAGCCCGCGCCGCCCGCACCCTTCATCGCCCCGGCCAGCGCGCGCAGCTGCCGCGCCTCACGGATGGCCATCAGGGTGGACAGCCCCTCCAGGCTGCCCAGCTGGGGCAGGGCGGGGGGCGGGGTGTCGGCAGCCGCCAGCCGGGCTGTGTACTTGGGCCACGCCATCATGGACAGCAGCTCCTTGGCCACCTTCTGCATCAGCACCCTGCGCATGCACCAGGGTTCAGGGTACAGGGTTCAGGGTTTAGGGTTTGCAGCTCCGGGTTGGGGGCTTAGGGATTGTTGAAGGTTTCGGTGCAGGACTCGTGGTTTGGTAAATTAGCAATTAGAGACGAAGGTGTTAGGGTCTGGAGTGCAAGGTTAGAGGGTCATGGGGCTGTAAGGCAGCCATCCAGCAGAGCGGCTGCAACACCAGTCATGCTGGCGACCAACTGAGGCAACGGCACGTGGCCATGCGGCAAACATGTGGCGCACAAGCACACCACGTGCGCGCGCCCGCACCTGTTGTCGCCCTCCGCCGTCATGCCCGCGTGCGCAAACCCCAGCAGGCCGCCGAAGCGGTTGACGCTCAGGTAGCCCTGGCCCCCGCAGCGCTCGCGGCACGTGGTGGCTGCGTCCTCCAGCCCCCACGCGCACAGCGGCTTGATGGCGCAGCACGCCACCACCACCTCCTGCGCCACCTGCGGCCACGGGTTGATGGGGTGGGGGCGGGATAGATTGGGATGGTGTGTGTGTGGCCAGGAGCGGCAGTTTGGGGCAGGGCACACCTCAATGTTACAACTCAAACAATTGTAATGACGCCTGTTTGGAGCCTTTGTGATAGAGGTGCATGGGGGGGGGGGACGTGGGGAGCAGCAGGAGCGCCGCATCACACGGCACTGGCCTGGCAGCTCCATCAAACGCACACTTGATAATAGTGAGATGCCCACGCTCTACACAGACCATCGCACCATGCACGCATGCTGCTATTGTCAGCAGCAGCAGCAGCTCTAACACCAGCAGAAGGTCCAACAGCAGCTCCAACAGCAGCAGCACCACAGCGGCCCACACACACCTTGGGGTCCACCGGCTTGCCGTCAAAGCCGGAGGCCGCGGACCAGCGCTCCTTGACTGCGGACAGCCCCAGGTTCAGGCACACCACGCGCGCCAGCAGCGGCACCAGCGCGCTGCGGCCAGGGCAGGGGCTCAGGTTGAGGGTTTAGGCCACAGGGTGTAGGGTTCGAGGGTGTTCGCCATTAGGGTCCAGGGTTGGGCAGCGTGTGCGTGCGAGTGCACTTGTGCCACACAGTCAGCAAGGGGGTGGCACATGCCACACATCACACGCATCATGCTTACCAAGGCTGGATGGCATGATAGCATCCTGCCTTGCCGCACGCCATGCATGCGCCAAACTTTAGCACACCCACCCATGCGTACGATCTATCACACACACACAGCCGCGACACTGCGCGCGCACAAAACACACATGCACGGCACTGCGCGCGCACCGCTGCTGCAGCTGGTAGTCCAGGATGGGCGTGTCGCTCTTGCCGGTGGGGCCCACACACAGGCGCGACGCCGCGTAGCGGAACGCAACCGCCAGCGCCACCTGACACACATGTGTGCGGTTTAGGGTTTAGGGTTTAGGGGACCGCCAGCGCCAACCGCCGTGCGCGTGTTTGCACACCGTATGGCACATCATGTCGAGCCGCTGCCGCTGGGCCGTGGCTATCTAAAAAACGGATTGGGTGGTACCCGCTATGGAGATAGCATACTGGGCACTGCGCAGCCTTGCAGGGCGCACTGCCACACCCACACCTTCCCTTCTCTTATCGCCCTCCCTCCAGGCCTGAAAGATTCTGATGCCCCTGTCATTAACACAGTAACCCCGCCCCATGCCTCCTGCTGCTGCCGCCCCACCTTGGACCCGCTCTGCATCATGCTCGCGATGCACAGCCGCCCCGACAGCAGCTGGTCCGCGACCTTGAGGAATCGGTCGCGCGGCTTGGCAATGGCGGAGGTGAAGCTGCCGTCGGCCGCCACCTGACGTACGGGGTTTAGGGTTTAGGGTTATAGGTATTTAGGGTTTAGGGTTTAAGGGTTTTAGGGTGTAGGTCACCGGCGGGTACGCAAGTGGTAGAGCACACAAGTGGGGCACTCGTGCAGCACGCAGCTCCCACCCCCGCCCCTGCCTGTCCACTGGGTTACCCCCTTCCTCCAGGGCAGATGATGGTGTGCCACGCTCTTGAGAGTGTGGACGCACATCATCTACCCTGGAGGAAGAGGCGGACCAACACAGGCCTGCAGAAGCACTCATCCTCCGCAGCAGCCGTTCCCATCTCTGCCACACAAGCACCCGGCCCTCAGTACCCAGCGCTCATACACCCATTCCTCAGCAGCTGTCAGTGTGAGTCAGACCCAGCTGTTGCTGTGGGTCAGACTGAGCCATTGGTGCGAGTCACACCCAGCTACAGGCAAGTCACACCCAGCCGACGGCAAGTCACACTGAGCCAACACTGGGTCACACCGAGCCATCAGTGTGAGTCACACCAGGCCGTGAGTATTAGTCACACCTCAGGGAGTCACACCTGTGAGAACGCGTCCAGCAGGGCACCCCGCGGCACACGCACGTGGTCAAACCACAGCTTGCCGTTGTCCACGCCGTTGCTGCAGCGCACACAAAGCAGGGGAGATGGGCGAGGTGGGTACAACGTGACGCGCTGCACCGCGCGGGTGTTGGCTCAGCGTTCAGAGAAAGTGGAGTGTTCAGGGCACAAAGGACGGAGGAGATGAATGACAGCTGTACAGTTGGATGGCCAGCTGCCAAGCCCACGGCAGGTTCTGTACTGCACACGCACACACAACTGCGATCCTGGTGCCACCTGGGGCTTGCAAGGAACAAGCTGTTTGGGGCCTCATGGCCACGATGATGCAAGCACACAAGCGCACACCTGCACGAGCATGATAACAATCACAAGTAGAAAGCACAAACACACGCACACACATACGATGTAAACTATATTATACATGCACACTGCACGCGCACCAGCCCATCTTGTGGCCCATGTCCTCGATGCGCACGCCCGGGCACACGCTCATGTCATGATTGCGGATGCGCACCAGGAAGCCATGCACGCCCTGGTTCACGCCCTTGGTGATGAGCTGCGCAAACACCACCGCCCACTGCGGCCACGGCACACACAGCACAGCACAGCACGGCACAGCGCAGCTTGGCGAGGCAAGACGGCCCGGTCACGCGATGCCCTAACAAAAGCTTTGGGCGCACATCATGCCCATGTTGCCGCCAAGCAACCTTGGACCGCGCAGCAGGGCACAGCGCAGCCACATGGCAGTACAGCATGTGATCATGTGACGTACGTGCGCGTGCACTGCGGAGTTGGTGATCCAGTACTTCTGGGCCAGGGTGTTGGGGGTGTGGATGATGAACTCCTGTGGGCAGAGGGGCAAGGGGCAAGTGTTGTGGCACGCTGGCTGGACACACATGGCACAGGCGCGCCCCAGCATCCTGCGCAGGCTGGACAGCTTTACGGGCAGAGCTCCTGCCTTGTTGCTGTGCACCATCCCCATGCGCGGGGTTGTGCCGATAAAATAGGATGCGTCAGGCATGTGCAGGCTGCACGCACAGCTCACACTAGGCGCCATCCACCTGTGTGGCTGGGTCGTACGTGGCTGTGGTGCCCATCTCCACTGCGTTGTTGCCGTAGCCCAGCTCCGTGAGGGCGAAGCAGCCGACCTGTATGTGACACAAGGAGCAAACGTAAGTCCATGAGCACAGGCAACACCCTGAGCACAGGCAACATCTGCACACGCCTCGGATGGCTGAGCGACACAGCTGCCACAAGGGGCCTTGAAGATCTGTAGGGGCACACGGCAACTGGCAACCAGGCGTGTCAGACATACCGGCCAACGCCAAGCCAACCCTTTGAGAGCACGGGCAAGGGGTTGGGGGCAAGGGGCTGCCCCCCACCCTGCCCCAGCCCCGGCCGTATTTCCTCTCGCACCTGATCAAAGAGGTTCATGCCGCGGACAAGCGCGTCGTGGTGGCGCTGCGTGCCCAGCTTCAGCACGGTGCCACCAAAGCTGCGGCAGCACATGATACAGAGCATGTTGCGTGGGATCAGCCATGCGGCGGCAGCTGCCTTGCGCATGCGTGACGGCGCCCGAAGGTCCCCAAGGAGCACTCCCCTTCCGCTAAGTCCAGCCATGCCTGGACTACGGCTGCCGTGATTGTCTGACCTGGATCCTTAGGCACCTCGCTCAGCCACGGCCTGCCCCCCCAACCCCACCCCCCAAGCCCCCGGCCGTGCGGCATGCCCCCGGTACCCACTGCCCACCACTCACAGGTTGAACTGCACCGTCATCTTGGTGGCCATGGAGGGGTCGCAGAACGCGGCGATCTCGTGCGCGGCAAAGATGCGGCAGGGGTTGGTGCTGCGCGCGCAGTGGGCGGGGAGAATGGAGTGCAACAGAGTGAGCGGCACGCACACACACGGCTGGCGCGCACCAGTTCTCTGGTCAACTCTCTTGTGGCAGGGTTCACAGGCCCTGCGGCCCTAGATCGTGCCGCCTCAGGCCGTCAAGCAGTTGGCGGAAGCAAGACACTACGCAAGCTGCTGCCACCTTGTGCTGTTACACGGGGCAGCTGCCGGGGCGGCATGAACCAAGGGTGTGTGGGGGGCTGCAGGGGGTGAGACGCGCACCGAAAGTCCGTCACGTCCGCAAACCCCGCGCAGCACACGCGCTTGAGCCGGTGGTACGCAATCTCACGCTCCTCACGCAGCTCCACGTCGTACCGCGGGATGTACAGCTCATCCTTCATGAACTCCTTCATCTGCACGGCAGGCAGTACAAAGGGCGCAGGCGGTACAGGTGCGTACAGGTCCAGATATCCGGGTGGGAAAGGTGGCAGCGCGATCCAGAACAACAGCCGAGGTGGTGCAGCGCTCAGCGCCCCAGCACGCCCCAGCACGTTGGTCAAGGCAATGTGTCAAATGCTTTTCATCCTGGAGATTCAGGCACAGCCATGCAATACCAACTGATGCAGCACCGAGGCCACATGCGCGTGCGAGCTGCTGCGCATGATGCCCTTGCAACCGTTGCACTTCTCACCTGTGCTCTCATGGCATGGTTGTCATGCTCCAGTATCATTTGGAGCTGCCCCACATCAAAGCCAGCATCCTGTAGGCAAGAGCACATGCAAGGTATTCTCCGCAAGGCGTCATGCTGTGGCATGCTGCGCCATGTCGTGCAGCTGTGCATGCTGACATGGCACCAAGAGCGTAACAAACGAAATGCCCCAATACAAACACGGCGGTCAAAGGCCCGGCGTGTAGCATTGGCTGCAGAGCTGCTTGCTCCTGGAGCATGCTGCATCTTTTGACGACAATGGAAAGAAGCACACTCGCCAACCAGTATATGCCGCAAGCAGTTTCACACGTCGAATGGTTACTGCTGTTGTGCACCTAGGTGCACATAGCTTGTTAAAGGACCATTCAGACACTTCAATCTAACTTGCCTGCTGCACGTTCGTTCTTGTGGTGACCTGGAAGTGTCCCAGAAGCGTTACCAGCCTGCGCTCTTGTGGCTCCATAGGGCTGTGTGTTAGTTGAGGCAGAAAGCAGCGGTCTGGAACAGTGTATGGAAAGAAAACGAATGGGATTAAATGCTCGAAGATTCAAGGATGTGAAGAGTTGACGCTGCATCAGTGGAATTAGTTAGCTACACGTCAGCACAGTACACCCCAGTACATTGATGAATACATCAGACTACAAATCGTTCATGATGTGATAACCCGTCCTATGCTTCGGATTGCGCTGATGCACCCTTGAAACGTTCGGTTCAACACTGCACCAATCACCTTTAGCACCTCATACATGCTGATTTCATGCTTCCATGTGCCTGGACGGCGCGACTGTGTGCACGAGGCTTTTGGGCATGCCCTCCGCCCTTAGGGCTTGGCACTGTCACCTTGTAATCTGACCGCACAAGCATACATTACCACAGACTGTAATGGCGACACATTTGATAGCAGTGTTAGGTGCTGCCACCGCTAGGCCCCCTGCGGGGCTTGAGCTGGAGAGTGCCTCAGCACACCACAAGAAGCACAGTGATCCTTCCGAACAAGAGTTACAGGAAGTGGGTACTACAACTGCGTTCCGGATACCCTTGGGCAGACCCCTCTCAGGCTCGCGTGGTCCACCCAGTACCCTCAGCCTGTTTGCATGCAACAAAGGCTTCGGATGCCTTAGATTATCGTGTCGATCAAAAACCCCTGCTGTGACGAGGGTCTTGATATGCACAGGAACATAATGCCAGTGTGGTTTCGCATAAGATCTCTGGAATTCCGGCACCAGATCGTGTCGGTGCTGGCAAGGGTCCCACTGCCACGTCCGCATGATGTCTGCTTTCAGCCTGATTTCCGACGCATTTTTGCATTGGCACGCGTCTGCATCGAGATGCGAACTGCATGGATATCATGGCAGTTACAGTGCTCCAGAAGCATGTACTGACGCACACCCTCATGCATGTGCACCGCAGAACAATGCGCGGACGATCCTGACAGCAGCATATGAGCGCAGCAAGCCTGCGTCACGGCACCTGAAGCTTCTGGGCAAGGTGTGTTGCACTTGCTTGCCGTGATGGTGTGCTACCATGGCTCAGATCTGCGAATATACATATCCGTGCAGAGCTGCTGACCCAATGCAGCATGTTGAAGTGCTGTATCTGTGCATCACCACAGCATGTCAGCAACTGCAAGGTATTGCGGTTTGTGCCAGGGCTGCACTTGCCTGTCGAAGCTTCTAGATGCATCCTGTGAACATGCCAAGCTCCACACATCCCCATGCATGCTGTAGGGCTGCGGGTTCAGCTATGAAGGCTCTCCGTTCTGCTCCTACGCGTCGCGTGATGGCGTGCACGTGCTGATGGCTGGGGAGGTTGCGGAGTGGCCGGGTGTGGACGCCGTATCGGTCAGCCACAATGCGTTCCTGCGCAATGAGCAGCCCCCAGAGGAGGACGGTGAGCGATTGTTTTGTTTGTGATTGTGCCAGGGCCGTTGCATCATGGCATCCTCAAGTGCCCATACAGCCAGTGGCTGCAGAATACTTGGAGGGTGGCTCAGTGTTCAAGGAGCACGGCAGGCGCACACATGTGAAGCCATCTCTGACAACGGTGCCCCTTCCCCAGCAGCACTGACCAGTCACGCACTCACGCACACACGCACACGCGTGCGCCCTCCACACCCACGTGCACGCAGACGCGCACTGGCTGCTGGACTTTTACAAGTCCTTCACCAACCCGGACACCGCGGGGCTGGAGGGTGATGGCGAGGAGGTGATGTCACGCGCGCTGGAGTGCCTGGCGGCCATCCGCGGCTCCTTCGCGTTCATCATCTACGACTCATCGTCCCACCGCGTACTGGCAGCACGCGACCGGGACGGCAGGTGGGCGGTGCGGCTGAGCTGGTGGACAGCCTGCGCTCGCAGACTTACCAGATGGTAGCATGGGCGCTGCATGGTGTCATGTGTTGCTGAACAGCAGGTGGCGGGCTGTTGTTGACTGCAGCGATGGTTGTGTGTGTAGGGGTGCTGCTAACAGCAACATGTTGTTTTTGTCCCTTGCCTGGCGTACACGCAGCGTGCCCCTGTACTGGGGTGCCACTGAACACGGCCAGCTGGTGTTTGGCACGGGTGTAGAGGACCTGGCCACCTGCGACCCCACAGCTACCCTGTTCCCTGCGGGCTGCCTGTTTGCAAGGTACATGTCAACATGTGCATTGGCCGCCAATGTGTCACGGCCCCCAGCCTGATGATCGGGCAGCTGATGGCAGCCGATCGGAAGCAGATTGCCTAGGTGACTGGGGTGATGGGTGGCCGGAGGCAGCAAGGCCAAACTTGACATTCGTAGCTGAGGCGCGGACGTGCCTATCTGTGCTCATCTATGTCGAAGGCGCATGCATGAGGCCGAGCGCACCAGCGCAGCCTGCTCATGTCTCATGCGTGGGTCATGAGGTGCGTCCTACCAACACATCTTAAAGGAATCTGCTCTGACCCCTAACTGTCTATACCTGCCACACACAGCGAGCGCAACATGCTGGCGTTCAGCCCTGGCGAGCGTGGCTGGGTCATTGCGGGTGACGACCTGCCGGGTGAGCTGCTGTCGTTTGTGGCGGCGGAGGACGCGGCGCACTTCCGGGGTGTCAAGGTGGGCCACGCTTGGTCTCAGGGGGTGTTGCTGCGCCGGTGCTTGGGGCACTGTGGCACAGCTGGCCTGTCGTTACTGCATGTGCCTGGAACACTGCTGGTACGGACTATCAGGGGCTGCCCTGTTGCCAGCGCCGGATTGTGGACCAGCATGTGCAGCCCGCCCATTTCACCTGTTGCATGCGACGTGGAGCATGCGGCGTGTGTTCACGTGTCCACTGCAGGCCATCCCCCGCATCACATCAAGGGGCACCGTGTGTGGTGCGGTGTACCGTGTGAGCTCCACGGCCGACATGAACCGCCCCATTGATTGAGCTGGGTGTCCCGGGGAGCAGGTGCACCTGGGGCTTTGGCCCCAAGTTGTCATGGTGTTGATGTGAGGCATCGGACCGGGTCAAGGGCGTGTGGTGGCAAGGGTAGCACTGGTGTGGCTGTGGGGGTGGTCAGGCAACGGACACATCATAGGTATAGCTGTGAAGCACTACAGGCAGTTGGGAATCTGTTGCTCTCCACGTCTCCAGTCATGCATGCTTCTGCGCTACCGGTATGAAGTATGCACCAGCTGACAGCCGACTTGGTAGACGAAGAGGATTTCATGGTTGTGCCTCTCTTCAAGATTGCAAGATGCCTCATGTTGCTTCCTCCTTTTGACATGCTGTCCTCTTCCACTTTTCCATGCTGTGGACCATCAGAGTCTAGCTCATGGACACATGTGGTGACAAGCACCGGGAAGAGTTGGCTGATCTGTTGGGGCTTTGTTGGATGTTGTGCAGGGTTTCATGAAAACAGCAAGCACTATGACCTGGAGGCCCCGCTGGCACTGCTGCTAACCCCAAACATATGTGCATGCAAGAGGCACAGCCCTGAACAGACGAGATGTAATGCAGTCGTTGGCTTGCAAGTTGAATGTTCAACCCATTCGTGCAGCGATCGCTCATTTGCCTTGCTCATGCCCCTGCATATTCCTGTTGTTGCCGTGCACGCTCAGCCGCCAGCGCCTCTGCCGCCTCACTGCGTGCCTCTGCAGCCCAGTTCCTCCAGTACGCCCCAGCCCTGCCCCCCAGTGTGGCTTGGCCTGGTCCAGGCTCAGCATCAGATGCTGACAGAGGCCAAACCTCACGCAGCACATCATTTGCTTCGCAGGCTGCAGGCAGAGCTGGTGCTTCCTGTTGACACGTTTGGGTGCCATCCACTCCTGGCCCAGGAGCCATTGCCACCCCTGTGCCTTTGCCATGCTCTGCCAACGCACCAGGCTGTCCCAACGGCAGGTCTTGCGTGGTGGTGCTCGCGACCTCCCCAAGCAGCGCACTCTCCAGGCTGCCCTGCCAGCTGGCATGCACCTCCGCGGCCTGCCCCCGCAGCCCCATGAACACAGGCTCAAACACAAACACCTGCGGTGTGTGCACAGGGGCAGTGATGCAAGCAAGCATCGTGAGGAACCAGGCGGGACACGCGCGCGGGGCTATCAGGTCCATGCAAAGTCGACATGGGAGCAGGAGTGAAGGCAGGAGTACAATCATGCTCAACAGTGATGCATGACACAACCGCTACCTGCTGGCACCCACATGCTCGAACCCCAGGACAGAGACCAGCCTCTTTGTCAGGCGCATGTAGCGCTCAGTTGTCAGCAGCAGCTGGCACTGGGACAGCGCCGACAGGAGACCATCGTCGTCCAGCCCATGCACTGCAAGCCATGGAGCTGACAGCTCCAGGCGGTGCAGACTGGTCGCAAGTGAGCTCAGCTCGCTGAGCTGAACATCTAGGCGGTATGGGCATGTGACGCGCAGCAGCCTCAGACTGTCTGGCAGCAGGTGTGCGCCGTGCAGTACAGCGCGTACTGCTGAGCTGAGGCGGGACGTCCTCACACACCGCAGCTGCAGCTCCTGCAGCTGCTCCAGAGCTTGGAATGGGGAGACGTCAAGTATGGTCGTGTTCTCTGATGTGTGGCATGTGAGGTGCAGCTTCCTAAGGGAGCGCGTCATGGGCACCTCCAGAACCCCAAGGGACCTCAGCCCTGCCTCTAGTGGCTGCTCGCTTGACACATGGCCTGACAAGGCGCTGCGCTGTGCTTGCACACCCTGCCGCATGGGCGGTCCGCCAATGATGGGCTTCAGGAACGACGCTGCCTCCTGCAGGTCTGCAGCAGAGCCAAGATCCAGCTGGAAGGTGCTGCATGGCTGCGTCAGCGGCAAGGGATGGGATGGATACCACCCCAGGCCGCAGACTTGAGGCAGGGACAGCCGGAGATGGGTCAAGGCTGGCACCTGTGCAACTGCTGCGTGCAGGGGAGGGGGAGGCAAGTGGGCATGGCTGATCAAGTGCAAGGCTGTTGTGCACTGTGCCAGAGGTGGTGGGACATGGCGTGTGATGGCTGCAGCTAACTGCCGCTCCAGGTTCTGGTTGTCAAAGATCTGTGATGCAAGGGCTGCATCCAGTTTGTCCAGCCGTTGATCCTCATGCTGTGCACCGCTGCCACCGTCTTCTGGCTTCATTGTCCCGGATGATGCACAGATGCCTGCAGTCTCTGTGATATCTAACTCTACAGTGGCTGCCGTTGGTTGCAGCCCCGCACATACTTTAGCGACTGCTGCATCTGGGCCATCTGGTGTGCACACCATGCGCACATGAACGCGCTGAAGGCCGGGTGCGATGCGCGCTGCCCATACAATGTGCTGAGCTGCAGCATGCTGCCCGCCGTGCCAGTGTACGCCTGGGCGGCAGTCCAATACTGCTGCCTCCCATGCGCATGACTCCTGCATAAAAAACGCACAGCACTAATGCCACAATGCATCTTCCATGTTGTGCTGATGGACACCATGCGAGCAGACGCACAATGGGCCCACCTGCAGCACCTGGTGCCAGGACTTGCACACACGCATGAGCCTGGCCTTCCATAGTGTGCTTGTTTGATGCACAGCGTTCAGTGCATCCAGGTGCCTGAACACCTGGGCCCACAGCTCGTCAGGCAGCATTACAAGCTCTTCGTCATCCGGTCGGTCAGCACATGACAGCATTACGTCAACGGCTTACGCGAAGTTCAAAGGTCCAACTTCTTGCTGCCTTCTTGAGTGACGGGGTGTCATTGTGGTTTCGCAACTTCATGAAGTCGGCCAGTCTCAGCGAACATTTTCCCCATTGAATTTCAACTGCGCAACATCTGATCACCCAGAGACACCACGTGAGCCACAAAAAAATGGCGATGACATTTTACTACCATCCGCTGGCGTTCAACCCAGCCAAGCCATCAATGGTGATCGCAGAGAAGCGCATCACAGACATCAAGCGGGTGGGCGTTGACCTCTTCTCAGGCCAGAGTTTGGACCCATGGTTCATGAAGCTCAACCCCAAGTCATGGGTACCTGTGCTGGATACAGGGGACAAGGTGAGACATGTACCCTGCATCACACACCTGCGGCGCTTGTCCAATGCAGATTCACGCAGAGGTAGATTGGCCTCGCGCACATCTGCTTCTCGGGTGCTTTGCCTGGCTGGTGCAATGCATGTGCAGCATGTTGCGATAGAAAGTGTGGAATTTCTGCCCCCAGATCCACCCACGGCATGGCCACTGGCAGCCGATAGACCCCAGCATCTGAGCAGCTCATCGTGCATGTTATACCAACATCTGCTGAGCAGGTGCTGAATGAGTCAGCAGAGATCTGTCGGTACCTTGACAACTACGACGGCAAGCCTCTGGGAGGGGACAAGGTGGACCGGGCAGAGGTGGAGAGGCTGGTGCGGGAGATTGACGCATGGGATGGCAACTTCTACGCAGAAACCCATATGCCGGAGAGCGCCAAGGGTGTTGTGGAGGGCCTGAATAAGTACCGCATCAAGTGAGTATGGCTGCAGCATGTACAGGACTGCGTGCCGTTGAGTCATGTCTCACCATTATGTGGGGCATGAACAGCATGGGGCACATAACACAAAAGCGGCCAACCGCAGCGTGCCGTACAGCATGTGGGGAACTGAGACAATGGGCATGCAAGATGAGGAACACTCACACATATATTGAGGTTGTTGGCCCAGCTCACCCGAAGCCCAGCCCCCCAGGATGACACTTGGTCACCTGTCCAGAGCATTGCCACACCTCCCCCATGGTCACCCATCACCCCTGACACATGAACAGGTACGCTGAGACGCGTATGAAGACCTGTGAGGACAGCCTGAAGCCCGCGTACGAGGCCAAGATAGCCACAATGAAGGCCATGGCAGAGGCGCGCAATGCACCTGACCGGCCAGAGAAGGTGGGGCATGCATGACCCAGCAGTGGCTCTGGGTCTTGGTCACTGGCTATGTCACTGGCTCTGGGTAATAGTAATGCTGAGTCTGTCAGAGGCAGGAGCCCTTTGCAAGTCATGTGTGGCGAGCCAATGTGTGTGAGGCTGACATGGTGGGCGTGTCAGCCTCAGATGATCGTGGATGTCAGACGTCATACACACATCTGAGGCTGACACGTCCACCATGTTAGCCTCACACACATCTGTTGGTCAGGTACACTCCTGTTGGTTGGACGTGCGGCACACATCCAGCCAAGGCGCACAAAACTTGCACACTGGCATGCGCGTGCACTGGACCATATGCACTGTCATGTCTCTGTGCCTACCCACACAGATCAAGGCCAACCAAGCGCAGCTGGCTGCCCTGCTGGATGGCCTGGAGGCACGGCTGGGCAAGGGCTACACGTTTGCAGCTGGAACAGAGTACACGTTGGCCGACGCAATGATGTCCCCTGTGCTGTACCGCATCTACATGGTGGGGCGTAGGATACACGATATGTACCCAATAGCTTGACTTGCATGGTAATTGACTGCAGCCGCCCAGTAGCTTGACTTGCATGGTAATTGACTGCAGCCGCCCAGTAGCTTGACTTGCATGCTCACCCCCCCAAGCGCACGCGGCGTGCACAGCTGCTCCTCTTCACATGAGCTCACACATACTTGTGTTGCAGGTGGGGCAGTACAAGGTGGAGATTGAGCCGCGGCAGCACGTCAAGGCGTACATGAAGAATCTGCGTGCACGGCCCAGCTGGAACCAGGTGTTTGGCACAGCAGATTCAACGTACGGCAAGCTGTCATGGATGTTGCCGGCGATTCTCAAGGCCAAGTGGTCGGCGCTCACTGGGCGGTACTAACTGGGCTGTGGCCCACAGCTGGCACCAGCCACTGACCCCTGCCAGCCAAGGAGCTCCTCAAGGTGCTGCCTCGACAAGAGCGCTGTTGCACCCAATAATGGCTCACACATAATGTTGTAGACAATGGAGGCAAGCATTTGCGACTGATTGTGCGCTCCTGCGGTTGGAGATGGCCATGAACCTGCAACTTGCACCAAATCAAGTTGTGTTGTACCTGCATAGAGGTGGTATGGTTTTGTACTGCTTGCGCTGTCAGTTTGTACAGACAAGGCCTGTTACGAATGCATGTACGGGTATTGAATGAGAGGCTATTGCGCACTGATTAAAGGAATTTGGCTGATAATCATAATGCGTGATTTTCAACCATGCCATTCTTGTGTAACTGTCCTGCTTAAAGCTGGCATCTGTCTGCCGCGTACCTTTGTAAAGGTGGAAATGGCGATGATCTCGCGTGTTCCAGCGGCCTGCCGGCCTTTGCCCTTACCGGCTGCACACGTGGCAGGGATCTGTTGCAGGCCGAGCACCAGTTCCAGGGCCGAAACCAGGCGTCGCCATCGCCATGTGGAGGCATACTCTTTGTTTGACGGCCTCAAAAACATGCTGTCTGGGCCAGGGTCAAAAGGGTAAGAGCTGGGGGCCACATACATGCATTGTGGCTGTGCATGAAGCACATTGCATATGGTTATGCCTTGCGCTGCAGGTTAGAAACATGGCCACGCATGGGGTGCCTTACATGCGCCAAGCTTGCATGCATTATGGGACTCCACACACCACCATGCTGCAGGCCCCCAGCCCAGCCACCCCAGCCTGTGGGGGAGGAGCAGAATACCATGCGACGCATTGAGGAGGGCGAGCAACTTGGTGTCGATGGGTCTGAGACTGCGTTTGGGCCTTCGGTGAGGATGAAGTAGAGTGATGTGCATGCGTTGTGCGGGCTGCATAGGTCCCACGGTGCTGCTGCACGACAGCAGCTGGATACACAGCTCTTGAAGCACACGCCATACATGTGCAACAGTGCACGCATGCTATTGCACAGGCGGTCCTCATGGTGGGGTTCACACTTGATGAGGTGAATGACTTCCAAGGCATGATGGAGAGTATGGGCGCGGACATGTTCCGGGTGCGCCAGCCTGTATTGTGAGCCCAGATGATGGCAGTGGATGCTGGGATGACATATGCATCCTGCTGCCGTGCCACCTCCTAGTGTGACTTTGTAGTCCTGCTACCGACACCTGCAACCAGTGCCAAATCACTGAGCACCGCCCCGAGGCATGCCATTGGCTCTGTTCATCACCTTGTTCGTTCAACCTGGTCAGTCATGCTGAGCAAGCCCATACTGGGTACAACACCTGCGCATGACTGTATGCAGATCATCCCAGCCACAAAAGACATGATGGAAGGGCCACTGGCAGCCGCTTTGAATGCAACTGCTGTGGACTATGAGCAGGTAAGAGCATGCTATTCAGAGGTTGTTTTCATCATGGCCGACTTTGTCACTTTCTCGGCTGATGCACGCTTGATCATGACCAAGCAGCAGCCGGGCTTGCTTCTCGCTGCTGCTTGTCCGTTGGCGCACATCCCTTCGGCATGAGCGGATCCTTCCACAGCGCCTCTGTGTTGCGGCCACTTGCGTTGCAGCCCAAACTAGGGCAGCGACGTGCAATCGTGCTGTCGGGCATGTATGGTGGAGAGGTGGTGGAGGTGGTGGCCGCGTACCGGGAGTCAGGTGATGTCACTGACCAAGGAGCTTATAAGTGTTGTTACCGCTGTGTCCTGTAGCCCGCCTGTACATTGTAAGGGAGGGGGGCAGCATGTGTTTGGGAGGGCTTGCTTCGTGTCATGCAAGCATGAAGCATGATCACCCGCAATGCTGGTTTGATTCAGCGGCCCACTTTTGCCTTGGCTGCTTGCAGGTATGCCTGAGGCTGTGTTCTGTGTGGCAGTACCTAACAACATCAACCGGCAAGTGAAGGAACTGTTAGGCGAAGTGATGGCAGAGGACGCGGCTATGGTGCGTCATTCAATGCATGGTTGCCCACGTGTGCATATGTATTTCTGCAACAAGTTCCCCATGTGTGTTGGTTGCAGCTTCATATCAGCAGTGTCGCAGTGCTCATTTCGTCATTTGCATTCAAATCATCAAATGGTTCATGTGGGTCGTGTTTGGGCAAAGGCCTTCTGTGGTTTGCTGCATGCTGGCTGCCACCCTGATGCACCACAGAAGCGGATGGCTCAAGAGCGTGCAGCACAGCAGGGCCAAGGCGCGCAGTGAACACAAACACCCACGAGCGGTGTGAATGTGTCATGTTCCCTTGACGCCTGGCGCTGGCGGTGACATGCTTGAGGCTTTGCATGAAGAAAAGTGGGGCGAGGCTGGTGGCATGATGTGCCAATGTGAGAAGCTGGTGTTTGGGTGCTAAACCATCAGGCATTCTCGTAAGACTTGAAATGACATCTAAGGGTACTGAGCGCCAATGGGCAACCTCTCCTGAACAACTGAAGGAAGCAATGGATTATGGGTATGATGAAATGGTCAATTTTGTGACCCCTGATGATAAATGCTTTTTTGGTACTGCCGGCCATGCAAGCCCAGCAGTGCAAGGGCTGCCGGAATCCTAACTACACAAGCACTGTTCGTTTGCGTGCCCATGCTTGCATTTGTATTTCTTCAGCAGGCAGCAGGTGATGTTGTTTACATCAGGTGTACCTTCCCCAGCACCTGCATCCCGGATCCGCAGCTGGTGACCGTGAACCATAGCGATGGAATTCAGCCGACAACGCAGCGTGCAAACCTCCGTTTGGCCAATGCGTGATGGTTGCACCCATTGTTGTCTCGATTACCCTCATTTCACGGTGTACTTTCCCCACAAGTGGAAGATGTCACCGCGCGTCACAGCCCCACCACCAACCAAATCCAACACTTCTGAAACAAACACAAAGGGCGCCGACAAAGAGCTCCTTGCACACATCCCAAACGCACGTGGTGAACCAAGTTTCTGAATCTGTTGCCTGGATTTTGATCAAAGCCAGGGGCTTGAACAGGGGCTTCGCACTTCATATCGAGGCCCACCTGAGAATATGGGGGCCTGTTGGTCGGACCCAGCCGGGGGCTCCAGCCCCGTTGGCATGAACAATAAACCAGCAAAACCATTACTTACTCTTGGACCTCTTCAGACGGGAACTGCAGTGTTCCTGACGTGCATTCAGCAGCCAGGCGCCAAAGCATGTTCCGCACCCTACATGGTGAAGGGTTCTTCATGGACGAGCTTTAGTGCAACAGGTTTCCTGGTAAGTAGGTGGGGTTTTCAGACTCTTACGTGGTCTGCTGAGATGCAATGTCGTTGCAGACCTGCCTGCGGTCCTGATGCGATGGCAATGAAGCAAACTGGTGGCTGAGTGCGCGTTTGCGTGCAGGTTCAAGGTCCAGCGGGTCCCGATGTCATTCTGGCTTCGCTAGATGGAGAGGGCACTGTGCGCCGTGTGCCACTGCTCAAATTGCTTGAAGATGGTACGCGCCTGCTGCCGAGGGTAGTGTTCACAAAACGGTTCTTATGACTGTCAAATTGCAACGAACCACCAATGTGCATGAAGAACGCTTGATGCACACTGAAGTGCAGAGCGCGTGGAGCAGCTGTGCATCTCCGCATCGCCAAGGTTGACGGACCAGGAACAGGAGGCTGTCGAGGCTTTCGCGCTCATGGCAGTTGGGCAGCCGGCGTTGGCGCGTCGCATTTTGCTACTTGGCTGCCCTGGCAAAAGGTATGCTGCATCGGGGAAGCCTGTTTCAGTTGCATGAATGAACATGAATAGGAACAGTGGCACCATAGCGCGGTCGCACACATGCTCCCTCCCGCACGCAGGGCGTTCATTGCAGCTCTGCTTGCGGAGATGCTGCTGCATGCGGGCCGCGTGGTGAAGGTGGCAGGCTCCGCTGGGCAAGATGACATGTACGGGCCCTCCAAGTGTGCGACCTTCCGCACATGGCTCCTGGACCTCACGCCAGTTGTGCTGAAGCACGGCCACACGGTAGGTTGTGGTAGCCGTGGCGGGATTGGTGCACACCGGGGACATGCAAGGATCCCCATCCTGCTCCGCAAGACCCGAGGCATATGTTGTGGACGAGGCAGGCATCGAGGGGATCAACATTTCTGTATATGCCGTCAGGGTTTGACAAATGCTGCACCCTCTGCAGCCCACCTGACATGATGGATGGCCACTGTGCCATCATTGCAGGATGCTCTTAGAAATGCTCCTTTCCTTTCTGTGTTGCCGCGCAGTCACCATTGTATGATGGCCGCGGTGGTAAGGAGGTGAGCAAGGCTGCTGCCGGCTCATACACGCGCAGCTCCAACCCCGCCTCATCCACAGACATTGCCAGCCAGGGTCTGAGCACGGCCAGCAGCAGTGCCAGCCAGCAGCTGTCGCAGGCTGGTGTGACTGGTGCTGGCATGAACAGTGCGGTGGCAAATTCCCGCAAGCGTGCCAGCAGCCGCAGCGGCAGCAATGACCTGAGCAACGATGCAGCCACCACCACAACCACCACACCAACCAACCCACAGTCCTCCGTGAGCACTGAGCTGGTCTCTCCAAAGACCACCACACCTGTGATAAGCAGTGAGCCCGCATCTGCTGCAGGGCCAGCGCCTGTGCCAGTTCAGCTGTCCGCCTTTGCAACGGCCAGTGTGCAGAGGACGCTTGCGCAGTCATTGGAGCAGCAGGGCAGCAGCACTGCAAGTGCTACAGCAGGTGCAACGAAGTATGTGTCGGCACCGCTGCCCTCCTCCACCCCCACCTCTACAGCACCTGCCACCACCAGCAGCATCCTGTCAAACATCTTGGGGAGGGCCTCGTTCATTTGGGGTGCAGCAGACCCGGTGTCGACCGGCACATGTCCCTTGCCGGCAGCGAAGGCATAGTAGAGGGACTGGCTTGCTAGAAGCAGGCTGATATGTCTCCCAAGTTTTGGAGCGGCCTTGCAGCATCCATCGTTGTGTGAGCATGTCCTGCTGGGGCCTGCTGCATGATCTGAATGCATTCCAGTGAACGGGCAGCACAAAGCCTATCAGACGGGCAGAAGTGTTCCCTTCGAGTATATGGAGGCATGGAGCTGAGGGGTATAGAGTGGGGCTGAGAGCAAGCATGGGATTGGTGGCAGGGTGTGGCAGTTTGGCTTAGCACAATCTTGCAATTGGCGTTTGTGTGGTGCATTGTTGGCCGCTCAGGTGATCTGCAACTTTCCACATCTGCTCGGTTTTCTGGAATGTGTGCTGCAGATTTCTTGGCGCCATAGACTTGCATATCTGCACAGTGGTGCTGCTATAAGCGTGCTGAGTGGAATCATCACACATTTAGGATCACTGCAGTGTCAAGCGTAAAAGGAGACTTTCGAAACAGGAGATCCTTGGACGGTCACAGCATGCTGTGGCCTACTGCACTTGAATGTTGGATCCCTGGTTATTTCTCATGACCATGCCTGTGCTCTCTGCTTTGTGACCTTCCTGCCGCTAGGCTGCTGCGCCAACCTCTGTGGCAAGTTTCGCTCTTCCCGTGTAAGGTATATGCCACGGCTGTCATGCAAGCCTTGCACCAGCAGCAGGCTCACTGCCACCGCTACTGCATATGCTGCTGTGATGTTGTATATGCACGCTGAAGGTGTACAGGAGGTTTGCACGGTGCAAGGCGAAGGGGTGCAACTGGCACGAATATGATCGCTGGCTGTTCTGGGCTGTGTTTGAGCAGGGCAACAGGCGGCAGCCATAGCATGGCATGCACGCAATTCTGCGCCACATAACTGTAACATTACAGGCAAGGGACGCTGTGTTTTTTGTGCATGAACAGTGACTAACAATTTCAAATGGCAACTTCTGTGGCATGTACCTCAGCCAAAATGCTTACATGGCACTTGTCATCAGAAATCAGGCGCATATCGGCATATGCCACAAGATTATCATTGCGGCTTGAACTGCGACCATGTGAGCTGTACACAGCTGCAACACACCCCACAGCAGAGACTGTCATTCACCAAAACGAAGCATCCAGCAGCCCATCTCACTGCCCAGCCCCGGCCCGTGTATGTGCATGATACGCCTGAGTGTTGCCCCAAATCTACCTCATCTACCTGTGGGCAGCCTCCATTACCCATGATATGTGGGGCTAAGTCAGTGCCCGGTAAAAGCAATAGTATGAACGTGCCTTAAACGTATGCATGCAGACCTCACGACTTCTGTTGCTCTTCTTCCTTTGAAGTTGCCTTGCCACGCAGTGCAGCCATGAACTGCTCCCGATATGATGATGAGAAGAGGGCGAGGATGGGCCATGCCAGTGCCAGCAACCACTTGCTGGAGTCCTTGTAGGTGGTCAGGTGGAAGTTGCGTGTGAAGGCAGTAACCACAGCCGCATACATGCCAGCCAGCACAGCAGCCACCAGGAGGAGGGGAGAGGGACCCACAGCTGCCTGGGGAACGGTGGCATAGTACCTGTCACGCAGGGGCCAGACACACAAACGTGCACAGCGTCACACCACGACACCACTGGCATGCCACACGCTGTGCATGCTCCGCGCGTGCTTCTATCCATATCCCCAGTGCACCCAACCCAGCAACAAACTCAAATGCACGGTACTGCCAAACAGGCGGGACGTACCGCGGCCCTGACGTGATGCTGATGGACTCATAGTAGCGGTACGAGTTGGTGCCACGCTCCTCACTGCGCCTGATCTGGATGTTGGGCGACCCGGATGACTCAGCAACTGCTCACCATGGACACACAACAGGGATGAGGTGAGGGCAGATTGCTCGATGGCTGGGGAACACCATGCAGCGGGTTCGAGCACAGCTACCACAGCCATGGGGGACAGCAAGCAGGGAGCGAGTGAGCTTGGAAGTGCAAGGGCCAGGCTGGCCCGTCCAAGCAGCAGGAGTTCGGCCAGCCATGCCAGGCATGCCAATGTGCGGACGTGGTGTCCGCACACCGCACATTGCGCACAGCCACACAAGTACCTGACTGCTCTGCCTGGCTGCGCGCGCGCTCAATGGCTCGGTCAATGTCTTGCTCCATGCGCCGTGCGCGGCCAAACATGTCCGCCATCTCTTGATCCATCTGCCACACACATCCAAGGGCACATGTTTCACACCAGCCAGAAGTGATCATGAACTCGAACTTTGCGGCTGGGCAGCAGCCATTCAAACATGGCGTGGAGAACATAGGGACGAGGGCACCACCAGCACAGGTGTTGTCATGCTCTGTAGTATGGTGCTGTCTCTTTGCTACAACTGAGCACACCAAGTGCGGCCACAGCAGCCACCAGCCTCACCTGCCGCATCATGTCAGTCATCTCGCGGTCCATCATCGCCATCTGGCGGTCCATCAGCTGGCTGACGCTTGCAAAGTCACTGCGCATGGACACCAGCACAGGCAATATCATGGTGCACCAGCAGGCCTTTGAGCCCTCGATGTCCGTGCTCTTTCATGGGTGTTTGCAGCTGTACAGGCCCAACTGCAGCACCATGCAATTCAAAGAATGCGCACCTGTCAGTGGACCAGGCCCGGACCACCATGCCCATTGGTCCCCCCCGGTACGCATGCTGGTGCCGCGTTGCATGCCTGCGTTGCCCATGGAACGCGGCAGTACGCAGCGGATGTGCAAGTACCATCATCGCAGACGCCATCTCGGGTTCTCTAGAATGTCATTGTACTTGCACTTTGCGTTTCTTCAGGCATCAAACAGCATGGTGCAGATAACGCAAACGACAGCAGCGATGATGGTGCAGAAGCGCGAATAAGCAGGTTCTCACAGTGTAGGGTGTGACTAGGGTTTTGGTTGTCTGTCGTTTGGACCCTTGTTATGTCCAATTTTACATGTTCAAGCTCACGCATGGAAGTACGCTTGGCCTGGATATAGCAGATCAAGTAGCTTAGATCGTTTCCACCGGACGTCCGTGAATACTAGCCCAGTAGTTTTATACAGTTTACTTTTGTCAACCTTGCAGCTCTCACGTGTCTCAGGTTGCAACTTGGTGCCCACGACCTTTCAGCTGGTCGCCAGGCCCGAGGCAGTGCAATGTCGCTGCTTAGAGCGGCGCGGCTGGTCGAGCAAGGGCAGTTAGCTGCGCTTGGCGACCTGACGTCAGCTCTGACTCAGCTAGAGCTCCTCAGGGGCAGCAGCACCTATCCACCGCAGCAGCAGCCCAGAGGGCATACTGCCTCTGCAGCCGCAATGCCCAGCCAAGCAGCCACAGGAGCGCGGACGGTGGCAGCTCCTGCAGTGGCCAGACTAACCGCACTGCGACGCACCACCTGCCCAGCTGTCCATCGGCTGTCATCATCCTACACAGCTGTCCATCGGCTGTCCTGCACCTCACCAGGTGTCTTGTGGCATCATACACCAGCCATCTTCGGGTTGCGTGGCTATGGCACGTTGGTCGCTTTCCCCCTGGCGCAGACAGGAGAGGGCATCAGTGAATGGTCAGTACCAGCCTAAGTTAAGCCTGGTGCCCAAGCATACGCAGAACTTGGCGGTTGAGTCACACAGTTGAACAGCGTGAGCTTCGTCAAAAGCCGCATTGCTTGCCTTGTGCTTACCTGCAGTGAGCTCATCCAGTGGTTTGTGACAGAGGGCGACAACGTGCAGGAATTTGATAAGCTGGCCGAGGTGAGCTGTTGCACAGCAGTTGTGCAAGGGCTGGACGTGACGGCGTTTTGGATGTGGATCAACATGCACTTGAGTTAATGAACATCAGATCTGACATAATCAAGAGATTCTGGAAACAGGCGAGGCCTTTGGCACGCCTGTGGCTGCACATCCGTGTGACGATGTTGGCGGTGCCTGCGGCTGGTGTCCAGCCTGCTCTGATGTGTTTGTGCACATGCGGCCCATTGGGTGCCTGAAGGTACAGAGCGACAAGGCAAGCATTGAGATCACGAGTCGCTATAGCGGTGTGGTGCGCAAGCTGCACCACCGTAAGGGCGACCTGGTGAAGGTAAGGTGTGAGAGCTGCATGTGCGCTCATATGCACGCACTCCTATGCATGTGAGGAGGCCACGTGTGCTGCTGGGGCAAGTGCGATGTGTGCTGTACTCAGGGTGTGGTATGGGCGGTGTAGGGGTTTGTGTTTCATGTGTATGTGTGGGGTTCCCACAACCTAGAGTCTCATGCATCGTGCAGGATGGCATGTTTGCCGCTGTGTGCATCGCTGCGTGCAGGTTGGGGCGTGCCTTGTGGACATTGAGGTCGAGGGAGATCTGCCTCAAGGTGCCACCCCTGCTGCCACAGCTTCCGACTCGTCGTCAGTCCCAACTCCAGCAGCAGTACAACCTTGCGCCAGCCCCAGCTCACCTGACACTACCACGTCTGCAGCTGCCGTGACTGCTGCCAGCGGCCGCGGGGCTGCCACAGCAGCAGTGGGTGCAGCAGCAGTGCCCACACCAGCACCCAAGCCTGCCACAGTTGCTGCAGCGTCCATACTGTCCCTGTCCTCGCCCCAGACACCATCACAGGTGGTGCACGCGGCGGCTGCCAAGGCCTGGAGCGCAGGCACTGCTGCAGCAGGCTCTGCGGTGGGTGCAGGACCCGGGGCAGCTGAGGTGTCAGTGGTGCTCACATCACCAGCTGTGAGGCGGCTGGCGCGCGAGGCGGGCGTGGAGTTGACCCTGGTCAGAGGCACCGGGGATAAGGGGCGGATCACGAAGGAGGATGTGATCCGGTACATGGAGACGAGCGGCACACCCCAGGCGGCTGCAGCGGCAGCAAATGCTCCAGCCACTGTGCAGGCGCAGGCAGGTGCACGCACTGCGCATGCACCAGCCCATGTGGCCCCATCGCCACCTGCTCACGTGCCAGCCATCCCAGCGCCACCCCCAGGCACTACATCCCGTCTGCCTGTGCGCGGCTACCGCAGGTGACTGCCCTGTCTGGCCTGCTCTGCGTTGCTCAGCTGTGCATCACGCACCTGTGCTGCATGCCATCGCTGTTCTTGCTCCCAGTCGCAACACCCCAAACAAAGCAGGCGGGTGATGGGAACAGGTCACCCGCAGCTCTGAACCATGTGCGCCTTGCTGTGTTCTGATCCTTCAAATGCAAAGGGAGCAGAGCAGTGAACTTGTCATGAGATTGGTGTGATCTCGGGGTTGATGTCAAGCCTGCCTCACCCCCTATTCTCTCCCAGAGCCATGGTGAAGAGCATGACGGCGGCAGCCAGCATCCCACACTTCCACTACCATGATGAGGTGCGTGTGCCGAGCTGCAGCAGCCCTTTTCACTCACCACGCAACACAACGCGCAACATAGCACTGTATAGCACACAAGTTTGTGACGTGCGCCCTTGCAGTGGGCCTGGGTAGATGAGCACATGACTGGTGCCAACCCCATGAGCCTGCCTTTGTCCGCATGTCCTGTACATCTCAGATCTGCATGGATGCCCTGCTGGCTGCACGGCGAGCTCTGGGTGGGCACCCAGCGCTGGGAGGCGTGAAGCTGACGCTGCTGCCGTTCATCGTCAAGGTGTGTGCACAGACTACAGACTGCAGGCTGCTTGACCATGACATGTATATACGTGTAGGCGGTCTCATGCTGGGTACCATGAGGTGCAGCTTGGACACTTCATGTGGCCCAGCGCATGCTCGTCTACAGGGGTTGCGTGGCACCACGCACATGACGACATGGCAAATGCATGAGCAACTACTTCACAGGTTTCTTTCTACACAGCCTCATCCACTCATCCGTGCGCCTCTGCTGCGGCCTGTGACCTCACAGGCGTTGTCCATCATGCTGTCACACCACCCGCTGCTCAACGCCAGCCTGGCCCTTGACGGCAATGAGCTGCTGCTGCACGGGTCGCACAACATCGGCGTGGCAATGGCCACGCCGCATGGCCTGGTGGTGCCTGTCGTGAAGGGCGTGCAGGGCCTGAGCATGGTGCAGGTGGCGCAGGAGGTGGCCCGGCTGCAGGTGGGTGGCCCTGCCTCCCTGGGTGCTGCATGCCTGGTGCAAGCAGGCTCCGAACCACAAGTCCTGCTGGCCTACACATGTGCTTGCGGAAGGAAGGCGCATCGCAGCACTGCAGCGGTCTGCATGTTATTGGGCAGGTTTCTTGCTATTATGCTGCATCCTGCACACCAGCACCTTCCCTAGCAGGCACACTATGCAGATGTGGGTGCCTGTGCAACTGCCCGTTCAGGCCGCTGCGGCGTCAAACAAGCTGGGGCCCGAGGATCTCACAGGGTCAACCATCTCGGTGTCCAACATAGGCACCATTGGGGGCATGTTTGCCAACCCCCTGGTCAACCCTCCCGAGGCTGCCATTGTAGCTTTGGGGCGCGTGCGCTCGGTGAGCCCCGCTGTCGCCCATGTTGCTCTTTACTGTTGCTCACCTGGCCCACACCCTTGTTCTTCGTGCCTGTAGTTGGACTGAGGTGCCAGCCAGGCCGTGCATGGACACCCACCCACCACCCTGCTGTTGCCATGCACACGTCACACCCAGTGCCTTACAGGGTACCTCACACCGACCCGATTGCAGGCATGGCTCACACCAGCCCTGCTCACATTGCACATGTGCACTCACCAGGTCCCCGCGTTAATCCACGACCACAGCGGCAAGGGAGGGGCAGCGAGCAGCGCGGCAGTCGGCGCCCACGCAGTGATGGGCGTGTCATGGGGCGCAGACCACCGGGTTGTGGACGGTGCTGCCCTGGCACATGCCTGCAACACATGGAAGGGCATGCTGGAACACCCACACGCCATGCTGCTGCACTTGCGCTGATGGCTGCATGTGGGTCCGCCAGGGTCAGTGCTCAACGTTGCTGCTGTGCTGCTCTTTTGCTGGCACCCAGCTCCAGCACAGTATGGGCAGTGTGATATCATACACGTTGTACAAGGTTTTCACTCTCCATTGTATGTGGGTGAACACTAAGCATGTGGGCAGGTACTGGGCAGCTGATCATCTCCTGCTCCACGAGCTGCCCTCTTTGATCCGAGGCCGCGTGATGCTGAATTGATGGTGCAAAAGAAGATAATGTACTCCATTAAGTTACACTATGCTGCTCGAATTGTTGAGGAAAAAGACCAGAGCCTAGTTGGGATCTTGGCTGGCCAGAAACATGTACCATAGGCTGCACCACGTCACTCCTTGTGCTTGAAGAATATCATCAGTGCTGCTGTGTACCTTCATTTTTTCTCAGCAGCACATGGCTTACGTACTGTGCAATTGTCGAGGTGTGCATATGGTGTGGTCTACGCTGGCTTTGTAATCCGATTCATTCATCCCACCGCACCGGACCGCACACAGATGTGCTGATGCAAGAGTATGTGGGCTGGCGCTGACGTGAGGCAGACTCTGCGCGCGTGCGCTTGCCACTTGGCTGTTCTTAGGCATGCCAGTCTGGCAGGGGCCCGCGGCCTCTTCACACGGATTGCGCACTAAATACAGCAGGCCGCATATGGCAGCGCATGCAAAACCGACGCGCAATTCATGCTGTGGTGCCTGTGGGCGTCTCAGGTGGCACCATGACCCCCATCAACCGCAGCTGGTCCACCATCTTGCACACCTTCTCATGTGTGACTGGGTGCGCGATCTTCCGCAGTGCTACAGCGACTGGCTCACAGTACTTGGCGCCTCGGCAGCTGGGCCTGTGCGCATGCAGCAGCAGGTTGTGAGGAGGCAGCCAGGTGGCAGGTATCATCCACATCGAGGACGGAGCGTGCCAGGCTCCCTTCACCCTGAATCCTGAAAAACCCTGAAACCCCAAACGTTCAAACACAAAGACCACTCATACGGCAAAGGGCGTTAATGAGGCAGCTACCCAGATCATCGGATGGAAACAGGGCTTTTCAAGGGTAGCAGACAAGCAGAGTAAGCTTGCTCCCAGCAGAATCGTCGATATTGCTGTACGCTCACTGTGCAGGACCGTGCAACCAAAACACATGCCTGCAGCAGCAACCATCGTTCCCCAACAATGCAGTCAACCCCATCTACCGCAGCACTTACGTGTAGTCAAACACCTCTGATAGCGCACGCAGCAACGTGCGCCAGTAGCACAGCCGCGCAGGCTTCTTCAGGTGGGTGGCTGCAAAGTCGCGGCCAGCAGTCGCCACACGTTGTGCACGTGCGTCATCGCTTCGCAGCGCCTTCACCAGGTTGGGCAAGGACTCCTCGTCTGCTTGGGGCCATACAAGCAAGGGTACAAGCCGCTTCAATGGTTCAGACTTGCTGCACTGAGCAGGCATCGCATATCATGCCCAAAAGAACAAGTGCAAGCCACGAGCCTCCCGCATCTCACCATCTGCCACCTGATTGACTTGATGTAACCTGTCGGCACCCTTGCCCAACACCTGCCAACCAGCATCACGCACCCAACGCATCAAAGCGCTCGTAGTGCATGCCCGGCTGCAGCGCGTGGTAGTAGTACGCCTCCCACGGGCTGTCCTCCTTCAGCACAGTGGAGCCCAGCAGCAGGATCTTCTCCAGACGCGTGGACGCGGCCCAGCCTGGAGCAGGTGCCGTCATCATGGTAGTGGTGGCGGTGGTAGTGGGGCAATGACACAGTGTACAGGGGTTCTGATGCATGCTGATGTTATGCCAGTATCCAACATGCACAGCTGCAGACCGCACATGCAGAGATGTACACAAGTTGGGCGCACCATCTGTGTTGATGATGTATTTCCAGCGCGTGTGGTTGGTCAGGGACACCCAGTGGGTCTGCATGGTCTTGCCCACCACCTCCTGTCATCCAAGGAACCAGCAGACATACAGCATGAGCCACGGCGCACTGATGCCGTCATGATTGCAACATGATACAGCAAGCGCAACTTCAAGCCTGGGGCCTGACCAGAATGCCAGCTTTGGCAACCAGCGCACCACAGCATCGACAAGGTCTGGGTGCTTCTTGGCGCTGCGAAGCACTGACTCCCGGCCACACACGCGGTCATCATAGTTGCCCTGCGAGCACACAAAGTATCAAGTTGCAGCAACCACTGGGTGCTGAGCTGAAGCCAGCTGCTGCAAGGTCTGCTTTTCGTCTCATGCAACATCTTGCAAGCTTGTGCGATTACATGTATCACGACATCAAGACACAGGAAGTGATCCTGCCCGTGGGCGACCTTGAAAGCTTCAATCTCGCTCATGAAGCGGTTGGGGCAGAAAGTCGTGAACCTGCCCAGCGCAACGTCCTTGCGCTTGTCCCAGGGCACGTGGTCAAACACGCCGATCCACAGGTCGCCCTGCAGCCAGCCAAGTGCACATGACAGGACATGGGCGTCGCTGCAGACAGATGGATGGCCTAGACTGCACACACTGTGGTGATGCAAAGCACCGATGCTTGTCTGGGCAATCACAACTGTGACCATGTAACGTGACATCCTTCCCACCTGTAACTCGTCCATTGGGTTGAGCAAGCATCGTGCATGAGCTGTGGGCGCCAGCAGCGTGGTGTGGATGGGCTTCCGGAACCTGCGTGGAGCAGTTACCAGCAGCATGTCACAAGGCACACACAACCCAGCGCACAGCACTGCAGGGCGTATCTCGCCCCATATTGCAGGACAAAACGTCCCCTGCAGCTACAGCGTGTGAACCAAACCGCGCCCCGTCCTGTGGCCAGCAGCACCCAGTCCGTCCAAGTATCACTTTTCCTCACTCACTGTGAGACTTGCGGTACAGGTACTGCAACTGATGTGGGATCTAGCAGCTCAAGCGGTTGGTCCCCAACATACAGCACCAGCTCCACATTTGGCAGGTCAGGATAGGCGATGGTCGTCTGTGCATGGGTGAGTACGTGAATGTTCATGGTGAATGCCGTGCAACGTGAAAGTTTTCAGCATGGGGCGCATTTGCAAGAACAGAGGTCACATGGTCTTGCCGGCATGGGTGAAAACGCATGGCCAGATGACTCAACATTGCGCCTCGGCAGCAGTTCTGCAGGGTGCCACGTTCTGCATGCATGACAGCACACCTGTAGGATGTCCATCAGCACGCCAGCAAACATTCCAGCCATGATGTAGTCGTCCCCAAATGGAAGTGGTGTGGTCAGGTACGGCACGCCCTTGTCGATCACCACACTGGCATTTGCCGCGCAACAGCGAGGTTTGGTTACAGAACGACTGTACAAGTGCAATCGCTCACATATTCCAGATGTTTAAAGCTTGAGGCAGGGCTCCTGCTGCGACGTTCCCAAAGATGCTGTTCTGCTGCTTGTGTGAGCAGGCAGCATCTGGCTTCATTCCAGCACAGTGGCAATACCTTGTTGACCAGCATGGTGCGTCCACAGACGCCATGAGAGTGGTTGAACCCACTTGCTTGCACTGCTTACGGATCTTGGCCCCAGTCTGCACAGCACCAATTCAAAACAGCATGTGGCCTACCTGCCTGCCTGCCTGCCTGCCAGCCAGTGTGCTTGCTTGCCTTGCCTTGCATGTTATGTTTTTCATGCAAGCCCATGTGCCAATCGCACATTATTATAAAAGCTTCAGTTGCGTGCTGTTGAACGGCGCAACAGGACTGCATGAAGCAGATGGCGCGACCGAGCGCTACCTGCTTGTCGATCTTCTTGTTGCCCCAGATCCGGGCGATGTCCTTCGCCACGATGCTGTTAACTACGTCATGCTGGGAACAGTCGTAAGAGCTGGCTTCTGGCGGTGCATTCGGAGTCCTGCGCATTCCCTTGATGCTAGCGCCAGCAACCGCAGATCTTTTCTCTATTTTGCCTTGTGCATTTAATGTTCTGGCTAATCGTGGTGGCAGATCGAGGGCATGAGCATGAAAGAGGCCCAACAATATGGCAAGCAAAACGTTTCTGCGCAGCATGGTTACGAGTAAGCTTCGGTGATACAACGTTGGTACACACTGCAGTTGGTTTCATGTGATGTCCTGTGTGTGAGGCTCACATGGGCACCGTGACACCCATCAGCCTCAGCTGTTCTGTCAGTGCACAATGCCCTGACTCTGTCACTGCCTTTGCAAGCTTCGTCAATTCCATGGCCACAGGCTGGCAGTAAGCTGCGCCCCGACAACTGGGCCTGCATGCAAGCGGAACATATGCATTTTTCACAGCTTGGCCTGTGCGGACACTGCACAGGCGCGACATGAGGCAGGGCGCAAAGTGGCTGGAGAGCACACAGCAGATAGATGCACGAACTCACGTGTAGTCAAACCGGTTCGCAAGCGCGCGCAGCAGCGTGCGCCAGTAGCACAAGCGTGCTGGTTTTGTCAGATGGGTTGCTGCAAAGTTCTTCCCCTCTGTGGCCGTGCGCCTGGCACGCGCATCATCCTTGCGCAGCTCTTTGACCAGGTTGGGCAATGACTGGTCATCTGTGAGCAGGTCACGATGCACAGGCCTTGAATAAGACTCAAGCATGTGATGATATGAAACATGCAAACATTCAATGCGTTGTAAGCACACCTCATTAGCACACTTGAGGCATCATGCAAGGCATGCCTGGGCTTGGGACATAGGACTAAAGAATGTGGTACGCAATACATCACATCACGCACCCGACGCATCAAAGCGCTCGTAGTGCGTGCCCGGCTGCAGCGCGTGGTAGTAGTACGCCTCCCACGGGCTGTCCTCCTTCAGCACAGTGGAGCCCAGCAGCAGGATCTTCTCCAGACGCGTGGACGCGGCCCAGCCTGAGGGTAGTGGTGGGTATACGTGCGTGATGGGGAGCAGTGGGAGGTGGCACAGGGATCGACGGCACGTGGCCTGGAGGACAGGACCAGGGGATTGAAATGCGGTTCAGTCTAGTCCAGGAATGAGTGTAAGAGGGCGCCATCGCACTGCAGGCGCACTGCTGTATTCCCTGCGGCACTGGAACCTAGTGGTCAGATCATGCCTGCTCACCGTCTGTGTTGATGACGTACTTGTAGTGGGTGTGGTTCAACAGGGGCAGGTAATCTTCATCACCAGCCCCTTTATCCAGGCCCTGTCCCAGCAACACAACATGTGTTTTGCCAGAATCATCACGGCAATCATGATAAGCAAATTAGGTCTGAAACTGTGAAAGCGCGTATTTTGGAAGCGCATGATGGGTATGAGAAAAGGATCTAAAAAGGTTTGCAAACACCATAACCGTCCATAAGGGATTGGAAAAGGCCGCCTCTGTGGAGATCCTGCTGCTTGCACGCATGCCGCTGGACGTACCTTTGCATCTATCAGGTCTGGGTGTTGCTTGGAGATTTCCACAACGGCCTGGCGCCCACACTTCCTTTGGTCATAGTTGTGCTGCAGGACACAAGCACAGCACAGCGCAGTGCAAACTGCCAGCAATCAAGGCAGAGTGGTGTAGGCTGCTCGCATCTGTACCATCACGACACACACCCATGATGCCCTGAGTGCTGCGCTGACAGTGCCACAGTCAACGATGCTTGCAAGAGGGTTGTGCCGTGAGCAGTGTCGTACACCTTGCTGTCATGTAGATGGGCTCATTCACATGTGTGCGACGACTGGCAAGCACTAAGCCTGTAACCCATCTAAAAGCGCCACCATCTTTGAGGCACCAGCCGTTCACAGGGACCTTTTCAGCATACCTTGTGATCATGCGTGTCAGACAGGAGTTCGTTGGGGCAGAACACAGAGAAGCGCCCCACTGCCACCTCCTTGCGCTGGGCCCATGGCACGGCATCAAACACCCCCTGGCGCAGCAGCCTCTGCAGCTCCACAGAACACCAGCACAGCAACACAACGCAGTTGAGCATATGCTTCACCTACGCTCCTGATGGCATGGACTCAGAGATGCAGCAGCGAGTTGTTACCCAGGTTGCGCAGCTGCAGCAGCACAGGCCAGCAAATATGCAGAGTGGTTTCTGCACAGAAACTCCAGCTTGGGAACAGATCTGGTGCCAGCTGCTGCTGCACATGCGCGTGTGGGCGCGCGACTTGCATGTCTCTTGGGTGTTCACGCTACTCGCCTGCAGTGTATCCATGTCGTTTGGCATGCAGCGTGTGTGTGCTGTGGGGGCCAGCAGGACCGCCAGCCTCTCCCTCCTGAACCTGAACGCAGGCAATCGAGCTTGGGCATTGGTCAGGCCAGCCTGCAGTACCCCGCAAAATGTTGCAAGCAGGTGCGCATCAACACCACCAGCCCCAGGCCCATCCTATGCCCATCAACAACGTCCCTGGCAGCTGCAAAACGATGCAGTCATGCACCACCTTCACTTACTGGGCGACTGTAGGAACATATGATCCTGCCTTGTATTCGCCATTGACTCCGGTCTCAAAGTGGGTCATAGGTTGGTCACCTGCAATGAGCGTGTGTTGCTGGATGTGTGCATTGCATCCACAGCAGCCATGCCTGAGTGTGGCTCCTGTCCAGGTGCAGGTGCTGCATGATGACAGTGGAATCCCCCTGGCTTCTCCGCCCTGATGTGCTGCGTGCACTACCTGCATAAAGTGCAAACTCGACGTTCGGAAGCTCGCGCTGGTAGGCGATGGATGTTTCAAGTATGTCCAGTAAGGGCCCCACAAACATAGTCGCCGTGATCACGTCGCTGTTGGATGGGATGGGGGTGGTCAAGTACGGAACACCGCGCTCCAGCAAAACTGTGGTGGTCCAGCAGGGCACGGCCCCCTGCACCTGGCTCCCATTCGTGCACTGATGGCGAAGCTTCGCACCCACCTGGATGTACAGCATACAAGAACAACAGGTTGCTGAACAGCACAAAGCTGGACACGAGCATTGGCGCCTGGCTGCGACTGCATGACATGCAAGCAGCCATGCAAGCATTATGATGTGCAGTGATGCACCTGCTTGCTGATGGTGAAGTTGCCCCAGATTCTGGCTATGTCCTTCTCCACAATGTTGTTGACCACATCATGCTGGGAGCAGTCATAGGAGCTGGCTGAAGGAGGTGCAGCAGGAGTTCTGCGCATCCCCTTGAGGGCAACTCCATCAAATGCTGCACGTTTCTCTTTTTTGTGCTGCAAAACATCGCGGTGAGCAAAGCCTGGTGCCAGTCGTGGTGGCAACGGAATTCCAGCCACATACGTGACCCATAACAAAATCAGACCTGCATACCCGAAACTCATCACCGATGTTCATTTCAATACCTATTGTTGTCGGATGCATAGCAAGGACATGATACGTGTGAGCAGGTCATGCATTCAAGATTGCGTGAAAGTTCGCAGACCATATGCACGCATTCATGGACTGAGCAATGCAACGTTGACCTGTCTTGAAGCCTGATCTGGACACCAGTCCCTCGTGATGGCGCCCAGTTCAGGCTTGCACACGCCAAAACGAAGAGCCAGCGTTGCAGTATGCTGTGCCCTGCTGCTGGTTAGTGTTACTCGAGGTAGGGTTTGGGTTCAGATCAGATTTCATGTTGCTGCTGGACATGACACTTCACACTGCTGTCTGGACTGCATTGATCACATAATGTACGGAAATTGTGCATGTCTGAATCACAAGCACTCATGCATGGATGCAAACTATGCAGGTGGTGAAGGCCAGACGTTGCAGCAGTGGCCCACTATGGTGGTCACGGCCACATCCAGCTGGGCGCAATGGGCTGGTGCCAACCCAGCGTCATGCATGAGATGCAGTGGGCCAAACGACCTGTTAGGGGCCCTTGAGGTGCGCATGGACCCAAGAATATTGCTCAGATGACACCGAAGGTCTTTTGTCCGGTGTGGCGCTGCATGCAAGTCACAGTTATGGCCAGTGACCTCCTCCGTGCATGGGCCTTGCTGCTGTACTTTCCACCCCTGCCGCTCACATGCCAGTTCCTCGTGCATGCCCCCTACGCACAGAACCCAAAGGCCTGGGGCCTGCCAGCCAACGCCACCTCAGCAACTGGGAACGCCACCTGTGGGCTACAGGCGAGGGATGGGTGGCGGCCAGCCCCAGCCCGGCTGTCAGACTTTGTGGAGCTGCTGTTTGACATGCCCGTGTTCTTCCAGCTGCTGGAGGTGTGGGAGGGGGCAGACCCGAGCAGCTTGGGCAGCCCTGCGCCACAGGGGGGTGCTGCCGCCCCGACCCTCAAGCTCCTTCCAGGCAGCTGCATCAGCAAAGTGGAGGTGCAGGACCCGCAGGGCGGCTACGCAGCCATGACGCCCACCCCGCTGGCACCCAACGAGTCTGTACCTGCTGCTGCGGGCGCGGGCGTCGGTGCTCTGTCTGCTGGCTGCACCCTCACACGTGTACGTGCGCCAGGCGGCCGCACAGCCTTCCCGGTGCGCGCCGTGCGCCTGTACGTGAGCGCTGGCGACGCGGAGACAGCGGTGGTGATCCAAGGCGTGCGGCTGACAGGGGACCTACCCCCGGCCTCACCCGCCACACTCCCAGAAGCGGCCCCCTCCCCAGCCGCCGCTGCTCCCCCACGGCCCAGTGCTCAGCCCCCACTGGTGCCCGACAGCAAGGTGGGGTCAGGTGCGTGGGGGGCGCTGACCCCTGGGCCTGCTGCAGGGGGGGCAGGCAAGGGCAGCCCTGGTGGGGCCGGGGGCAGCAGGGGTTCCACGGCTGCAGTGGTGGCCCCTGCAGTGCTGGTGCCTGGTGGCCTGGCACTGGTTGCAGCAGTGGCAGTGGCAGTGCTCTGGGCCCGTCGCAGGTGGCCTGGTGGCAGTGGTGGTGGTGTGGGTGGTGGTGGTGGTGGCAGCGACAAGTACAAGCCAGACGCACTGCTGAGCCAGGGGTTGATGTCGGATGGGCGAGAGCCACAGGGCAGCATCTCCATTGCCCTGCACCAGCTGGCACAAGGTGGCCACAAGCGGGGTGCCGTTGATGCGGGCCCTACCGGCAGCACAGCTGGGGGTGGGGGCGGGGCCCAGGCGTTACATGGCATTGGTCGTGGGGGTGTGGCACACGCCATCTCCACGCGTGCCAACCAGCGGCGGCAGAACACGCTGCGCCCCTTCTACGGCGCGGACGAGCCCCTGCTGCTGTTCCCCTCCCAGGAGCTGTTCCTGCGGGCAGGGGGTGTTGCCTCAGGGGGTGTGCAGGCGGGCAGCACGAGTGGGCACTCGGGCCTGACAGACAGCCGGGAGGTGCAGGCAGGTGCGAGGGACAGGGAGGCAGACGCAATGCTGCCCCTACCACCTGCTGCACCCCAGTAAGCTGGAGGCCATGGTCTGGGCAACCGCAACAACAACTATGGTCTGGGCCATTGGCAAGCCGGCGTGCGCGATCATGGCATTTGTTTTTTCACACACGCCTTAGACATGCTGTGGACGCGAAAGTCAGGGTTGTGGCCTTTTCAACAGATGTATCAGTGCTGCAACGTACTGGGGAATGAGCGCATGTGTGGGTGCTGCGTGCGGCCGGGGATGCACAGATGGTGCAACGTCAAGTTGTCATTCTGTATAATCTTCTGTGTAATGGCAGGGAGCATGATGAAACCGTTTACAGACGTAAGTCTTGACTGCCACTCAGGACACGGCGACATGCCTGCGCCGCACAAGAATCTGCTGCACAGGTCCACTTCCCATGTATGCAGTTGCATACATCACACTCGACCACCAACATCACACAATTGCCTAAGGTCCCAGCATGCACACTCAATAACAAAGGTGTGTATTGGTACAAAGCTGCGGCAGCTACACAGCGCACCTCTCAAATGCTCAACATGCAAAGTGACATGCACAGAGCATGACATGACATCAAAGGCCCTGCAACCTGAGCCGGGGCTCTGCGACTCATGCCCCAACACATATGGTACAGTCAGGACCCATCCACAAACCACATGAAGAAGAGTTGATGCGGGCGTCTTTGACACGCCTGGCAGACAGGCACAGGAAACTACCCATAGCCTGCACACCTACATGCAGAACAGAGAAAATATGCACTGGGGAGGCTGCCAGATCTCGTCCCAATTTGTGATTACTGTGAAGCAGCCAAACCATATGGAGCTCCAGACGGCTGGGACTGGCGCACCTCCTGAAGCACTGCCCCCCCACAGAACTCCTGGACAACTCAGCCGTGTGCTTGGCACGTGCATACCGGCATGCAACACCCAAACATGCATGTGCCTACACAGCGGGATGCATACGCCCCAAGCAGCTGCAGTTGTACTCGGCAGCATCAGTGCAAATGCAGCCCACACACCATGATTGTGCCAAACCTGCGCATCAACAACCATCCTGCTCAAGGTTCTTGCAACTGCCAGCGCGCTCTCCGCTCACAACTCACTGCACCACACACCCCTGCTCGGTGGAAGCACACATCATGTTGAAGACCCACGCACACATCACAGGCACGCAGCCGGCAGGGCCATGCCGCACCACGCTGCGTGCGCAGCTGAGTCAGCAGGGTTTGAAAGGACGCCATGCCTTCCTTCCCCACCACACCACACACCGCACTCTCTCCTCACGTGCATCACTTGCTCCCCCATGCCACGCGCACCGGTCACGGCCACGTCTTCCCCTGCACATGCGCCAGGGACCCAGGCCCACTGCTGGCCCCCACTGCCTCCTGCGCCTCCTGCCGCGCACTACCGGCAAACGTGGCGTTGAGGGCCTCTGCGATCTCGGGCTGTGCCGCCTCCAGGAACGCGCGGTCAGGGATCTTGCCAAACAGCACAAAGTCGCGCAAGCACGGCGACACCTGCGGGCACCGGTTGTGTACACACGACAACTTACACCCAAGTTTGCTCACGGCGTCGCTCAAGTGTCCTGCATCATCCTTGCAAAGAGCCCAGGGGCGGGCGCAGCTGATCCTCACTGCTGGGCCCTTGCCGCACACTCTCCAGCCCCTGCGCACGCACCTGCACATGTGACAGCCACTTGGTCAGCGGCTCCCCCTCCAGCCGCTCGGTGGTGAACAGCGCGTGTGACAGGCCGTCATGGATGGCACGGTTGTGGGTGATGACCTCCATGGCCACAGTCAGCGCACCCTCCAGCAGCAACTGCACAGCAGCAGGTGCGGTGCAGCAGGATGCAGGTGGGCACGATCAGCCGGTTCCGCAGTTCACCCCCACAAGATGGATACTCTACAGCAGTACAGCAGCACCCAGCCTATGGCGCGTGCATCAACCGCCATGCCCGTGATGATGCCCAGTTGCTGCAGCAGCGTGCACAGCCCCGATCGCGGCCGCAGCCACAGGCCAGCAGCAGATGAGCGACCCGACACAGCGTGTCACCCACGGCAAGCAGCAGTACGCCATGGACCCACCTTGACCTCACGCTCCACCAGGCGCGCCATGGAGCCGCCGTCCTTCATGAGCACCCCTAGCCCGCCATCATCCGCACCGCCCGCCGCCAGCACACCCACATTGACGGGCCCGACCGCAGCAGACAGCCCAAACTCCTGCAGGGGCCGCGTGGGTGGGAAACAGGGGAGAGGCGTCAGGGACAAGTGCCAACAGACAACATGCAGCTGTGATAGTGCAGCGGCATGTGGTATTGGAGAAGCCCCCCCCCCACACACACACCTGGCGAGAACCTGTGAAGGCACAAGGAAATGCCACACCTCTGGCACACACACTGCCATTGCCCAGCACAGTGCATAGACGGGCACAGTCAGCGCAGCTGCTGTTTCCCCACGCACCGAGACAGCACGGTACGCCAGGTCTGTCGCACGCCGGATGTCATCCACAGCGCCGGTGGACACAGCAGTGCAGTACAGGTGCTCTGCTGCACGGCCGCCCATGAGCATGGCCAGCTGGCCGCGGATCTCGCTACGGACGAGAGGGAGCAACAAGCCTCATATCAGCCAACCGCAAGTGCTGCTGACCACCACAGAGAGTACCCCACAGGCTCATGCCAAGCATCCTGAGCAGCACCAACAGCTCAGCGCAGATTACGAGCGGACCCAGGCACCATCACTGCACTGGCCCACGCACAACTAGCACCAACACCTAACAGCAGCCAGCACATGCCCATACTCACACACACCAGCCTGCAGACTCACACCATCCACCATCCATCGGCCTGCACAGCCAGCACAGACCCACAGCCAGCACAGACCCACTGTCGCACCCCCTGCACTGCCCCACGCACCTGTCAAACATGAGCGCACGGTCCTCTGTCTTGGGTGGGATGTATGTGAAGCCCAGTGCGCCGCCCGAGCGTGGGATGATGGACAGCTTCTCCACCTCAGCGGCGGCCACAGGCAGCAGGCGCGCGATGGCGGTGCCCACCAGTGCGTGGCCCACCTGCCGCGCGGTGCACACACACCCCGCAGTGATCTCGTGAGAGAGTTCAGCGGCATGACAGGCGATGGTGCGTTGCAGGAAACGTGCTGAGCAGCGCAGCATAGGTGAGCTGGCGTCACAGGACAAGAGGTCCATGTGGCACTTATTGCAGCACCAGAATGTGATGACGGCCTTTTCTGTCTGCTCAGGAGCAATCAGCAGCTGGCAGCTCGACTTCGGAGCAGCCATACGTGCTCAGACACAGCTGTGCTGACAACGGAACACGCAGTGAAGTGGCGTGCAGCATGCCACTCCTGCTGTTCGCACCCACCTCGTGCTTCGACACCACGTCCTTCTCCATGCCCATCAAGATGGAGCGCTTCTTCTCAATGCCCGCCACCGCGCGCAGGATGGCTGCGTCAAACTCTTCGCGCCCCACCTGCGTGTGCATCGTGGTCCACGACCATGTCTATCACTCACCCCAGCAGCAGGGAAGGCAACAAAGGCAGACACATGCTCAGGTCCAGATGGAGGCGTGCTGCTGTGTGTGGCTGGCTGCAGGTGCCGATACACATCCTGCCATCCACTTGCTGACTGATCACTAGACATCATGCTGCACGTCTGACTTGCAACAACTCGGATGATGGCAGGCCTCGAAGTCATTGCAGGGATCTGCAGCTGACACAGACTCAGGCCGTACCCCTGAGAGCCCCTTGAGCCGAGCCCCCCCAGAGTAGGGGGCCCGCAATGTGTTCTGCGCAATCCAGCCACTCCCACCCCCCTGCACTCCTGTCCAGTGTGCGATGGAGCCCAAGCTGGTGCCTGCATGCTTTGCTGCACGTGCGCACCAGTGCACAGTGAACGCCCCATCCGCGCACCTCATGCTTGGCGCGCCGACCTGCCAGCAGCGCCGCCTCATTCACCAGGTTGGCCAGGTCAGCGCCTGTGAAGCCGGTGGTGCCCGCTGCCAGGCTCTGCACACTCACGTCATTGCTCAGGGGCAGCCCCCGCCGCTGCATGGCCACAAGCAAAGGCACGCACATGGCAGTTTGAAGAAGCTCAGTTGCCAACGTGCATGTGCCCACAGGTGGCACGCATGCGGGATGTCAGGCCCACCAAGCGCAGCTGTGCCACCGTGCCACCTGCCCCATCCCGCAGCCAACGAGGCATGCGCATGCACATTTGCACCCACACACTGCCGCATGCGGTGCACCAATGCGGCCACACCTGCAGGTGTACGCGCAGGATCTGCTCCCGCCCCATCTTGTCGGGCCGTTCCACAGTGACACGGCGGTCAAAGCGTCCAGGCCGCAGCAACGCAGTGTCCAGCACATCAGGCCTGTTGGGGTGCCAAGCAGCGCACCGTCAGCGCGTGACATGGAACATGCATGTAGACGTGTGCGCGGCCGCCGACTGTGAGCCCTGTCAGCCCGTGAGCCACCTCCCCTGTACTCCGCACTGCATCCCCGGCGTCCGTCTGGACTGCAGCAGCCATGTTGCTGCAGACTGGAAGGGAACGCAGACGTGCCCATGGCATCAGAAAACATTCAACTGCCCCGCACCTGTTTGTGGCTGCCAGGCAGATGACCACGTTGTCCTTGTCGCTGTCAAACCCGTCCAGCTCCGTCAGCAGCTGGTTCAGCGTCTGCTCGCGCTCATCGTTGCCCACGCTGCGCAGCCGCATGTCACGCCCCTGACCAGGTGGCAGCGCGCAAGATATGGCACCCACGCCCAGGGTCAGTGCGACTGATGTGATTGGGTTTGGGCACGGTTGGAACGATGGTTCCACACCATCACTGGTAACAAGGAGAACGACGACCGCCAGGTCCTCCCACCTTGTATCTGTGTTTCAACCACATGCACCATGCACCTGAACAGAACGCCAGACAAGTGTGCATGCAGCCGCCCATCGCACAGCCCGCACCTTGGCCACGGCGTCGATCTCGTCGATGAACACGATTGCCGGCGCCTCCTTGCGTGCGCTGGCAAACAGCTCGCGCACCCGCATCGCGCCCATGCCCACATACAGCTCCACAAACTCGGAGGCTGAGATGGAAAAGAAGGGTACGTCCGCCTCGCCAGCCACAGCGCGCGCGAGCAGGGTCTTGCCCGTGCCGGGGGGCCCCACCAGCAGCACGCCGCTGGGTGGGCGTGCGCCGAGCTTGGAGAAGCGCTCGGGGGCGCGCAGGTACTCCTGTGGGGTGCCACGTGGCAGGCGGTGTGCATCGGGTGGTGACGCATCAGTGCGATGGCACCAGCAAGTGATGACACGGCAAGCAGCTCCTTGCACAACACGGCAAGGCTGTGTGGCTCCCGCCCGCGGCCTCCGGCTGTGTTTATGCACATGGGCTTCATGTGGCAGCCCCCTGACCCTCCCCAGCGCAGCTCCATTTGCCACCACCTCCAAGATCGCTGTGCACACAGTGCAGAGCTGCAGGAGCACGCACCACAATCTCCTGCAGCTCCTCCTTCGCCTCATCCACTCCTGCCACATCAGCAAACGTGACTGGCGGCGCGCCAGAGCCGCCATCACCGCCAGACTTGTGCTTGCGCCCGGGCCCTTTCTGGTTTGGCAGCTTGATGGGCAACCGATTGAGTGCGGACAGCAGCAGCCCCGCATACAGTGCATACACCTGCAGACACATCACAGCAGCACATCTTGATAAGGGCAGTGCAGCAGGTTATCACGGTGCACAGTGCCAAGCGCACGCTCCAGGCGCCACATGAAAAGCAGCCCGACTGTTCCTGGGTACTCATGAACATACAGGCACCACGCCCATCAGACACACCAAGATCGTCATCAGCTTGTTGCCCTTTTTGTCCACCGCACTGAACACCTGCAGCATGCAAGCAGCGCATCACACTTGTACGTCGCGGTGTCGCATCATGCAGCACAAACTCATGAGAGGCAGGGCTGCATCAACTGTCATGCCTTGCCACATGGAGCACTGTGTGCATCTGTTCAACTTTTTTCAGTGTGCTTGCGCCGAGTTTGCAGCACGTTGTGCTCCTACCCCTCCCACACCTACCACATTGTGCTTCTCCAGCACATCGTAAGGCACGTTGTAGTCATTGGGGCGCACGGTATAGAAGGTAACCCTGGTCTGCTGCTGCTGGTTGGTGCCCTCAGCTGTTGCTGCTGTGGCTGTGCCCAGCGCACTGGCCAGCAGGGGGCTGTTAGACCGCAAGCTGAAATTGATTTGGGTACCATCAATGGAGACCTGGGTCATCAGGCATGTCAGGGAACACATCGTGACAGCCCCGTGCACAGGAATCACACGCAACATAACGAGCATGCATGTGAAGTGGCATGTTCACTTCACACGCCTTGTAGCCATGCGCCACACGCAACCTGGGACGCCACATGCTGCATCACCTCATGCAGGGCACGCCCCACACTGCAGGTTATCACTCACCGACTGCACGTCGTCCGACCGCGCTCGCCGCACGAACTCGGAGAATGGCACCTGTACCACCACCGAATCCTCCTGCTGCGCCATGCCAAGTCTCCCACCGTTTATGGGCCATATGCGCATCAAGAGCCATAGGAAGATGACGTTGGACAATATCCGCAGAGGAGTGGACCCCCCAGACTTTAGATCACCTCCAAGCCTGGACAGCCATGCCAAGGGGTTCCACCCAGGTGTGCGGCGATTGGAGCCGTTCCCTGCCGCAGCGATGACTGAGTTTCTCTGAGAGAACCGAGAGAACCCTGGTTGCTGGGGTTTGCAACGTGGCAGCGGTAGTCGAGACAGGAAGCTGCTGGAGCAGCAACATGTTAATGGCGTCCCGCTTGTGCTGGCACACCGGCTGGCGGTGGCACGTTCAGTGGCGCATGGCAATGAACAGTAGAGAGCATGCGCGCTCAAGGGCTGTGATGTTGGATATGTCCTTGATGTTTCTGCGTGTCTGAAGCGCAGACCTCCTCCTGACGCACTGGCCACCGCGAGCATAGCCGGCCAATACGAAAGAAAGTGAATGCGCTGCCTACAATACTCGTTGCTATGCGCTGTTGAAGCAGAAGTAAACAACAGCTTCCAAGGCCTTTCAAGGATTGGAACACAGCACAGCCTAGGGACACAGAAGCAGGTAAAATAGCCTCCAAGTCGATAGCAGAACACTTTTCAACAAAAAACAGACGCAGCAGGGGCGCAAATCACTGGAGTGATGGTTGTAGTGCTTTTTGTACACACACAGCAGAACTGCCTCAGATCTAATCAAGTGATTGATAGCTTTTGATCTTGACTCTGGCATTGCTGGCTCACACTGTTATCATGTTGCTTGCCTAGCAGGCCGCAATGCACTAACGACACAACACTCTTTGACAGTTCCAAACCCAACTTTTGCCTTTACTCAGCGGGGCCGGCAGGCAGTGGCAGCTTGGAGTGCCTTGGCAGCATGGAGCACAGCAGGACGGCAGGACCTAGATCATCGCGGCAGCTTGGACAAGCAGGGTGGCACGACATCATGCGCAGCCAGCATAATGACGCTTGCTATGGAGGAGCAGCCACACGAGGCACAGCTCCTTGCACAGCTCGCCTTCAAGCATGCCGCGGTGCTTGCCAACAGTTTGCCCATTGCATCAATGGCAGCTGGTGCAGCCCAACACACGCTCAGACAACAAAACACACACAAATGGATGTTGATGCATGCAGATGACCGGTGTTGTTTGCGCACAGTGCACAGGACCTGCACAGCGTCCTGATGGTGGTTGAACACTCAGCGATGGAGTGGGGCATGCATATGAACATGCAGCAAGACGGTGGTGGTGCGGTTCAGGCCGCCTAGCTAGCAGCCCGCACAGCCCCCCAGCCCCCCACAGCAACCAGGGGCCGAGGCAGGCCAGCAGCAGCACATGCAGCTGGCTCATGCACGTACTGAACGCTGATCAGTTCAAACACATGGGCAGCAGGCGGCTGAGAGCGCAAGCTCAGCCGCCGGCTGCAGCTGACAGGGTCAGCGTTCCATCAGCTGCAGACATGTGACTTTGCACCACGCAACTTCAAGCGATGCGATCGTGGTGCCCACACTGATGTGTGGGCTGCAGCCACCTGGGCCCCACACGGTGCCAGCTACAGCGCCTGTTGCACGTCAGCGCTGCCACCCTGCCATGATCTCTAATCAGGGGCTGCACAGCACCACCAAGCAGCTGTCCATACAGGCCATGCTAATCAACCTATCAAGGTGGCATTTCACGCTCTCAGCAAAAGATGGGCGACAGCAACTCTTCTTCATGCAGCCACCTGCGGATTTGTTTCATCAGCCAGTCCCTGGACTGTGTGGTTTCTAAAGGCTTGGCTGTACTGGAAGAGTCTGAGCAACAGGTGAGGGTTATGCTGGCAAATGCTTGGTGATGAGACGCGGCCTGCAGCTGCTTGTGAGCAAGTTCACCACCTCCAGTGCAGCGGTGTGGTGGCTTGCATGTGCCGGGCCTAAGCATAGCATACCTTGATATGTGTGCTATTTTGTCTGTGATACGGCTTAGCAGCAGCATGCCGGGGGCCTGGCCGACATCGGATCGTCGGCATGCACTGCCGTGAGCGTCGAGCCAATCAGCAGACGTGCAGCAGTTGCCGTGCTGCAGTGCTGGAGCACATCAGAAGAAAGGATCAGAAAACAGATGCACATAGCGCACTTGCTGGCATAGTAGGGTGGAAATGGATCGACGCGGCTTTGTGCCACAGCTGTAGCATATGAAAGGTCCATTGGGCCAGACGCCGTATGGAGCGGGCAGTTCATGCATCATGATCATTAATTCATCATATAGAATCCGAGGATCCTCGATGGTGGCCTCGGCTTTGGCTTGACCATTCGCGTGCGCGCCTCCCAGGTACTCTGACCAGGGCATATAAAATCGTCGTTTTTGTTATCATCTCATCGCATTACATTAACTGTGCACCTTGGCCCCTGTACTGCTGCGGCAGTTGGCTGTCTCTGATGACTCCAAGCAACGACGTCCTATACGTTGTTACATAATACAATAAATGCCTTAAACAGGTTCAGGCCACAGAGCATCGCCCCACTGAGTTCACTGCGAACTGTGAAGTCACTACATCTGGTGTCCCATTGGTGACTCGTGGCTAATCCATTCAACAGGACCATCTCCGGGCCAGCTGGATGCAAATGTGCGTGTACCTGTCCACTAGCAGGCTCCTGCAGGAACCAGTGCATTAGGCCAACGTGCCCTGCGCCTGAAAATTTCATAAACGTCCTTGTGGTTCACTTGTATTTTCCATCTGCGCGTGTAGGCGGGTGTCATGGACCATTCACGAACGTAAGGAGTAAACAGGCTCGGCTTGTCGGTGAACCAGGACCTTGCGAGCACAATGGCGCCTTCAGCGCCATGCAGTCCTGCCAACCAAAACCAAATCCCCAGCAATAACAAGTCCCATGACCTGCCTTCTGTGGACGGGCCCATCAGCATGATGTCCATGGGCAGCGCGTTGGGCAGCGCAACGCCTTCTGAAAGGATGTCAGGTCGCAGCAAGTCAAGTTTCGCAGGGAAGGCCCGGCGTACCGCGGGCATCATTCGCCGCGCTCTCACCACAGGCAAGGAGGCCGCTGAACTGCCCTCTACATCATCCCTCACGGCTGTCAACAAGGAGGAGTTGTACCAGCTCTCTGGCTGGCTGCAGCAACAACAGGAGACCAGCAGCACAGACGGCACCACGGCATCGCGCGTGTGCGCAGCGGCAGCCACAAGGTGCTGGCTGCACATATGCGCATACGCGCGCATTGCAGCCCACGTCACCCGCGCCCACCCCTGCGTGGCATTCATGCCACTGCTTGTGTTCCTGGTGGTGCTCATCTCCGGGGAGGTTGCTGCATCCCTGGCTGCACGGTCAACGGCTCAGTACCAGCGCGACCAAGCTCAGGCACTGGCCAACTTGGCTACGGGCGGGATTGAGCAGCAGTTCAGGTGCGGCAGCAGGCCGCCTCAGGTTGTGCGTGTGATCCAACGCTGTGCGAATGCTGGTGAGGACAATGTGGTGCATACTCATCCAATCTGTGAGCAGCTACCAAGCTGTCATGTCACCACGCATGCGCCCTGCCGCTGGCATATCTGTTGCGCACTGCACCACCACACCACCACATGCAGGAACGCGTTCCTGCCCCTGGTGGCCCTGGCGTCCATGATCAAGCAAGCCCCTGACGTGCCAAGCCTGCTGGCATCCTTCCCTTCACGCGCAGCATGGCTGCAGGAGCAGGTCAGCACGTATGCCACTTGGGCTGTTTGGCCACACTAAGCATTCAGCTGCACTGATGCCACCGCTGCACATAATCGCGTCTTGTGCCTGGCCACAAAGGCACCAAGCTGCAGGCCACAGGAAACTCAATCGCTTCCCACTGCTAGCTGGACCTTTCCAACTTTTGACTGATCTGTGGTACATGCAAGCACTCCCTGCAGTTGGCGGGCCATGCAGGGGCTTTGGGCTCCACACAGCTGCAGCTAGCCCCTTTTGGGCGTGTGATGGCTATAGAGCCAACCTTTGAAGGCATAGAGAAAGTGATGGGCTATGACACGCTGCGACCCGGCGACGTGTTTGCCAAGTGTGTTTTACTGGTGTTGTGGCGCTGCTGGCTCCCTCATATTGTGAAGGCGCATGGCATTGTTATCAAAACTGCTTCCTTCAGATGCCTGGAGCGCCTTGCCATCAGCCATTTTCATCTGGTGCTTCTGCTGTTGTCTATGATTGTTACCTTGCGTCTCACTTGGCTCTTGTCGCGTTGCGTGCATGACCACATGCAGTTACACGTTCGAATCGCTGCGGATGGCGCGTCCCACCCTGGAGTTCAAATACTTGATGGAAGGGGGGGTGGGTGGGGTGGTCTGGCTGGCTGTCACAGTGGACAATGTGACGGAGGACGAGCTGTTCGGACTGGACCGGGGCCCAACGACATGCCTCTCCCCCAGTGGTTGCTACTGGTGCGTGCTACTGCATGTGGGGTGGTGGCGGCGGCACCACGCAGCAGCAACGGTGCTGCTGCATTCCCTCTCTGCATGCCATGGCCATCACAATCACAAACCAGATCGTCCATCACATGCACACACTGATCTGTCCGACAAGGGCCCACAGCTGGTTGTACTTTCATGCTGATGGAAATGGCTGCGCCGTACACGTGGTGCAGGCCCGAGACGCGCACCAAGTTCTGGGGCTCTGTGATCTCGGTCGTGGTGCTCAACGACCTCATCTCCACTGGCACGGACAGCCGCCTGCTGCCCCTCATCCAGCTGGGTCTGGAGTACGAGCTTGTCGTGCCTGCGTACGGCCCCGCTGCTGAGCTGGCCCGGCAGTCAGGGGACCCCAACGCGAAGGAGTGGGTGGTGGCGCGCAGCTACACAGGCAACTGCACCTTGGAGAGCCAATTTGAGGGCAGGGATGTGCTGGAGGCCACGGCCATCATGCCCAGTGGGGATACGTGGCTCCTGCGTGTCACTGACCCCAGGGGCTGGTCGCCAGAGTGGCTGCTGCCGTTGCAGGTGAGCTGCCCTTGCATGCGTGCACACGTGGTACGGCCGCTGCCTGGTCCGTGTATGGCGGCGAGAGTGGTGCTCCAGCGGCAACAATGCCTTGCCCCTGAGCTAATACCACCCATGGTCTCCACGACGCCCCACCACCGGGTTTGCCTGGCCCATGTCCGCAGATCTGCATCCCATTCATTGCTTTGCTGATTGCGACTCTGCTGTTCATCCTGCTGGTGTCACTGCACCGCCATGCACAACTCGTGCGTGCAATGCTCCCCCAGGAGGTGAGTGTGTGACACAGGTAGCCATGCATGTTGTGCGCCTCAGCCTCGTGCCTGCATCCCATGAGTGGCTGCATCAGAGGGACATGGCACAGGCTCTGAAGGAAATAGCTGCACGCGTGCCATCTGCTGTGCACCGACACACCACAGGCAGCCGACGCGCTGCACGCGGGCAAGCCCTATGCCCAGGCTTTCGACAACGCCACTATTCTTTTCTCGGACATCTGCTCGTACACGGACCTGAGCTCCACACAGACACCACAACAGGTCTGTGGCTTTGCTTGGCGGGCGGATGGAGTGGCTAGCATATGTGTGGTGGTGGAGGTGCATGCATTGCTGCTGTGACCAGTCAGTGACGTTCGTCCTGCATGCATGATGTAAGCCATGTATCATCAATCGCTCCGCATCTGATCATACCTGCCCACAGGTGGTGGGCATGCTGAGCCAGCTGTACTCTGTGTTTGACGAGCTGGTTGAGAAGCATGGGCTGTGGAAGGTGGAGACAGTGGGGGACGCGTACATGGTGTGTGCGGGAGCATTCCCGCGCTGCCCGCCTGCAGAGGCCGCTGTGCGCGCGGCACGCATGGCACTTGATATGATGGACGCAGCGCGCGACTTTGTGGGCCAGGATGGTCGCAAGGTGCAGATCAGGGTGGGGCTGTACTCCGGCCCTGTGTTTGCAAGCGTCGTGAGCCTGAAGATGCCGCATGTGGCGTTCATTGGTGACACCACCAACGTGGCCTCACGGATGGAGACCACATGCCTGCCTGGCCACATCCAGGTTGGTGCTCGTGTACACGCCTGACTGCATGTTGGAACCAGCAGCAGGCGTAGCTGTTTCTGCATAAACATGCAATGCGTGCTAGCACACACACCAGGGCCTTGCATGCACGCATGCAAGTGCATGCTTGTGAGCATCCCACATGGCCATGGATGGCAGGCCTGTGCTGTGAATCACTTCAAAGAAGCTCCGTAATTCCAATCCATGTATGCCTCACAGCAGCTAATGCCTACAGCGACAGCCTGGAACTGAACTTGAAATGCACACAAATGTATTTGACTCCACATGGTCTGAGCCAGATGTTTTGCATGCCTGGATGCTGGCATGACATTGCAGGTGGGCAGCACAACCTCTGAGCTGTTGGCTGAAGCTGGTGTACTGCCAGGAGGGCCGCGGTATGAGATGGTGCTGGAGGAGCGCGGCTATGTGAGCATCAAGGGCAAGGGCCTCATGCACACGCACTGGCTGCACCCGAAGGGTCACACCGCTGCGCAGCCCGATGCTGCAGGGGGGGCAGCAGCTGTGAGTCCGGCTGCAGCCCCGGCTGCTGCGGCATTTGCGCCGATGGCGGCGGCTGACATGGGGCCTGTGACCGCGGGGATCCGGCCTGCAGTGGTGGGCAGCCCAATGCCAACTGCTACAGAGGGAGCAGCTGGTCTCGAGGCCACACCCAACATGAGGGTCAAGGTTAGGAGCCTGGAGCATGCCGCGGTGAGCGCAGCATCTCTGTGCCAGGCGGATGGCACAGGGTCTGCTGTGGCTGTTGGTGCGAACAGCGTGACATTCCAGGTGCCGCCGCACAGCTCAGCCACACCCACGATGCAGCACATCGTGTACATGGGCGGTGCGGTGTCCGCGGCGCAAGGAAGCATGGACTCATCATCCCTGTGGCCCAGTGTGCACATGGTGGAGGTGCACCCTTTGGTTGCTGGCGATGACGATGCGTTGGCCCAGGTGCAAGAGCCTGCATCCACCAGCCTCCTGCTGTCCAGCTGGCACGCGTGCCTCCTGGCCGAGGCGTCCCACCCCGCTGCAACCTCTTCACCGCTGCGGGGGGCCAGCAGCGCCACACGCACGCAGCGCCGCGCGTCGGCCGGGTCAGGGGCAGCGGCGCAGCCCCGGGTGCCACGCATGCCCCGTGTGCCCTCCCGCACCAACACGCTGGAGCCGGCAGAGCTGGTGGGGGGAGCAGCTGATGGCGCGGTCACAGTGAGTGGCCCACCGCCACCAATTCACACGGGGGATGCTGTCTCAGTCGCGGCATGCCAGAAGCACATCGTTGTGGTGCACGAGGAGGAGGGGGCAGCGTACGAGTCCCCCTTCCGCCGCTTGGTGGAGCAGCAGCTGCAGCGGACGGAGGCGCGCTGTGCAGCAGAGCGGCGTGCTAGCCTCCTTTCCAGCGTGCAACACCATGTCAGGGCTTCCCAAAGTGCCACATGCCCATCTGTATCTGGCCCCTATGCAGTGGAAAGTGTTGTGATGAGCGACTCAAACGCAATGCATGCACGTGCCATGGTGAGTGTTGAGATCCAGTGAGGGTGAATGAGGGGTCCACATTTGCTGCAGTGGCACACGTCCAGCACATTGCGGGTTTGGCTTGGGGATTCAGAACACCACCTTGTTACAGCGTCGAAGGACTAGCTTGTGTGTTGTGTGGCTTCACCTTGTGCACTGGCACAGCAGGTATGATCGTCGATGGCTCTCTTGCCTGTCCAGCATATCAATGCCCGATCACATTGGATTTCATAGTGTTGTCAAGCACAGAGCCCACCACACAGATGGACACAAACAGGATTAGGAAACATCAAGTGCTTGGGACGAAGAAGACTGATTTGAGCGCTTGCAAAGAGTTGCGCTGCCGTGATGCTGCAATGCTGCAATCGGTTGGCTTGGGCTATGTGATGGAGAATTGGGCTGTTGATATAAAGCAAGTAAGCAATAGTAAGAAAAGTTGAAGAGACATCTAGCATGATGAGGGCGGTCTGATTTGTGTTTGGTGCAGAACGGCACTTGCGGGAACGGCTTATCTGCTTCATATTCCTCAGATGAACACGCTCACCTGCGCAACCTCCACCTGATACCCTTGCAGTAGGGCTGAAGCACGCACATGAATGATTGTCAGGGCAGGCCCGGGTTTTGCAAAGATGAGTGCCAGGCCGCCTGTTTGTAAGTGTCTAGACGCCGTGTGGGAGGAGTAACGTGCTGCACGTGCAAATGAATATTGGTTACAGGCGGGTCTGTTTGTGATGTTGGTGCCCAGACCTCTACGATGTTTAAATGTACCTCATCGCACGCCTGTACTGCATGTAAACCAGGTAGTGGGACGCGCCGCCAGTGTTTGGAATGAATGAAGGTCGTTACACTGGAGGGAAAGGGCGGGAGGAGTGGGTACCTCCCACATAACCAAGCAAAAAAGAACAGGACAGGGGAACAGGACAGGGGAACAGGACAGGGCGTTTGGTGTGCGCTTTCTATGCACGGCATGTCACTTCCAGCGTTACAAGCTGCCAAGAAATTTGCAGGTAAGGCGGGTCCCCTGCGCAGCCCCGGCATGTTGGGTACCAGGGATGGTGCACATCACAACCGGCACTTTGTTGTGACTATGAGGCAGCTGCCAGCTAGTCAGTGTCTGTGGGCGGAGGAACTTCATCACGATCTGGGTTTCCTGCTGCTGAGTGTCTGGTCTGCCTCTGAGCAGCGGCAAGTTATGATAGTTGTAAATAGTTGTCTCTCAATGTGACTAAATAGTTGTCTCTCCCATGCTTCATCCTGCCAGGCTCCGGCAAGCAGCTGGAAGCTGTGATGCGCTGCTGTTGTGTCGGTCCCAGCAGGCCTGCTGTATGTGGTCTGTCTGGTGCAGTACAGGAACTACATGCACACTGCCTCGCAGCCGACTTCGCACGCTCAACTGTCTGCAATTATGGCAGTAGCGTGCGGGGCCGCTGTACTACCGCACTGCTGCCGTGTTCCGCGGCTGCTTTGTGGTTATGTTTGGACGCCAATGTGCGTCGCGTGCTGCGCCTTCCACCTCCTGATGTGCAGGCCTGCACATAGCGCATACTGCATGTCCCCCCGAGCAACCATGACGTCAGAGCCAAGCTTGGCCTGGCGGTCCGTATGCAGTCGTTTGCGCGGCCCCAATCTGCGCGCATCATTGCTGTCTCTCGGGGCGATGGCGTGAGCTACTGAGCTACACCGGTGTTGTGCGTTTGGCCGGAACTGTGTGGCCCCTTCAGCTGCCAGTTGCATCAGCTGTCCTGCTTGTTGTGGCTGAACATGCATTGCCTGGCATCAGGTGGCTGTGGTGTGAACAGGGGGCGTATTGCCCCTCAGTAGGCGCTGTGAAGGCTGCTAGCCCCTCACTAGCTTGCTGGCCCCTTAATCACATACATGCAACATGGTGAATGCACATTATGCTCCTGCGGCATCCTTGCCTGCCCCTTCAATGCATGCCCAGTGGTTTTCAGCCCAGCTAGCAGCAGGGAGGAGCGGGCATGCACCCATGCAGCATGCAAGCAAAGCCTTCATTGCATGCACGCACGATCCCACACGTGATGGAATGGGGATGTGTGGAATTCGTGGAGTGGTCCCCCCCATTGCGCGACAGCGCAGCGAGTACATTCTTGCATCGCAGGGAACGAAAAGCTGACATCCCAGTTTCTAATGGAAGGGTGGTGTCTGTGAGCGCACGCTTGATTGTAGTTGCTGTGCACGGCGTAATAAAGTATATTTCGCGCACTGCAGTGGATCAGAAATCAGTGCTAGAAAGACTGTGCCGCATCTTGATGCCTGGTGGCATCATCTTTGTCCCATTGTTACGGATTCAAGATGAAACGGTCGTTTATCACATACGCAATGTCAAGACTAGCCGTAGATGATGCCGCGAAGATGTCATGCACAGGTCGAGCACGGTGCTTTTTAACGCCATGCCTATTGTTTTGCTGTTTTGTGTTTGCATTTGGCTGGGCAAGCATGTCATGCAAGCAGGCAGGCATGCCTGACGTCAAGTCACTGCCTGCGCGCACGTATGCGCACAGGAGTTGCAGCATCAAGTGCGCAGCAGCCATGGACAGTGAGTGACGCACAGTGGGCTGCATGCAGCATGTGATGCGTGAGTTGCCGCTGTCATGGCATAATAATAATTACACAGCGTTTCACAGCTGTCATGGCATGATCTGTTGTATTTCTGGGATGCCACTGCCAAGGTGCATGCTGACACATTGCTGACCATGGACAGTAGAAACTCTAATGCAAATCAAGGTGATGCGTCTGCTGGACGCCCTCAGGAACGGCAGGCAGCGACACGTTCAGTGCCACTCCACCCTACCCAGTAAGTACAGAGCTACCTCAAGGGGCCATCTGGCTTTTACATTGCTGCCATTGCAGTGTGAAATTGTGCTGAGGTATACTGCCACTGCCCACATGCTGTCTCCTAGTGCCGACATGTTGGGTGTCGGCAAGCACTGCAGGGCAGCCAAGCTTGCGCCAAAAGAGTTGCACATGTTACATGTCAACTTGGTGGCCTGATGCAACACAACTTGGGATGTTGTTTGCACATGCAGGGGTGGTGATCAGGCAGCCGCAACAACGGTAGTGGCCCCTGCAGAGCAGGTGCTTCCGGCACAACAGGCGCCAGCACATGTGTCCAGTGCACAACACCTTTCAAGGGAGGAGGAAATTCTTGCGTTGCTGCAGGAGAAGGAGGCGCAGCTCGCAGACAAGGATGCGCAGCTCGCAGACAAGGATGCGCAACTGGCAGAGAAGGAGAAGGAGCTAGCACAGGCCCGTCACGAATATCAAATTCTCAAGGACGAGAACGAGCGCCTGGCAAAGCGCTGCCGGTCAGAGTGAGATTTGTTGGGAACAACGAGCAGTGTACAGCATGAAGCACTTGTGTTCCATTGTTGCTCATGGTTCAGTTGGCTGTTGCATCACAGGTCTTTCATTGCTTGTGGGGCTCTTGCGCAAGGTCCATGCTTCAAGGCACATCCGCCTGCTGACCATCTGTGGCCCTAGGTCCTTAGAGTAGTGTAGGTCCTAAGCCAGAGTTGAGCCCATTTGTAGACATGTGGGGATATGCTGCAGTGTTGCATTGCACTGGTCATCATTATGCCATTGTTGTTATTTTGAATTTGCTGCGTCTGCTTCATGTTTTATTATGTTTTGTGCATGTCTGTGTTGATCGGTCATGTGCGCTTGCTCATTGGTCAGAATCCAAACATGGTCATTGTGCATATTCACAGTCCTGTGTTGCATCATGCTGAAGCAAACTGTCACCGGTCATGCATCGACACCAACCATGTGATGCCAGTCTCCGTCGTTGTAGGCTTCGCTGATGGCACACACTCCTCTTCGTTGTAAGGTACCCACCCAATCCAGCGCCTGCGGCTCAGCCACTGCATGCACCTGCCATCAATAGCCTGGACTCACGCAGCGGCAGGCACGACGTGGATACATGCAGCCGTGCAGCGTCCCACAGATCTCATTCAGTTGTTGAGGCATTGGGACCCACTGGCAAGGAATGCACATACTCACATGGTGTAGGAATGTTCGGGGCAGTGCTAGAAAGAACACAAGGTGCCCATTTGCAGTCAGTATGCGTGCTCAGCACCCGGCTGTCAAGAGCGTCCAATAACTGCTTGTGGGGTTCCCAACAACGAAAACAGCTTCAGCTATCGTGTCATTGTCATTGTTGTTGCACCATGAGCCGGTCAAGGGCTTCTAGGTTTAGCAGCCTGCAGTCTAGTGCCTATTTGGAGGCACTTCTAGGTCATCAACTTCCAGATCAAGTCAACTCTTCTAAAGCCTTGATGAACCAAATTAACAACAACCTTCCAGACGTCGGTCATGTTGAAGCCAAAGTTTCAGCGATGGGTCATCATGGCCATGCCCTTCAAAGAGATGCGCGAACCTATTCCCTGCATCAGATCATGCCTGGCTGACCCTGGTCATGCGTTGGTGGCTGTGTCTTCTTACGCCGCTGCTGGGGTGTCTTTGTCACAGGACGCCAGGCATCTACAAGCAGTACACACAAGGGTGGGAGTATGTGCCGTGAAACCAAGACACGGAAGCAGCACAGAAGCAGTATGGAAGGAACAAAGCCAGGTTTGTCCCGTTAACCCATCCCAACATCCCTTCATGCAGAACCTGCTGTGTCAAGGCGCGCTCCCTAACGGCACGAGGCAAGGAGAAACATAGAGCCACTGCAAGCAAGTTCAATCCAGCCTAGCCAATGCGGGTTGCACCTGTTGACCATGTCCAGCAGGTTGGGGTTCTCAAGTGCAGCCGCCACCCGCTCCTTGTCGTTCAGTTGCTTGTTCACAGCCGCCTCACTTGAATGCGACCCAGGTGTGACCTGATGTTGCTCAGCACAGCAAGGAGGCGCTTAGCGTGGTCGGCAGCAAACACGTCATTCAGCAGCAGCTCCAAAGGCTGGCATGAATTGACATGCATGCTCAAGTTTGATGTGCCACACTGATGGTTTGTTTCTTGACCGGCCACCCTTGCACCATCCTTAAGAAAAAGCAACCATCACCATGTGCAGCACATACACACAACAACCTGTTATACACCAGCCAACCCCTGAACAGCCATGCCCCAGCTTGTCGCAACAGCCAGCCATCTCATTGCAATACCCCACCTGGATGTCCACCTTGAACCTCTGTGGCAGTGAGCGCAACAGCTTGACACGGATGCTGAGGCCAATCAGTGTGGCCATAGAGCAGTGGCTGACTGTGGGGGTGAAGCACACCCTGCAGCCAGGAAACACAAATGTTGCGTGCACGTGTTGCTAATGTGGCTTTGGTGGGCAGATGTGAAGCGTGAGTGTTCAGATGTCGCCAGAGTCACTGCAAGAGCGGCTGCTACACATGCATTGGGCCATGACCGCTAGCGCGCACGAAGCAGCAGTGAGCCAGCACGCAGGCCAGCTGCAAGCAAGAGGCAGGCAGCCAAGCAGGCATGCAGGCTAGCCGGCAGGCGCTGACATGCATGGGTGGTGCAAGTCTCAAACGCACTTGACGCGGCCACGTGTGTCATCTACAGTGATCAGCCGCTCTTCTACCACGTTCAATTGCTCCAGCGTGTATGGGTGCTCCGGATCTGTGATGTCACGGATGTGCTCGAAGATCTCCAAGGCATCTATCGCCTCGCGGCTGTCATCATCTGTATCAAGATCTATGCCTCCCCAAGATGCAGATGTGCGCTTGCGCTCGACTGCTGTACGCGGCTGCAGCACACAGCGCATAGTATGTGTCAGCATGGTTTTGGTGTTCATGCACAGTATGCCACAGGGGTCGACATGGGCGTGCTGCTGCAACGGCATGACTCCATGCAATTAAACCTCATGGCCCGTCCAACGCACCTTGCGCTTGACCGTCTCGCGCCGAGCATGCACCACGGGGTTGGGGTTGATCAGCTCATCCGCCATGTCTGCGCTGATGCTGGCGGGTTTGTACCCTGTTTTCAATGGATTCACACCATCCCCCTTTACAATTATACAACGACCAGAACTTTTTCAAAAATGCACTGCATGTATTGAAATACGCCTCGTATGCTTTCGCACTCCTCTCACCCCGGGCAATACGTCACTGGATGGTACTCCTCACGCAATTAAGCAGTTCAGACAGCAACGCCAGCAATGTGCCGATTGTTTCAATTGATTTGCAACAACGAGTCAGGGTATGATATGTGGCTTTCAACCTGATCTTTGACTCGCCGAAGGTTCTGTCCTGAGACGGTGTTGGCCCTGAAGGCAAGATTACAAACATGCCCAAAACATCCCAATCACCAAGCATGCTGAAACTTGGGCTGCTAGCAGCTGGTGTACGTGCAGCGTACCTAGCATGCGCATCTTTCCTGGGCATGCTGGTGGCAGACTACGACACGTCTGCTGCCCTGAGCCAGCGAACATGCCTGGAAGCTGGCAGCCATGTGCAGCAACAAGCTGCCCTGGGGGCAGCATCAGCAGGGCATGGTGTGTGGGACTGGGTAGTCTGGGACTCAGTGTTCTTTACAGACATCGCCTGCGCTGGGTACCAGTACGAGCAACAATACGCGTTCTTTCCCCTGCTGCCAGGTGCGCCATGCACGGCTTGCAGAAATGCGGTGCTGTTCCCAGTGTGTGGTTGGTGCATGTGCATGCCTCGGGCTTGCACCATGCGTGGTCCATTTCCTTGTCAACACTGCTTCAAGTGGATGCGAGGCATCAGGCAACCTGACAAACAGCTCACCAACTGCTGATCAATTGCTATGCGATGCTTTTGCTGCGCTGCCTTGTCTCTTGCAGCCTTGATGCGAGCTCTGACCAGCGCTGCGCATCTCCCACTCCCTGCCAGCGGCCTTCTCATCTCTTTCGTTTGCTCCGTGCCGTCCTCCATCCTGCTGCTGCACCTCAGTCTGGCAGTTACCAGTGATGTTCAGTTATCAGTACTGGCTAGCGTGCTCTTCATCCTTTCGCCTGCTTCAATCTTCCACACAGCCATCTACACAGAAAGCCTCTTCACAGCACTCACTTTTGCAGGCCTGTGGCTGTTGAACAGATCAAGCCAAAGAAAGGCAGGAGGGATTGGAAGCGATGGACGCAGCCAAGGCAGGGCGCCAGGCACTGGGTGGGCTGTGCTCATCTGGCACCTGTGCTTTTGGGCGGCTGCGCTGATGTTCATGCTGGCAAGCTGCGTTCGTTCCAATGGTGTGTACTGCTTGCTTGAAAAGCTGAGAAAGGTGGGCAGCTTCTCCTGCCCTCGTGCTGCCTTGCTCCTTCAATGGTTGCTCTTGTCCAAGTATTGCTCAGCGCATGACACCAACATGACAGAGAATTGTCAGGAGCAACTTATTTGTCCCAACACATACTTGCCCATTGCACTGTGTGCAGGCATCATCCACACGGGGTTCCTCCTCCATGCAGCATTGGGCGCAGCTCTGCAGCATGTGCAGTGCTTGTGGAAGTTGGAACCTACAACACATTCACAGGTTGTGGTGTTGTTCGAAGCAGGCAGCCTGGCGCTCCTTCACTTGGTAGCTGGTGCACTTGCAGCAATGCTTGTGGCTTTGCCTCTGCTGGCCCACCAGCAGCATGCATACATGTCCTTCTGTGGCGAGCTCCCCCAGGGCCGAGGGCCCCTGTTGTTGGGTGCCATGGTGAATCGGATCCTCAGCACTGGGCTGTGGCAGCCGCCTGTCCCACATCTGGTCACACATTTGCAGCTTGAGCAACAGGCAGAACATACACGACCCTGGTGCGACAAGAGCGGCGTCTACAACTTCGTGCAGCAGCACTACTGGGGCGTGGGGCTGCTCACGTATTGGAGGCCTTCCCAGGTGAGGCAGTACAAAGTGATGCAGCATGCTTTTGAACTGTGCTCTAGTGTGCCGTGCCGCTGGCTCTACACCTTGCTTCATCACATTTGTTGTGCATACAAAGGGCGAGTACAAACGGTTTGCACCTAGTTGGTGTCACGTGGGTATGAACCAAAGGTATGATGCCAAGCACCTCCACATGCCGCCCAGCGCAGCATCTGTGCTTTTTGCCGTGCAGATACCAAACTTTTTGCTAGCAGCGCCAATGCTGCTGTTGTCCACCCTGGGCTGCTGCACCTATATCTGCCACCATCCACGTCTGATGGCTGCTGGCGGTTTCAGCTGCATGATCAGTGGTGCGACTACCTCCGCGTCCCAGCCGCCTCAGCGTCCAGGCAAGCACCAGAGCCTTTCGCAAAAGGCAACGGGCTTTTTGTCGCCGCGCGTGGCTGTGTTTGTGTACCCGTGGGCCTTCATGGCCACGTGTGCGCTGCTGGTCATGCACGTGCAGGTGCGCTTCTCAGCCTAACCTGCTGTGTTGTGGGCCCATTGCATATGTTTGCAACAGGGAGCCTCACGAGCTGCTTTTGCTTTGAGCGTGCAACAGTATGCGCTCTTTTTAGTGTTGAAAGTGTAATCAGCATTCGCAGCATGCCTCGGTGCTTCTTACTTTTGTGATGTGCTGGCACCCCACCACCGCAGGTTGCCACCCGGTTCTTATCAGCCTGCCCGCCCCTCTACTGGTTTATGGCGCACTTGTGCCTGCATGGCACTGCATGGCCGAGCAGAACAGCACATGCCACAAGCAGCCACCGCACACGTCGCATCAGGACCTGGCTGTGGGGCTGGTGCTTCCTGTACATGGCTGCTGGCATGCTGCTCTTCCCCAACTTTTATCCTTGGACGTGAGGAGCTCACAGCTGCTGGGTGCACGAGGGTGCACAATCAGAGCTGCAAAGTGGTCTCATCCTTGGACAACCAGTGCAGGTATGTGATTTTAAAACCAGCGTGCAATGCATATTTTCTTGCCATTTGCAAATGTTCAATGAGTCGCCCGGCAGGGAACCGCGATGGCCGGACGGACCCGAACCATAGGCGGGCGTCTGAGCTGTATGTACTCAGCCAAAATGTGCAAGCACGAGATAATGTTCGAACAGGAACCTCGGGGCTTTGCCAATTATCCATCCCCAGCATGACCGTGCAGTAGCACGGCAGAAAGGTAGCCTAAAGACGAGCTTTGGTTAAAACGTAGTATCATATACATAATTGCAGCAGGCATTTAGTCGTCGAACTGCCTGGAACCCAACCCATCTTATGCACATCACGGTCACAGGTGGCGCATGAGTCATGTAGAGTGGGCCTCCAAGCTGCGCCATCGGAAGCGATGGTCACTTTGGTGCACATGGGTTAGCATGCTTGCATGGCCATGCTGTGTGCATGGAGGTGCATGGAGCTGCCCTCTAGCACAGCTTGCCCCAGCAGCTCTGTGTGTGGGTCAGCGCAGCGGCACTCGCATGAGGAACCCCTGTGACCCCACCTGCAGTACCTACATTGCATGCAGCACAGCAACTCCAGGAGGGAACAGCTCTGCTGTAACACTGACAGGAGGTGTGGTGCTGTGCCCAAGTGGCCTGGCATTCCAAGCAAGCTCAGGGACATGCCAGCCGCTAGACTCAGTCCCAGAATGCCCTCTGGTGCTTCCATGGCCAGGCGGCAGTTGCCCCGTCAACCTCACGGCCTACTGCGCAGGGTTGCCGTATGGGTTGCTGCCTGACCCATGCGCACCTCAAGACTGCAACGCGTTTGTGAGGTGTGACGCGGGCGGGGCGCTGGCCTTGCGCGTGCCGTGCCCATCCGGCTTTGCGTGGGACCCGGGGTCATTGGGCTGTGAGCCGCAGCCTCTGGTGCCCCGCTGCCCGCGGCCACCAACACCGGGGGAGGGGGCGCCGTTTTGGGGCGCGCTCACGTGCGCGTGTGGTGCGGCTGGCCAGTGTGCACTGGGCGCGTGCTGCAGTGGCACAGGACAGGTGAGGGAGGATCGCGAACAGGCTGGGGTGCGGTTGCAACATGTGCGTGCTGGCACTGTGCACAGCACTTTCTTCGAAGCAGAATTCAGCTTGTGAGCCAGCAGGCCTCCGTGTGGTTGTCTCCATTGTGCGGCAGTCTCAGCAGCTGTGTCGCATGTGCACGCGTGTTTTCATGCCGTGAGCATCAAAGAGGTGTCCTCACCGTATTGATGGTCCTGATTCTTGTTCCCGCCTCCTTTTCCTTGTGATCACATGCAGTGCCCCTCATCGTCTTGTGTGACTTCGGGGCTTGGAGATGTGGGCGTGTCATGCCCTGGGCCGTCATGCCCCTTTTTGGCACCCAGCGCAGGCACAACAGCAGGCAGTACAGACAGCAATTCAACAGGCAGTACAGCAACCTGTATACCAGAGGGCCCCGCGGGTGCCTGCAGCTACAACTGCCTGGGTCGGATCCGGTGCACATGGGATGCACCTTGCCCGGACTGGCACGGCCTGCCATGTATCATTCCCAAGATGGCTGTAGCAGCAGGCAGCGGCAGTGGCACAGGAGGAGCCGGCGTTGTCGGCGGCAGCAGCTCCTTCATTGCATGTGCCATGTCCACAGGAAGACGATGGCCTGGGCCACCCCTGCCACCCATACCATCCTCCCCACCTCGTCCTCCTCCCCCACTGCCCCCTGCCCCTGCGCCACCCAACTCAGCACCTCCTTCAACCCCTCCTTCCCCTCCGCCCCCACCGCCCCCAGCCCCTGCCCCACCCAAACTTTCACCACCATTGCAGCCGGCAGGCCCTGCACATCCCTCACCTGCTCGGCCCTCAGCGCCACCAGCACTGCCACTACCTCACCCACCCGCATCCCCCACCCCACCCTTGCCACCGGTGTACCCAGATCGCAGCACGGTGCTGCAGCCACCCACTCCACCCCTCCGCCCACACCCCCCACCAACACCGGCACCAACACCAACACCACCACCAATCCATGCACCGCAGCCGGCGGTTATGGCCCCTGGCCCGCCCAACCCAGCTGTCAATGCCCCGCCACCCAGGCCAAGCACATATGCCGCAGCACCACCTCCACCAAGCCTGCCAACGCATGGTGATGTGCCACAGGCCCCACCTAGTGCCCCGCCGCCACCTGGAACCCCGGGCCACAGCTACCCACCTTTCTCGGGCCCCTATCCCCCAGCCTACCACACAGCGTACCCCCCTCCCTACCCCCCTTCATATCCATCTGTCCCAGGGCGGCCCCCACCTGCATACCCAGGTGTGGACCCACCCACTCCACCACAGTATGGGCCGCCAGTCGGTCCAGGCCTGCCATACCCACCACCACCGGCTGTTACTCCCCCTGGACCCACCCCTCGCCCCTTGTCCCCCACCCCACC
>QAXD01000155.1:192538-204606 GCA_004335575.1 Haematococcus sp. NG2 | reverse complement strand
CTACCGCCCCACCCCCGCCCTCCCCACCTCCAGCCTACCCTTCCGGCCCTCCTCCTGCCCTCAGCGCATACCCACCCCACATGCCAGTGCCTCCTGGCCCACCAGGCTACCCCTCCTTTTCCACTAGCCCCGTGCCTCACCCAGGCCCACCTGCTGCACCCACCCCACCTGCCTCCCCCACCTCAACGCCTGCTCAGCCCACATATCCCCCTGGCCCCCTCATCGCCTACCCACCTGCTCCTGCTTCTTCCCCTCCCCCCTACCCTGACACCCCCCTGTACCCAGCGGCCATGCAGCCCTATCCCCCAGCACCACCACCCTCCAGCTCCCACCCACGTCCAGCATATCCCACCATGGAGGCACCCCCGCAGCTGGCCCCACTGCCACCCCCACGCTACCGACCAGCGGAGGTGACCCCATATGCACCGCCCTCGCCGCCTGGGCCCCACACCACCCTCACACCTTCCCAGGCGCTCGCCCCCCCGCCTGCATACCCACCCTACCCACCGCCGCCCGCCTACCCCTCGTTCCCACTGCCTGGCCACCCACCATCGGCCTTCCCCCCCGGACCACCTCCTGTGCCCCAACCTGCGGGGGTGCATCCTCCCAGCCGCCCACCCATCTTCAGCCAGCCCCCCTCGTACGCAACAGTAGCCCCACCCACCCCCCTGCCCGCACCACCTGCACCCCAGTACAGTACGCCCAGCGCCCCACCCGCTGCCTCCTACCCACCCCCACCAGTCTACCTGGCGCCTCGTGATATGCCAGTGGCACCCAGCGCCCCAGGCCAAGGCCACACCTCCCCCCCTGCCACACCGCCCCCCCATCACCCCACGCCCGAGCCGCCTCATGTGCCGGCAGTGCCCTTTACACCAGATGCACCAGAGGAGAACTACTTGGAGCCTGGTGAGCCAGACACGCCGATGCTGCCGCCCTCAGAACCCCAGCTTGCCAGTCCCCTGCCACCGCCCGTGCCAAGCCGGCCACGGCTGCCGGTTGCTCCTTCCCTTCCCCCTCCCCCTGCCTACCCTGCTCCTCGTCAGGTGCTTCCCACCCCACCTGCACCAGGTGCACCCCAGGCCCCGGACTTACCTCAGGGCCCTGCTGCACCACAAGGGCCTCCTTCAGTGCTTGCACCGCTCACGCCACCTGTCGCCCGGCACTCACCTCCAGCCCCGCCCTCCCCGCCAGAGTTCCCCTGGGCCCCGGATACACCGAGCAACCCCCCTTCCCCACCACACCTGCCCACCCGGCCACGCCTGCCACAGGCACCACCACAACCAGCCCCACTTCCCCCCCTGAGGCTGGAACCTGGGGCACCGGGAGCACCACGCGGGCAAGGCAGCCCCACACCATCACCACCTGGATACCCCTGGACACTGGACGAGCCACAGGGCCCTCTGATGCAAGTTCCACCCAGTCCACGACAGCCAGGCCCCCACGTTTTTGCGCCCAGCCCACCTGCACCATCCAAAGAGATTCCTACAGCAGCACCACCACCACTGCATTCTACACCTATTGACCCAAATGATGCCTCACCTCGAGCACCACCGGCTGCACCACCGCGTGCATCCCCTCCTGATGGTCCTACTGATGCACCGGGTGTGACACCCAGCCCCCCTCAGCCCCACAGCCCACCTCCTGTGCCACAAGCTGCACCACCGGACAGCTCAACCTGGGCCCCCAACAACCCACTGCCCCACCCCCCGACACCCCCACCCACCCCCACAACCGCACCCCCCAACGCCCAACCCACCACTGCCACACACCCCGCCGCCCCACCGTTCACCGCCCTTCCAACCTCCACCACCACACCCCTCACCGCCCAAGCCTCCTCAGCCCCCACTGCCACTGCATCCGCGTGCACCCACCGCACAAGATGGCCCACCACCACCAGCACCGGAGCACAACACCACCCTGCCTCCTGCACCAGTGCCAGCAGCACCACGTGCACCACAAGACATCACGCCGGGACCGGTCCCTCCACATCCACCCAGCCCTGGGCCAATCCAGCCACCAGCACCGCTGGCCCCAGTACCATCCTTGCTGCTGCGGCCACCTCCCAGCCCAACGCATACTCCACAGCAGCCTGCCCCTGACCCGCCCCTGTTAGCTCCACAACCAGGTGCACCAGCATCTCCTGAGGCAGCTGCTGCGCCCCCTCCTTCCATGCCACCGAGCCTCAGCGCGCCGCCCAGACCCCCACACTTCCCTGACCAAGCCATCCTGTTCCCAGATGCACCGCCTCCTTTGCTGCCAGATGCACCAGAGCAGCTGCTGATGCCCTCCCCACCTGCTGCGTTGCCGTCCCCTGTGCCTGGCATACCTTCCCAGCCGCAGCCAGGTTTACCAATTCTTATGGGGCCCACTGCCCCACACCCACCCCCGCCACCCCGACCACCACCGCTTGTGCCCCAGCCAACGGTGCCACAGGCAACACCAGCCAGCCTTGACACACCCACACCACCTCCTGTTCCTCCTTTGCCTGAGGCTGGGCCACCCATCCCACAGGCACCTGTGCCACACCCATCCCTTGTGCTGCCGCCTCAACCTGCAGCAGGTTCCAACAGCACCACAGGTGGTGGTGGTGGTACTGAGGGTGGTCCACCAGCCACCAACTCGACCGGCGGCGGCAGCACCGGGCAGCAGGCAGCAGCCTTTCCATACTTCAAGTGCAGCTCAGGGCTGGAGGGCAGCCCCTTCAGGTGGTCCCTGACCAGCCAGCCAGGGCCTGTGCCTGCGTCAGACAATGCCACGTTCTGCTTCAAAGTGGATCAGGTGCTGGGGTGCACTGCAGGGGCGTGTTGCAGCATGGTGGCCAAACGCGTGGAGCTGGACATAGGTGAGTGAGACGGCTGGGATGGTGCAGCACCAAGATGATACATACATGGGCACAGATTTACTGCTGAATCCATGACAAGGCTCTGCACCTAGGACCGTGGTGTCTGTTGTAGGAGGCACAGGAAGCTCAAATGATTTGGAGCATACAGCAACCTGCTTGTGTTCAGTCCATGAACAGGGTACGCAGCAATACTGACATGCGCCGTTACCTTTGGCTGCAGACCCTGCATGCCGAAACGCACTGCGTGGGGCGACCATGAACGGGCTGCATGTCAGCTCCAGCTTCAAGTCGTATGGCTACAACGCAACTGGCAACACCACAGATGGCAGCAGCACCAATATGGTGCTCAAGCTGACCAACTTGCCTGTGCTCACCAGGTGGGATGACTGGTGCTGAGTAACTGTGGATATGTGTGTGAGGGGGGCAACAGACAGGCGACCACTGTAGTGCTGGGCTGGTGCTGGGCTGGGGTGGGCTGGGCTGCATTTCAAGGCTGCTTGTCTTGCTACTCACAGCCACCATCATCAGCCGCACACCTCCATGCCCACACAACCGTATTCTGATATCCATCATGTGGTTGTGACACACGGCCGCAGGGATGTGCCAGTGGGGGGTGCCACGCTGTGCTTGCAACTGCGTGTGCTGCAGCCAGCATCTGCACTGGCGCGCTGCAGCACGCTGCAAGGGTTTTGCAAGCAAGGCGCCGGCAGCACCGCACCTGTTTGCAGGGTCATGGTAGCAAGCCAGGCCACGGATGCATGCGTGGCGGGCGTATGCCCTTGCTGCCCTGTGTCGACTGTGCGAGTTGCATGAGAACGGTGCATCATGCGCATGGATGCATGCACGTAAGCATGTTCGAGCCCAAAACATGCAAGCAGTGACCAGAAACGAGTGATGATTTTGACGAAACCTGCTATTTGTGAAGGCTGTGGTATGAATGTTTCCGCTGGTTCGCACGTTGTAAAACTGCACGCTGGATGCAAACTCAAGTTGCCCCTGCATACCCGATGATCAAACACCATGTCTGAGGAATCACTCGTTGTGCGTGCCAAGAGAAAGTCCCAGCAGCGAGCAGCCCTGTCACCTCTAGGGTCATCACCATGTACCCCATCGGGCCGGATCCACAGGGTGAATGCAATCGACACGCAGTTAATAGGACTTGATCTATCCACGCCCGCAAAACCCGTTAGCAATGGTGGTTGCGCTGGAGCAGAAAACCCTGACGAAAAGAATTGCAGGGCAAAGCAGCGCCAGGGTGCATCGTTACTAGGCCGCTCTGCGTCAGAAACAGCAGGTAGCAGCCATCAGAAACGCCCACGCCCTGTTGATGGAACCCTGGCGGTTTGGGCCAAAGGCTCCTTTGGATGGATTGTGCCAGATGGCATGATAACTGAGATTGAAGCCAAGAAGAGGAGCAAGCAGCAGCAGGAGCAGTTGGGGCCAGAGGCAGCGCCAGAGCAGACGGGTCAATCAGATGGGTCAGCCAGGACGCAGGTGCAGCAGTCAGCTCTTCTGACAGATGCTCAAGAGCAACGACAGACAGCTGTCCCACAGGAATCAGCAGCACCACAGCAGGTGCAGGACAGAAGTTCACAACGGCAAACGTCAGCACAGCAGTGCCAGCAGCACGCAGCGCAGCAACCGAGGCATGATCAGCATCAGAAGGGAAGCATGGACTTTGAGCCCCGTGCCCAGGCAGCACTCAACACCATGCCACATGCGCACGTAGGCAGCAGCCTGCACACAAGGCCGCAATGGGCATGCGCAAACAACCAGCAGCAACCACAAGGCCATCAGCCCCACCAGCCGCACCATCTGTCATTCTTTGGTCAGCAGTCCCACAACCTCTCTCCGCAGCCTCGCACACAGCCTGGGCACAGCATCCCAGCTGCTTCTGCGCCTGGCAGTCGCAGCACCCTTGATCGCTCATCACCGTTCGTGCCGTTCTCCCAGGAAGCAGCCCCTACACCCCCACCCCCTGCCACTCCTGCAGCCCCACACAAGGACACCCTGCACGTGGCATGTGCGCGCACCCTCCCTGTCCACACTGCTCGGGGCCTGTCACTCTCCACATGCACGCAGTACTCCGGCAGCACAAAACGGCTCATCTCAGGTGGCAGCGGCAGTGGACTGGCAGTGCTGCACCTATCACGCCATCTCAGCCGTAGCAGCAGTACCTGTGGCAGCAGCGAAACTGCCGCACCTCCCAGCTTGGCATCCCAAACCAGCAGTGCAACTGCTGTAGGCGCACCCGTGGTATGCAAGCCTGTGCCCATCATGTATGCTGGCTGGAGGCCGCACAAGCCATGGCCTCACGATCTGTCCATGCCCAGGGCAGCTGCTGACACCCCCTGGCCACGTCAGGCACAGGAACAGGTGGGATCAGGTGCAGCGGGGAGTGAGGAGGGCTCAGATCTGGACGGCTCACGGCCCCAGACAGTAATGGCAGCAGGGGTGAGGGCAGCAGCAGCACCAGCTGCAGGCAGAGCTCTCTCAAACATAGCTGGGCATGGTGCAGATGCAGAAGGGCTTGACAGCACCAGGAGTGGTGAGTCGTGGAGGAACTGGGCGGGAGTTGGCTGCTCCAAGGGCAGCGGCCGCAGGGCAGCATATGCTGGGCCGGTCCCTAAGTCTGGGCGCTGGCCGCGTGTCCGGTGCGTTGTCCTGCTAAAACCCTAAAACCCATCTCGCCACCTGCTGCACTGTCATGCGCCCCTTCGTGGCCCAAGATGTGTTGTCCTGGTGCTGCGCGTTGCGTGCAGGTGTGTGGTGCGGCGCTCTGCGATCGCGCAGCTTGGCGTTTACACGTGTGAGGCTCTGACCAAGGGGCAGGTCGTGCTGGAGTATGTGGGGGAGGTAGGTGATGTGCTGTGGTGTGGTGCGTGGCTGCACTCCGTCTTCCCATGCTACCGGGGTTATGACCAACAGGCATGAACAGATTACGGTACCGGTATGCGGCACGCACTACGTGGTAGTACCACACACCAAGAGTTGCGTCATGCACTGAAGCGCGGTACACGTATTTGGGCTGCACAGATGGCAAACTGTCTACCCAGACGTGCTCAAGTTATGCCTGCTCACCTGCAGCTCGAGCGTTTCATGCGCCGGGCTTGTCATGCGTCCTGCACAGGTCATCCGCACCTCAGTCGCAGACCTGCGGGAGCGCGCATATGCTGCTGGTGGCCTTGGGGACGGGACCTTCCTTTTCTCACTGGGCGCTGCACCATCACTGGTGTGTGTCCTGTGACTCCTGTCAGTCCGACCACTTTGGCTCAGGCCCTGACATCCCTCATGTTCCGGATCGTGCCATCCTGCCCAGCCTGCATGCGCAGTGACACAGGAAAACACAGCCTCGATTACTGGGGTCCGTGTACTGCAGCTGCGTATGATGCTGCCATTCTAACAGGTGGTGGCCGCTTCTTCCAACCAGTTGGTGTGTGCGGCAAGCAGCTGGAAGCTACGATACGCGGCTGTTGTGGTATGGTATGTACGGCAACTGGCACAGTATCATACAGTCTCCTACATAAGCGTTTCATGCTGTGGCGCTGCTGCAGGGAGGTGGTGGTGGCACCACTGGGACACTGGTGGTGGACGCCACATGCAAGGGAGGCATGGCACGTTTCATCAACCACTCGTGCGGGTGAGGCAACAGATGGGTCGCGCGGAAACAGGGGTCGCTACATTGCTTATGTGATGGTCATCCCAGGGCGCAGCTTCGCAGGGGTATGGACCATGATGTGCATTACTGTATTGGCGGACAGCGCACACAATGATTTGGGCTGCTAACCCCTAAACCTGCAGTGTCTTTGAGGCTTTCTTGGCTCATTGTGCTTGGTGTGGCTGCAGGCCCAATTGCAAGGCCCAGCTGGTCCAAGGGGGCACAGATGGCAACCGGGTGGTGATCGTGGCCCTCAGGGACATCGCACCAGGTGGATGTGTGCAATCACTCCAGTGCACTGCACCGCATATCACTCTTGTGCTCTGCATTCCAACAACACTGCGTCTGTAATGGTGAAGCCCTGTGTCTGTGGCTTGCTGATCACCAGCACATGCCACTTAGCTTCAACCTCGCAAGTGTGAAACGCACACAGCCCTGCACCTGATTGGCTCGACGTCTGGGTATTGCTGAAGGGGTGGTCAAGGATCCGCATTCACCTGGGCCACCCACTTATCCATCATTTTTAGATGGGCCTGCAGCCAAGCAAGCATGCTGCAATGTGACCTGTGTGGACGATGATGTACCAATCAGTTTGGTTCCGTGCTTCTCTGCCTCTAAACCTCACGGGAGCCTGGTGTGCCCAACATCACACACACATACTCGCGTAGGCGAGGAGCTGTCATACGACTACAAGCTGTCCTCTGACATCCTGCTGGACCCCGATCAGGCCGTCAATCTGGAGGCAGTGGAGCGAGAGGCAAGCCAGCAGGGCATCACGCTCACACGCTGTATGTGCGGTGCGCCATGCTGCCGACGCTTACTGTAACACCACCATTTGGACAACGCAGATCATGCAAATGTACCATGCGGCAAGACACATACTAAATGAGCATGGCTTGGACACAGCTGCCACAATGATAGAGATATCAGTGGCAAAGCTTCTTCAAGTTCAACTCAGCCTGAGCAGGACAAGCGCATGGACTGGCATACTACGGTGTAAGGGGCTGATGGAAGAGTTGGGGAGCAGTCTTGCTGATAGTGAATATGTAGGGGGTTTAGTGATGACTATTGCAAGCATGGAGTTATTGGCGTCTTTTGCATGCTCATGTGCAATATGCAGTCGGCACTGTCTGGATGTTTGGAATTGGAGCCTGAATGACTGACAAGAACCAGGACGATCACAGTGTTAGGTACAATGTGTGGACAGTACCTGATTTATCGTAAGTGATGGTTCCGAACGTTGGTGCATTGTTTTTTGAGCAAAAATGACGCCTAAAAAAACGGTGTAAAAAAGAATGTGCCATCCTGCAGCTCATGATCCTCAATAAGAGTCCCAGGCATATGAATGTGGCATGGGCATGCCACACACCCATCCATCATGATCCACAGCTGTAGTATGCAGCGGTGGAGCACACGCAAACTGCTGGCTGTTATCCCTGGCGACCGATGTACACGCATGCCATGCCTCGCAAGCCGCTCAATGAGGCCTCAAACACACCAGCAACAATGTACATCGTCATGTGCAGGCGCATGTGTGCCCACTGTATTTGCATCCAGGCATTCGACGACCCAAGGTCCTGTCAAGTGCGCGCGTATGCGTATCTGCAGAACCTGCTGCCTGCCACCAGGAACGTGGGGTGAAGTCCCGTGCCCACATCCTGCAAGCACCCTGTGGGGCATCACTGCAAGCCCGCGTGCAGGTGAGGCGGCCCATCACCGCGCACGTGACCGCGTTGCTGTTGGGCCCTGCAGCTCTGAGGCTGCCCCCAGGGACGGCGCGCGTGCATGGCCGCGTGGCCTAACGGGTGACACATGGTCGGTCCGGCCCACCACGCTGTGTGCGCCCGGCGTGGCGGCCGGTGCAGGGGCTGTGCCCGGCCCGCTACTGCCACCTCTGGCCTTGGCCAGAGAGATGCTCATGGGCCGGCCCTCAAACAGGTCATGGGACACCATGGCTTCCACATCCTGTGGGCTCAGCCGCACGTACCTGCGCCGCAGTACAGGCAGTACAGTTCAGCACGTGCACGTGGGCCCCAGCGCCTCACAGGCAGTGCAAGCGTGAGGCGCCGGTGTGCAGTGGCCCAACGGCATGTGGTTGACGTTGCAAGTCTTCGGTTGCGTTGTCGCCAGCATGTTTCCCTCCCCCTTTCAACTGTACTGGTTTGTCCGTGCAGCAGCTACCCATGATATTTTGAAGCACAACAAAACAACAACACGCACTATCCACCCTAGAGACTGCGTGTGCCATGAATCTCATGATGATGCGCAGTGCACACCCATGAGCGGCACAACAGCCCCCAGATGCACAACAGCATTTTATGAGTACACTCACTTGGAGCGGTTAGAGGTGAACTCCGTGTTGGAGTAGGTGTTCCAGAAGTGCTCGTATGGCGGGAGGAAGTCCTGCAGGACCACGCGCCGCACGGCCGCACGCAGGCGCGCGTCTGGTACGACCCACCCGCTCTGCTCCTTGTAGATGTTCTCCAGTGCATGGTTCAGCGCCTGTGGTGCACGCGTTGATGCCAGAACTTATAGGACGCTTAGCCATACCTGCCGAGCATACATACTGAGGCCTGCTGCATTGACACGCTCATGCGGTGCAGGGTGAAGCAGTAACACCAGACGTGGGAGAGCACAGAACTGTGCTGGAAGCCCTGGAGGCAGCACATCTTGAGGTGTGCCGCAGCCAGCAGGTTGTGCCTCAAGGTGCACACACCTTGAAATGCTTCTTCACCCATTCCCTCCACTTGCCAGGGTCCAGGGGCTCGGGGTCTTCCTGCCAACGTGGGTGTGTATGTGTGACATCGTACGCCAGATTGTGCATATGGATGGCTGCCGCGACTGTGTGTGGCGCGCATACTTGATGACGCATACAGGTGTGAGCGTAGCCACAGTGAGCCACCAGGTACTGCACATGCATTTGTTCAAGTGCGTGCTCCCGGTGCAGACACAGCACGGGGCCGCGTTGCAGCTGGCAACATCACGCACCCCTTTCTCAACACGCTCCAGCTGCCGCACCAGCGGCATCCACACTGCCTCATGGTACTGCTGCCCATACTTCTCAATGATATCCTGCACGGCAGCACAATATACGGTAACAGTGCAACATGCCATGAAGAAGTCTCCAACCAGCATGCTGGCACAGATGCAGGCAGGTGCACACATGCAGACATACAGCGGGCAATTAAACGCAGCACAGGTGAGGAAGGACGCTCAGCATAGGTGAGGAAGTACGCTCAGCATAGGTGAGGAAGCACACTCGGCTCGGCACAGGTGAGGCAGTACACTCGGCACAGGTGAGGCAGTACACTCGGCACAGGTGAGGCAGTACACTTGGCACAGGTGAGGCAGTACACTCGGCACAGGGTGAGGCAGTACACTTGGCACAGGTGAGGCAGTACACTCGGCACAGGTGAGGCAGTACACTCGGCACAGGGTGAGGCAATACACTTGGCACAGGTGAGGCAGTACACTCGGCACAGGATGAGGCAGTACACTCGGCACAGGTGAGGCAGTACACTCGGCAGAGGCCGGGCCGCACCTTGTGGTGCTCCACCCACACATGCCCCAGCAGCGCCAACCGCTCCGACTGCTCCACAGTCACCACCTGCAACTCGCAGCCGCGCCCATTGCGTGGCAGCACAAGTGAGGCGAAGTAGCCAGCGGATGTATAGTAATACCGGCAGCAGTGGCAGCAGCGACTGGAGCAGCATGATTACACAACCAACTCATGGACAAGGTTTTCGGGTTTAGGGGTTTTTCAGGGGTTTTGGGGTTTTAATGTTTTAGTGTTCAGTGTTTGGGTTTAGGGATTTTGGGGTTTAGGATTTGGGTTCATGGGCAGCTGCACCCACCATGTAGTGTACATTGTTCATGAGGAAGAGTGAAGCCTGTGCCGGGTTCTTGTATGCTTTGGACTTGACCTCCAGCGCTTCCAAAAGAGACCCCATGCACTGCGCCACCGCGTTGGCCATGGCCTCCTCAGGCGACGACGCCATCTGTGCCATGGCGCCTCCTTTGGACGCGTTGCTGAACAGCACCTGCCACGATGGGGTGCATGTGAGCAGTGTGGCAACAGCAGCCTGTGGCACACGATGATCAGGCTGTGCTACCCAAAGCAGAGTATCATTTGAGCATGCCAGTGTGACTGCGGTGCATGCTCACATGATACTCTGCCATTGAGCATCATCAGTGGATCAGGCCCAAGGTTCAGGCCAGCTGGCGCCTGGCCCAATCCCCAGGAAGTGTGACGCACCTGCCCCACATCTGGGTAGCTGAACAGCCGGCGCAGGTACGAGAGCGTCGCAGCGGCGAGCGGGTGCACAGTACCGTCCACCACGTGCGCCTTGCTGGCGTCGCGCGCAATGCCCGCCTCCCACTCCAGGAAGATGGTTCTGTGGCACAGTCACACAGCACGCCGCCCCACCATCCTTTTGATCCAGCAGGCAGGTGGAAGACGAGGCAAGACCAGCAGCAGCCGGGTAGGCGGTGCACCACTGGCTATGCACAGGACGGATGAGGAGGCCCACACCTGGGCCACTGGTCATGCAGCAGCCTGGCATGCAGCAGACAGCAGGCAGCATACCGCTGCGCACAGTGTGACTGACATCCCACAGGAACCGAGCAGGCCCACCCCACGGCAGCCCACACCTTGCAGCCTTGGACAGGGCCGCGTGCAGGGCCGCCAGCTCTGACAGGTGCTGCGCGGCTGCGTCCTTGCCATGACCCAGCAGCCCCTCCAACAGAGGCAACACATCCTGCGACCCAACGCACACAGCATGGGAAACACATAACAAATGCACGGTGAGCATCGGCGGCTCCAAGCACCTTGGGTGAGCAGCACAGCTTGTGCAGAGCCCACGCAATGCAACGGCATCGGCATGTGATTGAGAAGTGATGGTCTGTTGCACGCTATCCATCACGCACCTTCATGTGCCGGTACATATCCAGCAGCACAAACACCTTTTGTGGCACACGCCGCGCCTCAACAATATCTCGCCCCTGCGAGGCATTGGTGCTAAGTTGAGGTACGCAACAACCCAGGGCATGCATGGACCAGGACGGCAAGAAAGCCAGGCACGGGCCACATGATCATGCTGCGAGGCCGGATGGGAGGTACCACAGCACCGAGGGCCCCTGCCAACAGCAGCCCATAACATACGAGCAGCAGACGCCAGCCGCAGGGCCATGCCCAACCCCCTCAATATGCCGTACATGACGTGCGATCACGGTGCATCGGTTGCGCACGCACAAAGTCTTTAATGCTACCTGCTGGACCATGAGCCGCAGCATGCGCCCCAGCACATCCGACAACACGGTCTCCACCATTGCCGCAGGCAGCAGCAACGTCGCCAGGCGCCTCTCTGCAGCGGCCAGCACCACCAGCACGCGCAGCTGTAGCGTCCACCTGCCGCACATGGGCCGGGGCGCACACACATCAACAACATCTACACAATGCATAGCGGTGCAGCAATGCGCACCAACACAGGCATCCTACGCATCCCAGCACCTGCCGCGGCAGGGAATGGTGTTGGGATTGGGGACAGGATGGGTATGGTAGGAGTCACA
>QAXD01000155.1:151114-192524 GCA_004335575.1 Haematococcus sp. NG2 | reverse complement strand
TGTAGCACATGGCATCGTTCAACAGCAGTGCACAAGGAGCAGGTTAGTAGCAGTGCATAAGAACAGTTGAGCCATCGTATTGCGGACCATCCAACCACATGACAACATCCACCACAGGACCAAGACCCACTGTAAGTCTCTACCAAGTGCACATCCATTCAACATGACAGGTGCTATAGACAGGCGCTAGCGACGGGTTTAACCGCGCAAAGCCGTGTAATGATGATGATGATGATGATGATGACAGGCATCCTACGGCTGCTGCACGGAGCCCAGGCACGGGACAGGGGCAACGCGCCATCCCCACGTGGTGTGTCCACGCAGCATGCAAAGTACAGAAAGCCGCACACACGCCAGAGCAAGCGCACACACCCTGCCACCAGCTTCTCCAGGTGCTCCTGGCTCAGGCTGCCCAGCCCACCCGCAGCAGCTGCAGCACCCAGCGGCTCAAAACCCACACCACGCAGCACTTGGTCCAGAGCACGCGCCCGGATCTGCAGCGGATGTGCGAAGGCAAACGTCAACATTGCCGCAGCGCGCTGCACATGATGCAGGGGCCGGTAACTGGCCATTGCGCACGCATGCCCCACTCTGGACAATGCGCCTGACACAGCGCACCGCCGCATGCACAACGGGGGTTCTTCAGGTCATAGCACACCCACCTGAGCATACACATCAAGGCAAGCCATGTGGCGTGAACGCAGCATGACATCTAGCAGGGCCTTCAGTCGCTCCAGTGCACGTGGAGCGAACTCATCCAAAGTCGGCCCATCCCGCGCAGCAGCCTGTCCATTCATTGTGGCATTGGTCATGACTCATTAGCCGATCAGCACAATGATAACGGCATGGCCTGCTGCGCACTGCAGGATGGCATACAGCACGGAGCGGTGGGATGACACTGCCTAGTGCGTACGCACCTGCAGTGCGCCATCTGCAGCAAGCTGTGTGAGGGTGGTGGTGCTTGGCAGTGTGGCGTTGGTCTGCTGGCCTAGCGTAGCAGCAAAGTCTGCCTCACAATCCCGCATCGCCTTGTGGTGGACCTTCTCTGCATGCATGTAGGCATCCTGTGCCGCTGCCAGCTGAGAGTGGGACTCGAGGTATGCCATTGCTGCATCCAGCTGGGAGATGGCCCTCAGAAAGTTGTCCAGGTCACGCCCAGGCCCATGCCGCAGCACAGCCTCCACCTGCTTGCATGGCATGCCCAACGGCAAATGCAGCATGTGTAACGTCTGAGAGCCAAACTAGGGATAGAGCAGCGTAGACCACTCCCCACCTTCCTGGATGTGCCCAGGAACTGCAGCAGCTCATCTGTAGCTGCTTTGGCTGTACCAATGTTCTGTTCAGCCCAAGTTAGGGTTGTCGCTCGGTCAAAGATGGGGGCATTCAGCCTGTTTAAGTTGAGTAGCTGTGCTTCTAGGCGTTCCAACAATCCTGTCGCATCACTGGAGATTTTGTCAAGTTTCTCAAGACCTTCTGTTAGTTGCTGTGCTTGCTGCGCCAGATCCAGCGAAGGGTGCATGTTTAAACATGATTAGGCAACAATGGCAAACAGCCCCAAAGGTAAGTGGGTGAGTGGTTGATGAATGATGCCCACCTTGGCTCGCCACATCTGCCTGTGATACAAGCACATGAGAATTTATTGAATAGCGAGCACATCGGCAGCAGAACAGCAGTTCATCGTTGCATAGATCGTTGTGCGGGCCGGGGAGGGGGGGACAACGCTGAAGCGCCCGTGAGGGCACCCCACGACCATGCCGCGCTACTAGTGGGTGTCTTGTGTTTGATGTGCATGTGTGTTTTCATTCTCCTTTCTGACGCACATGCCCCTTCACTGGCATGCAGCTGTGACTACTGCGACACGTACCTGACCCACGATTCGGTGAGGAGTTTGGTTTGGCAATCTAGCCTGCATGTCTGCATGCATGGTGCATGGCATGGTTCACCATGCTGATGAACACAGTTCAGCTTCAAGACAGCATTGGCGCTGACCAGCCTTGCACATGCCCCTTCAATTACAGCCTGCTGTGAGAAAGCAACACAACACGGGCTACAAGCACAAGGTGGGGTGGTGATGCGTACTGCATACACCTGAATGCATGCACGTGCATGAACTGTATGAACTCATATCCAGCAACCAGCATCATAGGAGCGTTGCTGCACATGCTTGTCACTCTGTACTCTCTCATGTGCCAGAACCATGTTCCTAAACTCCATCTCCACACTCACGGCCGCACACTGCAGGCAAATGTGCGTGCATACTACTCCATCTTTGATGACATCAAGAGCCAGAAAGAGGTTGAGAGCAGAATGGTGCCAGGACCGCCAGGCATGATGGGGCCACCAGGCATGATGGGTCCACCCATGGGCATGATGGGGCATATGGGCCCTCGGCCACCATTCATGGGTGGCCCTCCACCCTTTATGGGCCCTCCTGGTGCGTGGTGCCGCTCGTCTCCGCACCAGCCGCCAGGGGCCTGAACCTGTGCAGGGCCACAGCTCCTACTGCACCATTGCAAAGTCTGCAGCAGTGGTGTCATGCTATATTGTCACTGGCTGATGCCATGCTGTGCTGTGTGTTCCTGCTGTTTGCACACGTTGCAGGCATGGGCCCGCCCGGCATGATGCGGCCGCCGTTCCCTGGGCCCCCGGGACCGCCAGGTACAGCACAGCATCACATTGGGATTGTTCCGTTCAGGGACCGATGCATTTGTGCGCTGTGTGCAGCTATCACGTACTTGTTCATAATCGCTTGCTCATGTGCATCTGAAAGCACACATGTACGCACATTCTGAACCACGTTTGTTTCCATTGCATTCAGGCATGATGCCCCCTGGGCCACCTGGCATGATGCGGCCACACTTTCCCGGGCCGCCTGGACCTCCTCACTTCATGGGCAATGGACCCCCTCCAGGTGTGTCCCCTGACAACTCTACACAGATGGCAGAGCATTGCTTGCCCTGGTGTTGTAACAACAGCGTGCTGCTCTGTTCTAGTCAAAGGATGGAGCTCTTCTGCTTTGAAGGAACTGGCTTTTTTGGACATTTGGTGTGGTGACTGCGTTATTCTTATCGGTGTAACATGTTGAAAATTCCACTGCAGGCTTCCGTGGGCCGCCCGGACATGGCGGACCGCCACCTGGCCCACCCCCGGCTGGCTCATAGCTGCTGTAAATGCTTTCACATGGGGTATCATGAATGCGTTTTCTTCCGGGCAATTATTGGTTTGTGTTGACCTTGGCTGCTGGAAGGCCAGCATGTTGTTGGCTGGAGGCTGTGATTGACTGTGATCACGTACGCCTGCTACATGCCTTGGGCATGAGAGTAACAAATCTGCTTGGCACTGCTTCGGTGAGGCACGAAAGCTGGAGGGCCAACGTGGCTCGCGCAAGAAGTTTGTTACACCAGACCCATGCTTAGGGACCCAGCCATAATGACAAAAGCATAGCCTCTGCCCAAGGCCCCCGCCCCGCGCAAAAGTATGCTAAAGCTTAGTTCTCCTTCTTGACGTTGTGCTTCTTGGCATAGCGCTGCAGAGCAGCAACAGGTGACAGCATGTCAGTAAAGGCACTTATGCATGCATCAGGATTGGGACGATCAACGAATCCAGCTACCCATGCGCTAAATGGCGTTGCACCATGAGCAGCTCCATACAAGGCAGCACAAGCAACTGCCTGATTGCACGCTGCCATTCACCCCACCTGGTTGCGCAGGAACTTGGGGTCCATCTGCAGATGGCCAACCACATGGTACAGAACACAGACAAGAGGACTCAGCAACTGATTATATAGCACTTTCGCTGTATGCATTGTGAAGTGCAGTTGCTTGCATTGTTGGCTGCGTCAGGAAGCCCAGAAGCCCAAAATCAACACACCAACCCCGCTGCCTGTGCATAAACAAAGCCGCCTGCACGCTCACCCCCTTCTGGGAGTGGTACTTGTGCTTCTGGGGCTTCTTGATGCCGTTGCGGTGAGCCTTGCGGTTCTGGTTGCTGTGGGTGCATGCAAGTGGCATGGGCAGAGCACATTCAGCATGTGCCGAGGACGTCAACTGCGCGCGATGCACCCTCAAGGAGAGCGCCATGTCGTCACTATCACACCCGGCAGAAGCCATGCCCCCCGCATACAGCTCCTGATTTGCCCCGCCACCAGGCCCCCACATGTGCCCAGCCGCAGGTCGCATGAACAGCATTCCGCTGCAGCTGTTCTGTATTAAGCTTGTCCTCATGATCGACTTACTGTGCGGTGTGGTTCTTGCTGCAGTCCGGGAATGTTGCAAGGCAGGGAACGCAGATCGAGAAGGGGTTAGCCAGCGTGCATGTCTGGAAAGAGCAGCAGGGGCAACAAGCAGCAGAGTACACAAGCACACGCCAGGCAATGGTACCCAGAGCTCCTCAAGGCCCAGGCCCAGCACCAACCTCTTGGCCATTTTGAAGCCTGCAAGTGAAACCGGATACCAAAGTGTCAACAACGCAACTGGGGGACGGAAGCAGAGCGACAGTGCGGCTGCCACAGGAACAAACCCCGGACGTGAACGTGAGCACTCACGTGTTCAAGAAGAACCCGCAGACAACTCAGATGAGAGGGCCACACCGTCGCCTGCTCGCGCTTTGGGCCCCTTCTCACTTTTCGCATTACACGCAAAAAAAGGTAAGGGCCTGCAGCTGGCCCTTACTACACGATTCAGTCCATTGCCTTCGCCCCTGCTGCCACATCTGATAATTGACGGCTCTCATCTGGTTGCTTGCGTTTCTTCCTGCGGAGAGAAAGCATTCTGTGTTGGAAGTTCCCTTTAACATCTATTGATTTACGCGAACAAATGCCGGTGTCTGCGGCTGGATCGAGCTGCGCGCAGTCATGGGCGGATATGGCAGAAGAAGAAGACGGAAATAGGTGATTGATGATCGTTTTGCGACTGGCTGCCAGCCAGCCGCCGGTTGGCTGCTACTCAAAGTGCAAGGACTCACCTCGGTCGCCAGGCCCGCAGACTTACGCCGTCGCGCTGCCTTTGTTCACACAGGGCGACGACGACAGTTGCAGTGGATTCCGGAGCATGCGACGTCGCAGGCAGCCAGTATGCTCAGGCTGAAGCGTATGGTTATGCGTATTCCCCTCAGCCCAGCTACCCAACGTACGCGTATGGCCGAGACGGATCCCTGTACTCGGTGGACTCCTCGTTCTACGGCTACGGTGTAATTGGTGCGTGGCGCCTTGCATGAGTTTTTGCATGTGCGTCCATGTGCCCCAGATCTGCCGTGCACCAGGGTGGCACTGCACTGCCATGATCTAGGCCTGAGCTAGCAGCCTGCCCGGTTATGATGTCTGATGGCAGTGCCATTTAACCCTGCACAGCTGTATGTCCGGCACCCCGAGCATTGGATGGAATGCGAGTGGCCCGCCATGCCGTGGCCTGCTTGCATGAACGCGCACACGCCCATGGGACTTGGTTCCTTGTGTTGGCATGCGCCAGCACAGCCATGCACCCTGCTCCCCACACCCCCGGGCCCAGCCTGCCTGACGTGCTCTGCTGACCCACACCCGCAGGTGAGGGAGGCGCCGGCTGCTACTACACAGCTGACGCCGCTGCCAGGTGCTACTGCGCGGGATGCGAGCGCGAGTTCCGCGACTCGCGCTCTGTCCTGCAGCACTTGCGTGATCACTGGGCGCACAAGGGCACGGCAGAAGCGGAGGAGGTGTGTGCATATTCAGGCTGCATCAAATCACTCGGATGTTGGCAGGGGTGAGGATGTGAGGCAGTATGCAGGTGCAACATTCGGCCAGCTCTGAAGCTCCCTGCACATGTTCAACTTGTACACCATGCGCGATGGCACAGAGAATTCACGCCCGACAACTGTGATTTGCGGCACGCAGGCCTCCAACGTGCTCCACTTCCAGGACTTGGCGTATGCACAACAGGAGCAGTACGCAGCCATGATGCAGGAACAGTACGGGGAGCAGTACACTGGTCAGTACAGTGCAGAGCAGGGCGCCAGTGGGGGCTGGATCAATCCCGCGGGTACCCACGTGGAGGGGTCAGCAGATGACACGACAGACACGTCTGCCGGCGTTGTCGCACCCCCGTCTACTGTGTCGGATGCCGGCAGTACAAGTCACATGGACGAGGTACATTCACACGTGGCCCCTGTGGCTGCGCCTGCACCCGCTGCTCATGGCAACAGCCAGGGGAGGGTGAAGCACGGGAAAGGGCAGCGGGAGAGCCACCACAGCAGCAGCCGTGCCGCACCTCCTGCACCTCAAACTCCCAGCAAGGGTGGCAGCCAGCAGAATGGGTCAGGGTTGGGAAAGAGTGGCAAGGGCGGCAAGCGCAGCTCTGGCGCTGCTTCAGCAGGGGCCAGCGCACACACGGCCAGCAACAGCAGCCAGCCGGGGGCTGCAGGTGGGAAGGCCAAGGGCAAGGGCGGGAAAGGTGGGGGCAGCGGCAAGGGCGGTGCACAGCAGCCGCAGCAGCAGCACGGCAAGGGCCACCACAACCAGCCCAAGCCCAAGCCTGAGGAATACGACGCTGCTTTCCCACCGCTGGGGGGTAAGGGCACGGCCGCACCTGCCCCTGCAGCAGCATCCCGCCGCTGGGTGCCCAACCCTGCCACACGCAAGCTGCGGGCAGACGCAGTGGAGTGGGCGCCGGCAGTGGCTACCCCCAACCCTGCCAGCACACACACCACTGCCCGCAGCAACTCCAGCAGCTCCAGCTCATCCACACCCCTGGCTCCAACCACGCCCGCAGCGCAGCCGCAGCAGCATCTGGCTGATCAGGCCGCGCGGAGCCTGCGCGTGGAGGCGCCCTCGTTCGCGCCCCACCACGCGGATGGGCAGGAGGGCACGCTCAGCGACGGCTGCGCACAGCCGCGCGTGGATGCGGGGGCGCGGCGCGCACCCGAGACGGTCCACAGCCACCCCATTGTTCTGGATGAGGTGTGCTGAGATCACACCTGAGATCACGGACACCTGTTGGTGGCTGGTGTGGGGAGTGCCATGCCGGCTACACAGCGTTGTGTGACTCTGCTTGCCAGCCGCAGGGCTGAGCTGGGTCATGCGCTGGGTGTTGCGGCGCCTGCCATGCGGCCATTGCTGATGTCGTGGTGGGCTCAAGCTAGCATCATGTGTGAGGCGCAAGGAGGCACAGGCGCATCAACGCATGCCCTGCGTCCTTCAGGATGTGTGTGTATGGCAGTTGTCGCTCAGAGTTGCACATGATGCGTGCGTGTGGTTACATCGATGGCTTGTCGTGCCTGGCAGCGGCAGGCAGCCTGTGTTAGCCACGTGCCAGGTGGTGATAAGGCACTCCACATGATCTAGGTCACCTGGTAGCAGCGTGACATAAAGCTCTTGTGACCAATCCTTATGGACACTGAGTGGGGCTCTGCTGCTTGTGTGATGATGGAAAGGTCGGTACGCTGGCTGTGACCCGGAGAAGCTTGATGGCGCGCGGCGTGTAGGCTTTGAGGCTGCTATGTTCTGTGGTAACCAACACCCTTGCATTGGCTGTGGCAAGCTGAGCAACTGTCCATAGCGCGTCATATGACATAGAAGTCTAAGCATCAGGGGGGTATGGCCATTTTGGATGAGGACATGCAGGGTTCGGAGGCGTTTTGCCGTTTACCTCACCCTTCCCTTCTACAAGATAACAGTTGATGCGCTGGGTGCTGTGGTGGCAGCTCGGCCATGTTCATGCACTCACGGTATGGTTTAGTGTATGCAATGAGGTACACCTGGTACAGAGTGCGCTGCGAGGTTTTCAAGGGGCCCATGCCTGATCGTGGCTGCGGCATTTGCAGTTTGATGATTGGAAGTTCATCTTCTGGTGAGCAGTACGCTGGTCTTCAAGTTGTCATATTAGGTAGCTTCCAGCAGGTTGTGTCGTTGCATGAGAAGATCAATCAGAGCACATGTCCATTTGCGCTTTGACCCCAGCTTTCACTCGGAAGCCAGTGCTTTGCATGTGTGTCCTCTGGAGACCAGTGTCTGATATGATTAGCGCACAGGCCACACCACACGGGGCCAAGTGAGGGGAGGGTGTGGAGCAGGGTTTTAATCTGAATCCCGCAGACACGCAGCATCGGCGCTGCTGCCAAGCACGAATGATTCACGCTGTATTCACCTGTTGTTGTATACCATGAACAGCCTGTAGTCGCTGGGCAGCTGGCTGCACAAGGATTATCAATGCAGGAAGCAGGTGAGGGTTTGGTCTCTGGGTTGTGTGGGCTTCGATCTGCCTAGAAGTTGGGCCGCGTGTTGGGCTGTTTGTGGCTACATGTTGGCTGGGCATAGTTGTTCGTTGCCTCATAGCACACTTCCTAGTTGGCTGCACCGCCCTTGTGTTCCTTTCTTTCCTTGTTTGCTGTGCTGTCGTTTTCTGAGTGCAGTTTAGTGCAGATGGGGTGCCAGTTGGTTCATCTGGAAGAGCGAACATAGTACATAAGACTTGTCTTGTAACTGGAAGACAGCTCTTATGCTTCTGTGAGTCAGCGTGTTCACGCACCCACTTCTAGCAGGCACCTCAAACCACTACTGCCAGCTGCAGCAAACCATAACATTTGCTGGTGTGCCAGGTGCTGGTGTACTGCACTGCACCAGCTTGCGTTAGCACCCAAGCTTGCAGGTGGTCGCACGATGCGAAAAGGGGTTGACCAGTAACCCCCAGCCTGCAGACAGCCATGAAAGCTTTTGGATGATGAGCCAAGGCGTCGCATGCCATACCATCAAGGCAAGCATTCCGACATTGCAGTGCCACTGCAAGCCAGCGCTGCGCCTGATTTGTTGACGGCAGCCTCACCTGTGCCGGTGTGGGTGCACAAGTGCCGACATCGAATCGATGGACATTCATGTCAGATCATCCATCGGCATTGGCACGTTTGCCAGCAAGGGGCAGGAAGGGGAGGGGCAGGAAGACGAAACAGGAGCCTCTGGTATTGCCAACCCCCTCCCATTCTGCTGGCTGCATGAGCAAGCGGCTTGAAGCGCGCCCCAAAGTCAAAGGTGCGCGCATTTCATGCGGCATTGGCTGCGCCGGCCCCTATTGTCATCATGTGGTGGGCCCCTGGTGTTGCTGGTGTGGCAGGTCACCGCAGCGCCGTTGGGGATGGGAGGTTGAGCAGAGGGTGCACCTCAAACGACATGGGCAGCGAGGCTGCCAGGCTCACATGACGTGGGTTCTGCCACACTCTGATGTAGCTGCCCACTGCCTTGTGTCGTTGGAGCCTTGTCCAAAGAACAGTTCACCGTGGCCAGAACCACGCGACCGCAACACCTGCCAAGGCCAGGGCTGCGCCAACCCAGTCGCCTGTGTCAGGCCGCACACCGTCCACTGCCCAGCCCCACCCGTAGGACATGATGATGAAGACACCGCCATACACGGCGTACACGCGTGAGAAGGACGCGCCCTCGGGCTGCAACGTAGGAATCGCACCATACGCCGCAAGCACAACCGCACCTGTCACAGGGTGGCAACACATGACCCACGATGGTGTGGTGAACAAGGTGCATGTGGGCTAATGGACGTGGTGATGCACGTCTAGTCTTTGCACAGGTCAGAGCATGCACACAGGCGTGAGCGTTGATGCATGCACCGCGCGGATCTGCCAACCAAGCTTAGTTCTCTCAGTCCCTCACGAAGCACCTGCCAAACAGTAGTACCAAGGCTTCTTCTCTCTGATGGTTTGCCACATGAGCCAGCCGCCACCAATCTCTGCAGGCCAGGGAGAAGGGAGGCAACTATGCAGGCATGAGGATTCACTTAGCAGCCTGCCACATTCATGCAAGTGAACCATGTGACCATCATGACATGTGATCATCATGGAGCCCGACCGTCACCTGCCAGGCCGGCGAACACGAACACCGCAAGCGTCTGAAACACCTTGCCCACGGTCCATTCGATGACCCCGGCGGCAACTGCGTTGTCAAGTAGTGGAGCTGCTGGTGGGGTGTGGCCGTTTGTGAGCTCAATGTCGGCTGGGGACGCTGTATCGTTTGAGGCTGCCATTTTTTGCAGCTGCTGGTAGCACAATTCCGCTGGTAAATGAGTGAATTCTCACTTGTGTATGGGAGGGAAACAAGCCGTTCGCATCCTCTTGCATCTTGGGCACCAGGCCTTATACAGGATGCAGCTGTGCGGTAGTATGAGTACGAAGTGGCACGCAATGTGCAGGCTGCGTGCAGCCACTACAGCAGTAATATACTGTAGGATGAGCGGGGCACGGCGCTGCGGCGTGCTGATCCATGGCAACACTAGGCCCTATGGCACAGTCCATACAACTCATGGTGCTTTGAGCCCTGCCGCCTCCCGTGCCATGTGTGCCATGCCAGCGGCACTGAGCACATCCGCTGCTTCACCCAGACTCGATACAAGCACCTCCCTGTGAGCATACCATTGATGGAACAGCAAGCATATGCACCAGGGTTTGGGCCAACAGCATACAGCGACAGTCAGAGTTTAACAGGTGTGACTAATGTCGCAACTAGGTACCCGCTCAGTCCTAAGTTTGTGCCGTGCATGGTCAACATCAGGCGTCCTGCTGGACGACGCATGCACGCCTGCTGCGTACCTGAAATCTGCGAACGCACGCAATGTCGGTCCGACGGCACTTGGCTGTTGTAGCAGCACGTACATCATCCGCTCCCGGCACTGCACAAGCACAACGGGTAGGTGGGCCTCAGTAGAGCTTGGCGCAAGTATCTGGCTATGTGCGCCTGTGCAATTAAAGATGGTTGGCCATCAGTGCAGTTCATCAGGCAGTTGTGTAAAACCCTGCATGAGTAGATACGTTCAAACCTCCCAGCCCCCACCTTGCGCCCGTGCCTGTCAAGATCTACCACCTCAGTCCTATGTAGCTTCAGGTATGCAGCCAGGTCTTCCTCCGGCCCCTCCAAGTACAACAGGATGAGGACAGTACCCAGACCCCGCTCCTGCTCGAGCAGCACCAGGCGCCCTGCACGCGCGAGGGTGTGTGCATGTGCGTGCGTGCCAGTGCAAGTGTGATGCATTCTGCGAGGGGTGGCAATGCAGGCTCCAAAGGGCCCATATATGCACCTTGTAGTGTCCCCTTCCTCCTTTGGCTATGCAGCACATAATGACGACGCAAAGACCATTGTCACGAGTCCGGAACAGTCACGAGTTAGTAACAAGACTGGCTGATATGGCAGGCAGTGGCAGCAGGGTGCTATCCCAAGCATCTTGCCTGTCAGTTTAAGGTCAGCGGCCCAGCCTTTAATGGTGCGTATGTACAGACCGCGATTGTTCATGTGATCAATCTTGATGAGCATCACGTGCATGGGAGGTTGCGGCGGTTGCTGCAATGCCTGCTGAGCGTCCAGCAGCCCTTCGCCTGTGCCGGGTACAGCCTGGAGTGTGTGAGCCTGTGGCTGTGGAGACATGTGGCGTGGGCCGTCACATTGCCGGGGGCTGCTGCCGGTTCGCCCTGACCCGGTGAGGGTGTGCTGGTCTTCTAGCAAGCCACGGAATGTGTTGGCTAGCTCAAACAGGCAAGGCTCACCCTGTGCTGACGCTGCATCTGCCAGTTCCTGCACTTGCGCCTGTGCCGTACAGCACCACGAGCTGTCGCAGTGCACCGCGTCTGAGCCAATGCTGCACCGTGCAGCCTCTTCAGGGTAGCCAGCCGCCAGGCTGATGTGGAGAGTGGCATTGGTCGCTTTGCTGCAGCTGCATGCACGGTCCGCATGCACAACTTAGCGAAAAACACCGTCATTGGCTAAAGCCGGTCTTCTGTGTAGCAGATTAATGAGTATGCTCATGACAAAGCCGCATCAAGACTGGAACTCACCTCATGTGCAAGGAAAGCATTTTATAGGGTGTTGAGTCAGCTGCCGCAATCAATGACTCTATCTGTGCAAAGGCAACCATGCATGGCTGGTGAGCTGTTAATTCTGACACAATGACCGTATGCATTCATTGTGATCTCAGGCATCAGTGCATTGCCACAAGCTTACTCAGACCTCGTCCTGCTCTGTGGAACCTTGCATAATCATTCCAACTGCTGTATGCAGCTCAGCCGGGTCCACCTGCGTTAACATGTACTATTCTCATAAGCCAGCTATGGTACCCACAGCTCCACACGTGCAATGGCCATGTCATGGGTACAGTTGCATGCATGCACAGTTCGCATGCCAAGGTGTGGTGCAGCTCTCTCATATGTACTATTCCACCAAGAACATGATTTAAGCAGACTTACCTGCACGCCAGCATCTGGGAACGCACTGAGCAGCATGGCCATCTCCTGTGCCAACTCCATGATGGCTACAGCATTTAAGAATTATCCAGGAAATCTGATAGAATACCGAGTTTAAATTTGCTCCCGAATGCAAGAAACCAGAAACACCAGCCAAAGCCTAAACCCTGATTAGCCCTACAGCTACCCATTCAGCTAGCTTTCAGTTTATGAAATAAGAAGATTTAAAAGCATGAAGAGCGTGAGCTTGCATGGTCCGTGGGCCTTCTACGAGAGAAAGTGCGCAGAGCAAGATGCGCGTATACAGCAGTTGGAGGGAGAGGTCGCTTATTTCAGAGCACTGGCCGTCGAGGCCAAGGAGCAGCTGTCAGCTGCGGAGGCCAAGGTCAAGGACCTGCAAGAATGCGCCATCCCTTCCCTAAAGAATGAGTCGCAGCTTCACCTGGACCTGGTGTCCAAGCTGCAGCTGCAGCTTGACGAGGAGCAGCAGCAGAGGGCTGAAGCACAGCAGCAGGCAGTGGCCAGGGAGCAGAGCCTATGCGAGCAAGTTCAGAGCCTTGTCGCGGACAATACATACCTCAAGGGTGAATTGACGAAGCACATGCAGACGCGGCAGGTCACAGCATCAAAAGTGGAGGAAGCCCGGCGCAAGATGCTTCAAAGTGCTTTATCAATGACATCAAGCGAGGCTGAATGCTACATCAAGGTGGGGGAGGCGACCATGTCCAAGGTGCATGGCCAGCACCATGTCAACATGCACACAGCTGCGCAGCAGAGGCCGCCACCTTTGTAGCTGATGCATTCTGCCCATATGCACACGCAGGACCTGGATGAGACCAAGGCCGCCAACAAGTCTCTGCGTTCTGAGTTGGAGGCGCTGCGTTCGGACAAGATGCACTTGCAACAGCAGTGCGAATCCCGCTCCAGCCATGCCATGACTCTGATCAGCGAAAACAAACGATTGCTGGAGCAGGCACGTCAATGTTTTGCTGCTTGTTACAGGAGGATTGCTGCCCATGCTGCCTCCGGCGTTGTACGAGCTGGTGCTCAGAGGGTCCTGTTAAATTCCTTGCCGTTGCACCCACCAGTTTGGGTGTGCTGTGCTGTTGAAACCGCCCCACATCTTTCTTGCCACCCCTATGACTGTGTGCGGCAGGTGGCTGACTTGAGGCGGCAAGTGGTGAACCAGGATCAGGACCTATGGCGCCTCAAACAGGTGGGGCTGGATGCGAACCTCAGCTGCTGAGGCTGTTCAGCGGCTCTAACTGCTGCTTAATTCACAGGGTGGTGCCATGTAGATGACTGCTTTGTTGCCGGCTGCCTGCGCACACTGCATAGGCGCATGCTAGCATCATTGTCAGACCCATTCATTCTACCCCCATGACAGGACCTGGCAGCGGCCCAGAAGCTTGGGGCCAAAGCTCAGCGCAGGAAGGAGGCTGCAGCAGCTGCAGTCAAGGTGGGCCTGTGCACTCCATGTGGTGTACCTGTACATCAGAAGTACTGCATCGTCCGCATGGCAGTAGCTGTTGCTGATGCTTGCATGTGCCTGGCTGCCCCATGCCTGCAGGAGCGCCCGCAGTGGCAGAGCGTTGATAGGCGCAGCAGCACGGGGGCAAACAGCATCACATCCTGCAACCGCGCCACTAGTGCGGCAAGCCAAGGGCCATTAGGTGGCATGGGCGGCCGCACCGCGCTGGGGGACGCAACTAATGCAGGCCCCAGCAGCACACACCATGCCGCAGTTGGCAAAGGGGCAAAAGGCTCCACAAAGAGTTCGGGTGCCCACAGTGATGCATCAGCTGCAGTCAGCCTGTACCAATCACTGGCAGAGAACGCAGGAGCGCGCTCTGCGGCGGCCTCAGGCGATGCACATAGATCAACAGGCGGGGTGCGTCACAGCGCAAAAACTGTCCCTACAAATACGCTGCGCGCAGTGCAGGATGCGGCTGAGCAGCTGGAGGCGCTGCGTGTGGCAGCCATGCAACAGGCACTGGCAAGCAGGCAGCAGCGACTGGTGAACATGGCATCGCACTGATATCTTGGTGGGGGCAAGGATGCAGTGCAGAGCTTGATGCACATGAACCAAACAATGTGGGAGGCAGTGAAAGCTTGTTTTAGTTGTTGGGCACTGTTGCAGCTGTGCATGGCTTGGATCAGATCGCCCTGCACACTGCTTCGTAGCTTGGTTGTTACCGATCTCGTTCCTGATATGTAAGCTTTGGTGCTGCAACTTTTGCATGCTGGGGATCCATTCCCTTTCTTTGTTCACGCATCAGTCCGATGCTCTGCATTTACGACGAGCTACTGGATTGAAAGTGCTGGACATAGACGCTTTCGTGCGCAGCCACGCTTACGCAGTGGGGGCGCTCACTCCCTCTTTGGCCTGGCAGTAACTCCAACCCCGTGAGGTGCCAGCGCAGAGCAGCATTCTTATCTTCGCAGGTCTCAACATATTCAGCAATTTGCGCTGTAGATTGGCAACACAAACACAATGGTCTCTCAACGAGGCAGCAGTTATGCTGCATTGGTTGCGCTCGTGGGGGCGGCCCTACTAATGAGAGCCCATGCAAATGGTGAGGCGGTGTCTGGAGCGCTCGCAGGCCTCTGTATGGGTGGGGCCTGTCAGGGTCCAGGGTTGGGACTCGGTTGGTCAGCCCAGCACACCAACCTGGTTCTCGGCTCTGCGCTGCCGTGAATGCAGGTGAAGCCTACGACATTGTGTCGAAGAGCCCCGCACAAGGAGGAGTTGGGCCAGGGGGCATCACTGTCACCACGCGTTTCGACGATAGCAATTCCTTCCTGGCGAAGGGTATGATTTCAAGGGTGGCTTTCCTTTCCAAATCAGATGGCCGTTCAGGTGCGATGGGCTGGTACAACACCTGGAGTTGATGGAGGCTGCTTGCACCTACTTGAGTTTCCGGCGCATTCCAGCCATTATGTACACACATGCGTGCCTCCGTGCTCGTGCTTGGCATACAGTCGAGTAAAGAGGACCCATATGACCGGGGTTGGGCTTCATCGCCCTCATGCACTGCACTGAAACACGCATACTCACAACCGCTCTGAGCATGAAATGCGCAGCTTTTCCCAGGTTGCATGTTCCATGTCGCTGCTGTTCCGATTGCCCTGCATGCTTGCATACAGCATGCCACAGGAGTTACCTGCATGCAAGTGTGAGGCCATCCCACATCCGCCACAACACCCTGAACCCAGCATGACTTTCCCTGTTTGATGTTCACATGACCTGCAGGTCTCACCCTATGGTACGACAAAACCAAGATAGACCATGGCCTGCCTGTCGACGCTGCCTTCAGCGAGCAGATCAAGGAGCAAATCACGACCGTGACTGTGTATTTCACAGATAGCATTGGCAGCACCCCAGGCGTGTTCACCAGCATGGCATTCACCACCAAGAGCGGCAAGCAGTACCAGTTCGGATCTTACAACGGCAAGGCAAAAACCGCCATCTTCCATGCGCCTTATGATGGCTTCCTGGCTGCTGTTGCCGGCACTGCCACCAGCGACAGGCTGGTGACTCTGCAGCTCATCTGGGGCAAGCCTCAGAAGGTCATTGGTGAGTGCTTTGCACTGATGCAGTGTTGCCCCCTGGCAGTCTGTGCAGTGCCAGCATGGACGTTCAGTGCCTGAGCTGCAAGGGTATGATGTGTGTGCAGCAGGTGCATGCTGAAACCCACCATTGGCATAGCAATTAGTTGCACAACAAGCAGGCGACTTGACCTCACAAGATCGGGTATGCAATCCGTGTGCTGCACGCAGCGCAAGTGACCGTGGCAGGCTCGACTGGCATGATCGGAGCGCGCTCCCGCAACGGCACCAAGGCCTTCGATGACACCAATGTTGCCCTGAAGTGCGTGTGTTCGGGGTGCCCCATATTCCACTAGAAGACCAACAGCTTGCATGTGGTACCGTGTGCATCAGCTGCTTTAAGAGGCTTGCTGGCGCTGCTGCTACCTGCCGCTGGTGCATCCACCGTGCAGCAAAACAACCACATGGGTTCATCAATGCCGAACCCCTCCTGCCGTGCCGCCATGTAATCAACTTGCAGGCAGGGCCGTATCAACAAGATTGGCTACATCCTGGACCCCTCCTTCAGCGCCATGTCCATCACCTATGGCCAGTACGTGGTTGGCCACGGTGCAAACAAGTGGATCAACGGTACCCTGGCAGTGCCTGTCACGGCCCAGATTGCACGGGTAGGTGTGGGGCATTGCAAGACTGTGGAGAATGTGTGGAGAAGATGTCAGTAGCCTGGCAGTCCGGCATGAGGACTGAGGTAGTGGTGATGGAAATGAGCGTAGAATGACATGGCAGCCCTTGGCATGGCACGCGTGCCTGGACCACTGATGTACCTGCTTGCTCTTGGATGCTCTGCAGATCAAGGGCACCTACACCCAGGGCCAGTACGGCTACTTTGCATCCCTGACCTTCATGGGCACTAACGGCTTCCAGGTCACGGTGAGTGATGTGTACTGTGTGACCACATGGCCATGGTGGTGAGGCACAGCTCATGCCTCTAACAGCTCATGCCTTGTGCTCATCAATGTGCCAAACATGTTGTGTGTTGGACCAAGGCAGACTTGCCCTGTGTTCACTACCTGCTTGTTGCACGTCTTAGACGCCCTTCTCGCCGCTCATTGGACCATACATACTCGACGCGCTTTGCGCTGCAGATCGGTAAGCCGTATGAGGGCGATGGTGCCAAGCAGTTTGATGCCATGGCCCCCAAGGGCACATACCTGGGCGCTATCAAGGGCTTTGCAAGCACATACGCCCTGCACCAGGTGAGCCACGGTGGAGTGGCTGCGGGGCAAGTGCCATGCTTGCTTGCCCTGTTTCTGTGTTGTGCTCTGGGCGTGCTTCCTGGCTGCGGGTTTGTGTCAGGCTGCTGAAATGCCCCACACCATGTTTTCCACACGCAGATTGCGTTTGTGTGGTTCACCACCAACGCACGGTAAGCAGCCACCACTCCGGTCCCCTACCCCCACACCTCCTCCTGCTCGGTCAAGAGGTTGTGGGGCTGGGGCCAGCAGTACTCAGATGGCTGGCACGACAAGGCGTGCCTTTGGCACCAATGATGTGCACTGTGAGCCATGACTGGCTCATCGTCTCCTCTGAGACTGCCTGCAAGGAGGGGCAGCTGAAGCTGATGAGAGAGTGTGTGGAGTGGGGCAGCAGTGGGCTGACAAGAGAGGTTGCCAAGCTCGACAGGCGGCACATGTTGTGCAGCCTGTGCGTACATACAACAACAACTGACAGCAGCAACAACACAAACATGAGCAAGGCCTGGTGCTATCATCGGGCGCACATGCCCCGCTGGCCTCTCCCAGCCACACCCTGGCAGATTGTACATAAAAAAAGCACTTTCAGGCAAAGCTGGGAGAGGAGTGGGCGGGGAGGTGATGCCCGCACAGGCCTTGCAAACAGGTCATGGATGGTCTATTCTTAGTGGTTCTGCCGGGCATTACCCCGGAGGTGGTGTGACTCTCAGTGTGTGGCAGTAGGGTTGCTCTCAGCAACCCCCATGTTTGTCCTCCTCTTCACTTTTGTCAATGGGCGATGTTTTACATGGAAGGGGGGTTGTGGGTGGGTGGGCGGGGTACGGGATGAATCGCTGGGGTGTGTTGGGGCTGGTTGGGGCCCTTGTGCATCGTTGCATGCAGCCACAGCGAGGTACGCAATCGAATCGCACTCAGCTAGTGCACACTTGACGATCATTCTCTTTCACACAGGCGGCGGCAGCGTCACAGCAGCAGCTCTGCATGTCCAAGCAGTTGTTTCTGACTTGTGGTGAGAGGGTTGTTGACCTGGAGCCATTGCTGGACTCAGACCATGGCCCAGGGTTTGCCAGGCAGCTTGCAACGGTTGGCTGGGTTGGATGAACTGGGAAATTGCGCATTTGACTTGCCATGCTACACAGTACAGGGAGGGGGAAGTGCGAATGTATATGCCAGCAATGTAACCACCTATGCGCACAACTGCCACATGCCCGACATGGTTGTTTTGGTTGTTATGCCAGCACTTCTGGGTGGAGAGCTGATGTCGACCTAATGCCTATTGGAAGCTCCAGCCACATGCAGCTGCAGCTCAATGCGTGATGTTAACAGAGTGTTTATCAAAGTTGCTTGCTCCTCATTGAGATGTGTGAATATGGTTGTTCCCTTGCCCATGAAACTCTGCAGCTGCTGCAGCTGGCGCGTCTGCAACAGTTTGCTACTCTCAGACCCTGCTGACCTGAGCACCAGTTCAAAATGAGACTGGCAGAGGTGCAAGCAGCAGCCCAGCGGCCATGGGTTGGGACAGTTGCATGACTTACACCGGAACAGCCTGCAACTCATGTGACACGCCCGCATCAGCGGACCCAAAACCAAAACGCAGCAATGCGCTGCAGGTGCGCGGGCTTACGGCTGTGACCAGCCAGCAAAGCCCCCAGGTGTGCATCACCAACAAAAAGTTTTAGCTCTCTGTTGCCCAACAAAAATGCAGGCACGTGCCGCTGCCGCATGTGCACGCAGGGCGTTCCCCGAATGCGCACCAGCGCAGTGCAGCACACCACAACATGCGTCTCTCGGCCCACCGCCCACGCAACAGCGCCCCCAAGCCCTAGCCACACGCGGTCAATAATGTCAATGTCTGCATGCTTGGCTGCATCAGCCTTGCAATTCCACCAGCGTCAGGGGCTGCATGCCTGCAGAGCAAGGTGCCATGCCACTAGCTGTGAGCATACCCGCACCACGCCACCACCACTGATGGTCCCTCACTGCCTCTTTTGCTGACCCTCGCACAATGTGCTTATGCCATCTTCTGGGCCAGCTGAGTCTGCAGCTCCTCAGCCACCTTCTCCAGCTGGCCGCGCACAGACAGGTCAATCTGGCTGGAGCCATACTCGACCACGAAGCCAGCGATCAGAGAGGCGTCGATGGTGGGCTTCAGCTTGATGTTCTTGGAGCCGGTCAGCTCCTGCAGCTTCTTGGCAATCAGGAACTGCTGCTCCTGCTCCAGCTTGACGGCAGAGCGCAGAGTCGCGACCTGCAGGCATAATCGAATGCACACGGACCAGCGTCGCACGTACCCTTGTCGAACGCACGGCGCGATGCAACGCGTGTCCGATTCGTTGGATCTGCCCTGAAGACATGCATCAACAGTGCATGCGGCCCGCTCTAGCATGATGCATGCGGACCGCTGTATGTATGCGGTGACCCCACAAGGTGCCATTAGCTGCATCTGCCCTCTGCAATTAGTGCTGCCGCTCCCGCTGCTGCTACAGCTGCTGCCATATCCATATGCACGTACCTGGGTGTCGGTCAGCTTGCAGTACTGCTCCTCGAAGCACTCGCAGATCTCCTCCAGCAGGGCCAGGCGGTCCTTCTCCACCAGCAGGTTCAGGAAGTTGTTGCTGCGGGTAGAATTGCCACATACTTTGGTCAGCCTGTGCCCCACGACAGAACAGTTGCATGGGCTCCATGCGCTGCATGGGGTTCTCAGGGTCTCTCTCAGCTGAACCCGATCCTATGTCGAAACCAGCTCGATGGGTCAAGGCAAAAATTCTGATGCCCTATGGCAATCGTCGCACCAGACCCGCAGTGACCGTCCCCATGCCAGATCTTATCCTGAGCTGCAGCATAGTGGCTCATGACTTCTGACCCATTGCTGCTCCAATTGCATCCTAAACACGTCAGGAGTCCTCGCAGCTCCACCTGGCTCCACCTACGTGTACTGGTTGAAGCCAGCCTCCTTGCCAATCTTGCTGAGCACAGCACGCTTCTTCTCGGTGTCAACAACGGGGTTGTACACCAGCTGCGCCAGCTTCTTGTTGTTCTGCAGCAGGGAGTAGATGGCATCCACATCGGCGTGCACGGGCTCCAGCTTGCCCTTCTCGTCAGCCAGCTCGACCAGGGCCTTGGCATAGGACTCGCTGACCTCATTGCGCTTGGCCTGCACAGCAAGCGGTCAGTGGCCACCCACCCTCAGCCACCTGAGATGAGGCTGCCGACCCAGCTGCCCAGAGTTCATAAGAAGCTGCAGACAGTAGAACCGACCTGCACAACCACGGTGCGGCGGCCAACGCGTGCAGAGCGAGCGGCCACAGGGGCCTTGAAGCTCTTCAGAGCAGACTTGGAAGCAAGCATGGTTGCTGCGTGCTTGTCTAACCAAGAGCAGGCAAGGGCAATCTCTTGGGGGTCCGCACGGAAAATTCCGCTGCGATCACACGTGAGATATATGTCGATGTCGATGCGGTGACGAGCTTCATTTATTCTTGAGCCAATTGTGATGTTTCTCGTTCCGAGGGCACGGCCTTGGTTAGATGGCAGGGGTGCGCAACAAGTCGCAGTACGAGTGCCACCTGCTCACGGCATGCCATGTGCACCAATTTTGAGCCATTCTGTCCAAGTATGCAATGTGCGCACGCACTGGATCAATTTGGTGGCATAGCCCTCAGCCATCCAAATGCCACTGTTACATTTTGGTTCTCGTATATACTCATTGGCCTGCCTTCACCGCATTCATTCACATCCAGTGCCCTGCAGTGTGTACATCTGCAGCCAATGCAGCTAAATGCAGCTAAATCACGCCATTCAGCAGTAAGGGTTGTCAAACTGCTTGACCAGAGCTGGGATGTCAGAGGAGAGCACGTTGTCTATCTGCTTCAGCATCTCTTTGGTGAGCTTTGGGAAGGCCTGCACAGCAAGGGATCAGGCCATGTAACATGGCAGCAGCCAGGTTTGTGCAAAATGTGTTGCCGTAACAGCAGAGCTGAATGACATTGGGAAGAATCAAGGCTGCACACTGCCTCACATTGAGGTCGAATGCTGACAGGATCTCAGCGAAGCGCGCAGGGTCGGGAAAATCTCCAGCAGGCAGGTGATGCTCACGCATGACCTGTGAGGCACAATATGTGCAAGGTGTCAAGGTTGGTGTCAAGCGAAGGGCACAGAGCCCGTGCCGCATATCATCACCAATCCCATCCAGTCGCCACGTTAGCATGTCCAAGTGCAGCAATCATGAAGCACAATTGAGCTATGTTGAGCCAGGTATAACAGCATGACAAGGGCGGGGGTTTTCAGCGTGCCTGGTGGAAGTGCTGTGGGAGCTCTTCCAGCAGCTTCTTCTGTGCCTTGTCGCGCCCAAACATGGATGGCATCTTGGCGCGCAGGTGTCCAATCTGCACGTTTAAGGGGATGGTGCGTAGATGTGAGCATACACACCGCAGGCCATTAGGAGCCTGGCATGAATAACGAAGCATGTGCGTGTTGAGACATGTCCCCGTGATCTGTGTCCCTGTGACCCCGTGCGAAACGTGTCCACGTGAACATGCTTGTAACCAGCATTATATTTACACTGGTGGCTCCGGTGCCCAAGCGTACCAGCAGCATGTGGATCTTGGCCGCGCGCACGCGCTTCACAAACTCGTTGATCTTGCGATCACACGAGCGCTGCGGGTGGTCACGTGCACAGGCATGCAAAGTGGCAGTTGATAATGCAGTGCTGCACACAGCAAACAAGAAAACGTGCAGGTCTGCGCCGCTTGCCGCCGCCTCTGTTGCTGATGCTGCCGCTGCTGCTCCTACCAATCGACACTCCCCTCCCGCACCTGTGGGATCTCATACAGCGTAGCCAGCAGCTCCTTCTGCTCTGCCTCAAACAGTGGACGTCCATAGGGGTTCTTCTCCTGTGCTTAGGAGCAGTGGGCAGCAGATGAAAGAATGCTCGCTTGCCAAGCTTCACCCAGCGGGACGGTGCACCTGGCTTGGAGTGAGAGGCTGAGAGCATTCAAGACACCATTGAAGTGGCATCAGCAGGTTGCAGGCACTTCTATCAGTGCGCACACACCTCGCTAATGGGAGCGTCTGAGTTGAATGACCCCACGTACACACGGCACACCTCAGGTGACTTGAACACCTGAAGAGCAGCAGGAAGGCAGGTTGCAGTCGGCGGCTGTGTATGGGCGTACTAGTGCCTGAACACAGGCAGCACCCTGCTGCATGTCAGCTGTCACAAGTGCACGCACACACCACAAAACACATGCACACGGCCTTCCTTGCACACTCTGGACTCCCACTTCAGACGCAGCTCAAGCAGCTCAGGTGAACGTGCAGCCACACACCTTCCCCAAGCTCCACATGAGCGCGCCGTACACGCGCATCAGCTGCTGCTGGTCCACCTGGTCAGCCTTGTTCAGGATGATGCGCACCTGCACCCGCACAGTAAGAAGTTGTGCAGCGTGTGCACACTTATATCGTGGTGGCATCAGGCGCAGCGCACTCCGCGTCTGTGGATCACAAGAATGTCAGAACGGGCATGAGGCTGGTGCAGGCCAGGCATGACGGTCCTGCTCACACAACTGCACCCCACTTTCGCCTGCACAATCCTGCCTGCTGTGGTGCAGGTGGCACCTCCGCACCTTGTCATCGTGCCCACGCAGTGCACTGATGACCTGCTTGAACTCGTCGCTGATGTCCAGCTTGTAGGGGTCGAACAGCAGGAAGATGAGGTCACAGCGTGCGGCAAACCACTGCAGAGGTTGGGCAGCGGCAGGGCAGCAAGGACCGGCTGAAGTACTGCCCCATAGTAAGGAGATGCAGCTAGTGAAGCTGATCCATATGTTAACGCTTAAGAAAGCAGGGGTGCCCAGGTTGCGCCTGTGCTGTGTGATGCCGCAAGCGACTGGGGAACAGGCAGAAACATGCAACGTTGGAGCCCACACCTCACCTGCGCGATATCCACAAAGTTGTAGTTGCGCTCGATGCGCTGCTTCTCACCCGACAGCACACCTGCGCTCAGCGCACATGTGGTCACACAGCGGCATGGAGCAACCCTGGACCCGGCACAGGAGTGCATCTCTGAGCACTTCAGGTGGTGCCTGGTACCGATCGCAGTGTGCATGCAGGGCATCTCAGCCCAACCAACCGGTCATAAGCCGCATCCCCATCCACTCCATGCACTCAGCACCTGCCAGCCACCCCGCGCACCAGGTGTGTCCACCAGTGTGATCTCCTCCAGCAGCCGTGCAGGGCACTGCGAGCCCTCAAAACGCGACAGGAACCCAGTGCCGAACCCCGCCAGCCCCTGCAGCAGCGCATGTGGATGGAGCAAGTGCACCGTCCAGGGTTGCAGGATACCATGACAAAAATGTGCTGTACAAATCAGGCTGCTGTGGCATGTGGGCGGGCATGCACAGCTGGTGTTGCAAAGCTGCTGTGGCGCTGTGCACTGATGCCTGACCTGGTAAGGCTTGTCGGGCTGCACAGCCAGCGTGTTGCCTGGCACCCTGCAATGTGGGGAAAGGCAGAGGAGGGCAGTCCAGCATGGATTAAGATCATAAGTACGCTTTCATTGGGCCATCTCTGACTGTCTCTGACCCAGGATTGCACCAAGTACCGCAAACGTGGCAATGCAACTGTTGGTCTGAACGTGCAAGCGCTCCAACACAAGCCAGCAGCAGGAGCAGCTTGTACTCATCTCGCAGCCTTGACGTTAGCTGAACGGTGGCAGGCAGCACAGACTGACAGACTGACAGCCAGAGATACAGACATTCGGTCCCACATCCAAAGCGAGGGAACAGGCAGGCAGGCAGGCAGGCAATGAAGTAGGCAGGTACAGGTACAGGCACGGGCCCAAAAATCCCAACTAAACCCTAAAACCCTAAAAGGTGCGCACCGCCGCTCCTCTAGCCCGTGGTACACGACCACAAAGCGGTCCGTGGTGGGCTCAGGACCAATGTGGGAGCCGGGGTAGTCGCGGCCCAGCAGGTACTTGATGAACGTGGTCTTGCCTGCGCAACATGCAACATGCAGCTTGCGCTGGGTTGCAGCATCCAGTTGGGCTGCGGATGTCAGCGGGCCTGTTATGCTGCGCTGAATGTGTGCATGGTCCAAGGCGGTGTTCAAACAGTGCCTTGGTGCATGGCAGGTGCTGCGCAGCCTAGCAGGAGGACAGCTGCACACTGTACAACAGTGACCGTCCGTCTGCCAGCTCACCTGTGCTGTATTGCCCAAGAAGCAATACGCTTGGCTTGGCCTCAAAGTCGCTCTCCGTCATTAGTGGCGAGAAAAAGTTGCCAAACTTGAAAGCATCCTCCAGAGGCCGCACCTGTCCACAAGCAAAGCAGCAAGCTGATCCTGGGATAAATTATCGTCGGCCTATTTCAGTTGTCGCCACAATGCACATGAGTGTGGGCAAGCCATACACACACTCCCTCCAGCGCAGGTTGGTCAGGCCAGTTCACGCCCCGCTCATAGACGCACCCACCTTCTGGAAGTAAATCTGCTTCAGGCCATCAATGATGGACGTGCATACTTTGGCCGAGATGGGCTTGCGGCCACCATCCTTCTTGCCCCAGCCTGCACTCAGTGTGCGAGGCAACAGCATAGCACAACGTCACCCAAAACCCTCCGCAACCTGAACTCCCTGCCCCTCCTCCGTTCCAAAAAATGGTATTCTATGCATCTGCTTGGCTGAAGTTGCCCATCCTTGCTGCCTCTGTGCTGCGGCAGCTGCGTGGCCCTGTACTGCTGCAGCTGTACTGCACTCACGTGATTGCTGTTCCGGGTTGTAGGTGGCGGGGCTCATGAATGAAGCAGTAGTGGGCGGCTGGCTGAACGATGTTGCAGCTGCCATGCCATGCTGGTTCACCACCATTGCACTCTCAGGCAACCCCTCCTGCGTGTGCAGGCATTGGTTGAGGCATGTTCGTGGCATGTGTGGTGCCATGCCACAAGCAACTGTAGTTATGTTTCCCTTTCCCACCCATATGCTTGCTGCTCACACAGCCCCAGCATGTGAGCATTCAACCATAACTCAACAGAGTTTGCTTTGATCTGTTGCTACACACCGATGTGAACCCCTGCATGTGGGGTGCCATAATAGAGCCCTTCTCTGCTGCTGCCTGGTAGTTCTCCTTGGTGACCTCGTAGCCCTGTGGGTGCCAGTTGGCAAGTTGGACAGAGGTGGATCGGCAAGCGGCAGCCAATGATGTGAGCATCACCGCAAACCTCCCACATATGTACAAAGGAACGAGCAGGCCAGGAGGGTGGCATGCTCATGCTCTGTGCCATGACGCCGGCGACCGCAGACCTGCACAGATCACAGCTGCATTGACTACGGCCACAGTTCCGCTTGCCTGCTGTGCCAGCGCTATAAGGTCCATGGCCTTGTGGAAGGCTGCTCGGTCCAGGAAGCCCTGGCGCTGGCTGTTGGCCATGTCCCACACTTTGGCCAGTGTCTCGCGCGGCAGCCCGCTCTTCTCAAAGAACCCCACTGCATCCTGCGCGCATGTGGCCACACGACGCACGATCATCAGACCATTGGTGGGCCCTTCACTGCACACAGCTTGGAACTGCGCATGTCACGCTTGTGTGCACAATGCAAGCAGCATGCGGGCGCTTCTTGCAACCTGCGCATGGAACGTCCCCACCTTGCCAGTCACCCTGCCATCGCGGTCCGCATCCGCAAATTGGAACCAGCGGTCATAAATGATGCTGTTGGTGGTTGCCATGCTGCGGTTTGTGTGCTGCTCTGAGGACAGCTGTCAAGAACCTGGATCGAGCCCTAGTCAGCGATCACTGTCCCTTCACTGACTCTCGTTTCTCGTCAATCAGGAACCGGGTTTTGGGCTGCTGGGGTTGCTGTTGAGCGCTGTCACCCTGCCCAGCAGGAGAAGGCGCAAAGATGTCAGGCCCAAAGCCGTAACGTGTGTTCAATACAGAGTACACGTTGAGCAGCGTCCAAGCTCCGACGATGGGCGCTATCAGGTAGTGCAACTTGTCAAGCTTTCTACCCATGCCTCGCACGCGGTAACATCAGGAAAAGAAATGCAGCACTTGTACATGTGCCTCTGTGGACTCACATGCCCACGACGAGTTTTGCGCCAGCCATCAGCAAATTGGACAACAGTATAGGCAGTATGGAGCCCACAGATGAACAAGTTAGCCATTTTGTGCAATTGACGGGGGCAGATCCCTCCATCGCCCGCTTCCATCTCGAGGCTGCAGCCGGAAACATGGAGCTTGCAATGTCAATGTTCCTTGGTACGCGTTGGGTGCTGTCACGCACGCGACGATCTATGTAGGAAAAACCCTGATGGGCCTGGACTGCTGGACGTTCTGCAGATACTGCGGGAGGTGGTGCAGCACATCATCACGCACCTTTACAGCCACCCGCCTCTGTCCCAGTCCCACCAAGGCCTCAGGCGCAAGCCAGAAACGCATCGATTGCACCTCCCAGGCCGCGAGCTCCAGTGCAAGCCAATGTGGCGCACGCGCAGCCGCAGCCCAGCATCCTAGGTCAAACCATCAGGCTTCCCTTTCGCCTGGCCTTCAGGGCATTTTCATTATGGCTGGGCGTCGTGACGTTTTTGGGAGACAGGATCCTCCCTGCACCCGTGATGCGCATGGTTAAAGGTGCGTCGAGGAGCTGCGCTTGCTGCACCACATGGAGATAACATGCATGTCATGCGCACTGCATGGCGTCATGACATCACCACCATCCTCGTCAGCTGCGTTTTGTACTAGTAGCCCCACCTTGACTGTCCATGAGGAGCGTGCATGCCCTGCATTAGATACGCGCAGCGTCTACATGGTCAGAGCAGCGCAGCCGATGTCCGGCAGTAGGGCGTTCAATGCCGCGTGTGGCACTGTTGTACTGTGTTGTGCCACAGTCATGTCATCCACCAACCGGGCACTGCACGATGTTTTGTGCATGGACATTGAGCAGGTGCAGCTGCAGTGTTGACAGGGCATACAGAGGACCTGGACGCCCCCAGCCAGGCGCGTGCGTTCATCCAATCCTTCAAGGTAGACAAACGTTTCTGTGTGCCACCAGTACCCGGTGCCAGTCACATGCCCCACTGCTGCATCTGCTGGTTCAGGGCGTTCACAGCTCGCCCATGGGCTTCATGCTGGGTTGTTCAGCCTTGCCCTTGGGTGTGCAACAGTGCATGCAACTTCCGCATCCTCAATCACCTTTCCCTCCTCATCACTGGGTGTAATGCTTAAACCTGTTGGGGTGCAGTGGCCTTCCATGGTGCTATGCGGTCCGGGAAAGCAGACGCACCCTCACAAGGCACAACCTGTTTCGCACGTGCATCACGGTGCACGCGCTGACGCTCGCATGTAGGCGTGCATAAACCCGTGGCTGCTGCACGCACACAGGCGCAGTATGGCGACCGCCACCCGCGATGGGTGGAGGAGAGCATGCGGCATGCGGGTGTGCAGGCGCGCAACGAGCACAAGTTCCTGCTAGTGTACTTGCACTCACCTGAGCATGAGGTGAGGTTGCTGAGGGCGCCATCACACAGCGGCGACAGTGCTGCTTCATTGCAAAGCACATGAACAACTCTCTCACTGCATGGACCCATGGGTGGTGCTGCTGTGCGCTGGTGGTGCAGGACACAGCGGAGTTTTGCCGCGAGGTGCTCACCTCCCCAGAGCTTGTGGAGTATGCCAACAGCCAGTATGTGGCCTGGGGGGGTGACATCCGCACACCTGACGCATACCTGGTGTGTGCTGGGGCTGGGGCAGCGGTGCAGGATTTCATTTGCGTACGCTCCTGCTCATGCCTCAAGTACAGGGTGCCAGCCTGTGCGGCTGCATGGTTCTGGGCAGGGGTTGGTTCTTCTGAACCAACAAAGGCATTGAGCGGCGCAGTGCTTTTATAGTGCAAGATTCCGCTGGCCAGCTGTTGCAGCATCCTTGTTATGCTGGTTTGTGGCTGTAGGTGTCAAGCCGCCTCGGTGCGACAACCTACCCATATGTGGCCATGCTGTCACTCAACCCAGACAACAAGGTCGGTTGATGCTGTGGTTTCTGTCAACACACTTGGCAGCCTCTGGCTGCCCCTGCGTGGAAGTACTTGACAAACTGCCAACCCAGCCAATCCCTTGAAAACACATGCAAGTGATGTGGCCGTGGCCATCCCCATTCCCCCTGTTCCTTTTTTCCCTTCACACTCCTTTACTTCTTGGGACATCCTTTCCTCTGGCAGATGGCGCTGCACGCAGCCATGCAAGGCAAGGCGGCGCTGGAGGCGGGCGCTCTGCTGGCGCTGCTGCGGCGGGTGGTGGAGGAGCAGGGGGCGCTGCTGGTGGCGCAGCGGGCAGAGCTGCAGGAGCGGGTGCGTGGGGCAGGCGGGCGGGGAGGGGAGGTGACCTGCTGGGGGGTTCCCACAGGGAGAGAAAGGTCTGTGGCTACGTCTGTGGCTAGGTCTGGGTCAAGGTGATGAACACGCCACCACCCTGCCTAAGCTTGTTGCCTGCCCAGCGCTTCGCAAAATATCCCTTGTCTGCCTGCCGGCCTGCCTGCCTGCCTGCCTGACAACACCTTCTCGTGAGCCACACCACCAGCAGTTTTCGTTGTGGCCGCATGTCCTCCCTGCGGCTCACGCATGCTCATGCAGCGTCATGACTTGTCCAGGGGCACTTGACGTAAAGGTGGTGTTTCAAAGCCATGACTGACCTGTGCTGGCCACACATGGTCACACGCACATGGCCACAGGAATTCGCGCGGCGGCTGCGGGAGGAGCAGAACCGGGAGTATGAGGAGTCACTGGCAGCAGACCGTGCGCGGGAGGCGGCACGAGCAGAGGAGCGGCGGCGGGCAGAGGCGGAGGCAGGTGCACGGGCTGAAGCGGAGGCACGGGAGCGGTGGGTGGCTCCGCACAGGCCTCGGGCTGCTGGGAAAGATGGGAAGGACGGGGAAGAAATGTAGAGGGGTTGGGGGAGGAGGTCCTCACGCGGGTATCTGCAGTGTGTGCAGAGCTGTGCAGGAAAGGACCATAAGTGTGGCGCTTTGTTGCCATCCTCTGTCGTGGCAGGGTGACTGCCGCCTGTGTGCTGTGACCCCTGCATCTGCCGGAACTGGCAGGCCTGCAGCCACATGCAACACCACACCACACACCACACTGCACCTCTCCTCCCCCACCAACAAAACCACTGCCAGGGCATCTCACGAACCAATCCAGCATGCAACCTCTGGGTTCGGCCACGATCCCTCCGCTTTGCAGAAGCAACATGCATATCCAACTTAACAGTGCATACGGTATACACCAAATATGGTCGTGCCAATTCACGCGGTCACAGGGCGGAGCGTGAGGCTGAGGAGCGGCGGCGCGCAGAGGCAGCAGCCGCGATCGTGCGCCGGCGCGAGGCCAAGCGCGCTGCCGGCACACCGGGGGCGGCGCTGGTGCGCGTGCGGCTGCCGGACGGGACGAACGCGCAGCGCAGCTTCCCGCCAGGTTCCACGGTCGGGGCCATCTTCGACTTTGTGGACTCGCTGGATGCCACCAACTACTGGGCCTACAGCTTGGTGAGTGGTTGCACACTGCAACACATGCTTCCTCTGTGTGGCACCCGCTCCGGCCTTGCGTGAGCCTGTTGACAGTTGCGCGTTGTTTTTTCCGTGTTGAATACCCGACCAAGCAGGCAGTCAGAGACGCATGGCCGTCGTCACACACTCTGGCTGTCAGCTCTGCATTTTGACGTGCAATGCCTGGCTTGATTTGCCCTGGAAACCTCTTGGCTGCTTACCTGCTACTGGTTACGCCCCACCGTTGCGTTGACTGTGCATGCATGCGGATGGCCGCAGGTCAGCAACTACCCCCGGAAGGTATTCGCGCAGGACGACACAGCAGCATGTGCACAGCCCCTGACAGACGCGGGACTCACGCCGCAGGCCGCACTGTTTGTGCAGCCAGGGGATGCATGAAGCCAATCGGCCAAGTAGGGTGCAGCACCCCACACAGCAGGAACATGCTGATAGGCCTTTCAACAGCCCCACGACAGTAGCACCTGTGCAGTGGACCAATTCATCGACTGGTTGCTGGCTGTTTGACTGGCTAGTGGACAGACGGACAGGCTGCAAAGGTTTTTGCAGCAGCTGACACAAGACTGGCTGGCGAGCACAGGCGGATGCAGCATGCTACAGCATGCATCTTCATTGAACGTGTATCTTTAACGTGCACTGAGCGCATTTTGCAGCATTTTGGAGGCCAGGAATGCGGCCAATTCGCTGGGGGGGGGGTTTCAAGAACTGGAGGGAGCTGGAGAGTGAGCAGTTTTCAATGATTTGCAGGTGCTTTCCAGGGCCACCTATGATGTAAATAACGGCATGCTTACATGGCTTTCATCCACACCCCTCATGGCCTGCACAATGCGTTTGCTTCACTAGTGCAGACATGGGTGGTCATAAAAAGGAATATGAGGTTGAGCCTGACCCCTTCTGACTGGCAGCAAGCTAACCACGTGTGTGCTCGGCCTGTCAGCGCACTACACCAGAACAGGCCGCAGCTGACCTTTGTGCACACACTGGCCTTCCAGAGCGCACAAAGCCAGCATTCAATCCACCCCGTGGCGTGTGCTGTTGCAGCAAGCATGCGCCAGCCGGTGGCGCAGGCAACAAACAGCAGCTGCCTGTTATGGCCCTCACAGCAGCACAACACCAGCCAGCTCCTCACGTGCCTTCAGGTCCCCCTTGTCAGCGTGCTTCTCAATGATGGCGCGCACCTGAGGTCATGGGGAAGGGTGTGTGGTTGTTTTTGTTTTTGTTTTTTTTTGGGGGGGGGGGGGGGGGGGGGGTTGGGTATGCATGCGTGAGGCTGAATGAAGGTTTAAGGGTCGGAGCATGTCGGCATGAAGCTGCACATCGGTGCCTCAAGCAACCAACACCAGCTTGCAAAGCCAATGCAGAAGGCTAGGTCAGCACTGCTGGCTGAGTACTGGCAGCTGTACGCCAAGTTAGCAACAGCTCTTTTTGGACTACCATACAGTGCTTCGCAATTTGTTGCAAATGGTATTGTGTGTCCCCTGCCCCTTGCACATGTGATTGTTCCTGTGAGCACCCACCTCATTGCCACTCAGCCGCTCCTTGGCTAGCAAAGCATCCACCAGCGCATCTAGTGCAGCCCTGCGGTTGGTAAGTTGATGCTTAGCGGTTAATGCATGAGTAGCATGACTGGTGTTTGGTTGGCTGGCTGGCTGGTTTTGCGTGGGGCTGGCTGTGGCGAAGCAGCGCTGGGTGCCAACCTTGCACCCTCAGCATCTCTCATCAATCAACACGGAGGACTTAGGCAAGCATAGCAAGAGGCTCGAGGCAGCCATGAGCTCTCACGCACATATGCTGCACGCGTGGCATAGGTGATGCTGCACCACCCATAGATGAGGCAGGTGTGCTCGCATACCGCTGCTTCACGCAGCTGCCCTTGCTCCTGGCTGCGCCTGAACCCTACACTTGGAGCCCTAAACCCGCACCCTACCTGTTGCGCGTGACCAGTTCCTTGACGGCCGTGTAGCTGCCATTCAGCAGGGACTCCATCTCCAGATCTGTGTCCACCCACTCGGAGCGCGACTGCACATCATGCATTTGTGGCATCTCACAACACATTCAGCGCCATGGAATTGAGCATAGCAGTATAGAGTCCGTGCAATGAGTGCACCTCGACTGTTCAGCCACACAGCACCTGGGCTGGTGCCGCGTGCTGTAACGAGCCAAGTCAAAAGGAGTATCGGCCATGGACCTCCATGCAAGGTGTACTAGAGGCACTGTTTGGACAGCCCATCGCTGCTGCAGTACAGGTGTGTGACCGCGTGAGGGGAAGTTACAGGCACGCGGATGTGCACACACATGATGCCTGATGAGCTACCGACACCCACGCGTACCTGGTTGGTGTCCGTGGTGATGGTACTCAGTGTGAAACGGCCGGGCTCACTGGAGGAGTCATAGAACTGGGAGCCAAGAGAGCGCAGGTTGGCAAAATCAGGGTGGTCCGACATGCCGGCGTTCAGCATCTTGGTTGCGATCTGGCGCGCCAGCATGAGCCGGTGCTGGTGCAGCGACGACAGCTCCTCAAATCCAAACACCAGCTGCAGTGGGGAGCGCAGCAAGGGCAACGTGAGGTACGTGAGGTGGCGGTCAGGTGTCAGTTCATTCAGTTCAGACAGGGAGTGTAGTGCAGCGAGAGGTGTGAGGTGCAGACAGGCAGTGCACCCAGCACTTGTGGGGACAGCAAAGGGGCAGCACAGGTGCGGCATGTGAATGGTTGCAAGCTGTAGGAACAGGCCGTGCTCCTCAGTACATGCAGCAAAGGATCATTGCTCAGCACATCGCTGCTCATCAGCTGCATCCCAGCACCACAAGTCAGTTACGCCTGATCGCCACCATGAAACACCAAAACCACCACCACCCACCACAGTCAAGCACCGTTCCCAATGCCATTGCGCTTTGCAAAGCCACCACCGCAGCTGCCACGCATCAACTCAACCCTAAAAGCAACCCCAACGCACGCACCTCCTCGCCCGCGCGCCCTGCCAGTGCCACCAGCAGCTGCTCGCGCAAGTACCGCTTGGTCCAGATGCCGGTGGTGTAGCGACCCACATGTGGCTGTTGGGGGAGAAAGGGAGGGGGCAGCAAAGGTTCAGGGACCCGAGACAAGGTGGGCCAAAGTGACAAGGGCGCAAGCTGTACACATGCAAATGCGTTGAGGGTGCAGGGCACATGACATCACCCCCAGCGCCGTCTGTGTGCACCATCCTCCATCCCATCCCATCCCCAGACCAGCATGCCATCATCACCCTCATCCTCGCACTCCATCATCAGCTGATCACACCTTCAGGACCGTGCGGCCGATGGGTGACTTTGCAGAGGGTGTGATGGTCACGTAGTCCACAGGCTCAATGGCGGGCAGCAGAGTGGCTACGAGGGAAATGGCGGCCTCCATCACAGCCAGCCGCTTCTTGCGCGCGGGGGAGACAAACCTGCACAGGGCCCGGGGGATTGGTGGTGGTGGTGGGTGAGTAGGTGTTTTGTGGGAGTGCAGATTGGGTGGGGGTCTTGTGTGCGAGGCCAGTGTGTGCGAATAGGGGGGGGGGGACATCAAGGGACAGCAAAGGACACCAAACGCAACATCCGATGACAGGTCACGCCCTCACCCAACCCTCTCTCTCCCCCAACTCCTACTCTCATGCACAAATCCACTCTAATTCCCATACTCAACTCACCTGTGCATGTCCGTGACGCGGCCATACTTGGATTGCTCAGCTGCCGCACGCATGTCCTCCATGGTCACCTGTGGGCCACAGTCAGCGTTCATGCAAGCTCAAGGGTGTGCTCACTCCTCACCAGGACACACCCCAACCCTCACCCGCCCTGCACCTGACAACCCCTGAACATCAATACCACTGACCGCCAGCCATGTTACAACAAGCATGGCTTATGATAATGCTCATGAGCGCACAGAGCACAACAGCGGTCTGGCCAGCCATCATACATCTCAGGACTGACATCAACCCCAGAGCGCTGCCACCAGCACCACGACGGAAGCATGTGGGCACCGCGTGCACAGGGCGTGCGCGGACAACCGGGAGCACCCCGCCCGCCCCCCGCACACACGCACCTCTTCCCGCCCCTCCCGTGACGCGAGGAAGGACGCGATGTTGGCGACGCCCGCGATCTGCGCGCCCGACATGCCGCCCGTCATCAGCGCCAGCTCGTGGTAGTCGATGTCGGCGGCGATGGGCTTGTCGCGCAGGTGCACCTTCACCGCCTCCAACCGACCCATGTAGTCAGGCCGCCGCACCTGTGGACCACGCGTGTGCAGATTATTTTACTACTGTATGTGGGATGCCATGGTGGTTGATGGGTTGAGCAATGGTGCCATGCCATCACCCAGAGGATGGAGGCCCCGTGCATCGCTGGGTGTGGAAGACTGCACCCACCTCACACTTCATATCCTACACTCACACAAACCTCTCACACGACCTCTGACACCTCACACCTCACACGCTCACAGATGCACAGTTTGCACAAGGACGGTTGGCGCATGGCACAGTTTGTGTACGGCTGGGCGCGAGCCGCACGCACCTCGATGGAGCGGTCGAAGCGGCCCGCGCGGGTCAGTGCCGCGTCCAGCACATCCTTGCGGTTGGTGGCGCCCATGACCACGATGCCCTGCTGCTCCGCCTCAAACCCATCCATCTCCGTCAGCAGCTGGTTCACCTGTGGGCCGCGTAGCACATGACCATGGGTGCAACCAGCTGGTCCAACAGGCACATAGTCGATTCAGCATGTTGATGCGGCAGCCATCTGTGTGTGCACCTTGTTCTTCCCCAGGGGCCCCATGCACTTTGTGCCACTCAGGCAGTGCACCACCAAGCCCAAACAGGCCAGGTGTAGGCAGGTAGGTTGTGGAGGGATGACAAGCCACTGGCAAGCAGCATAACAGATGATGCCAGTTGTGGGCGCAGAGCAGCAGGGCGCGTGATGCACACAGTAGCATGCACTGCATGGGCCCAAACGCCTTGCCGCCACAGGTACTCGATGAAACCAACCACTGATCCAACAACAAGCCGACACCCCAACTCCCTTCAGGAGGGTGGAGTGGGTTGGGGTGGACTGGTACCTTTCATGATCCACAGTTCCAAAACAAGAGGTGGCACACACAGATTCACAGGTTCCCGCGGCACTGCTGCAGCTGGCCAGAGGACCCGCCCACCGTGTTGTCGCGCTCGTCGTTGCCGGCACCGCCACCGCGGCGCGCGCGCCCCACCGCATCCAGCTCATCAATGAAGATGATGCAAGGCGCCAGCTTGCGCGCCTGTGGCAAGCAGGTGAGGTGGCAAGGCATCGGTCAGGCAGGCAGGCGGGAGCACCCGCAGCTTGACAGGCCGTCAGGCAGCAGACCAGCAGTCTCACTGCTGGTCACGCAGGATCAGATAGGCAGGCAGCATGACCGTCCGTCTGACAGATGGTCAGACCAGGTCAGGCATGTGGGCTGGATGGGCAGTCAGCCAGTGGCACAGCAGCAAGGTCACTGGACAGCTGGCACGCACCTGGATCGCGGCAGCACGTCACAAACATTGGAGTATGGTCAAGCACATGTATGTATGTACCGCATTGTTATACATCATGAGTGAATGAAGGAATGTACTGTATGTATGAGTTAAGTGTATAAGCAGTGGGTTCACACACCGTCTGGAAGACGTCGCGCACGCGTGCAGCACCCAGGCCCATGTACATCTCAATGAACTCGGATGCAGAGCAGGAGATGAAGGCCACGCCTGACTCGCCCGCTACAGCACTGCGCACACACAGTCATACCGATGGATTGGTGCACCCGTTGGGCCATGCATAGTTTGCTGCACCTGTTTGCGCGTTTTGCTGATTCATTCACACATGGGCTTCAGCCTGGTGCCACCTACTGGGCAGCAATCCAGCAGCCAGGCACCAGCGGCTGCATGCGGCCCCACAAACCACACCCCACAAGGCGCGGCGCAGAGAGGGAGGAAGAGCAAGAGAGTGAGATACACACACCGTGCCATGAGCGTCTTGCCGTTTCCGGGTGGCCCCACCAGCAACACACCCTTGGGCGCCTTAGCACCTGATGCCTTGAACTTCTCAGGCTCACGGAAAAAGTCCACAATCTCCAGCAGCTCCACCTGCAAGCGGCACAGATCAGGTCAGTTGGAGGGGAGGCACACTTCACGTGCTTGGTAGTGCAAGTTGGTAGGGCGACGACGATACAACAGGCAGCTGTTGTGAACTGCACCCTGTCAGATGGCGAAGGGGTGGGAGTGGGGGCCGCCATGGCCAGGGGGGCCAGCTGTGTGCAGAATAGGGCAGCTTCTTGACAGCGGCTGGACATGTAACAGGCCTCTGGGCACCCGACATCCATTCACCACACACCTTGGCCTGTGCATTGCCAGCCACGTCGTCAAAGAAGATGATCTCATCTGACAGCTGCACCTTGGACTCGCGCTTGAGGGAGCGGCGCGCCTGTGCAAGCAGCATCAGGGAGCACGCCGCGCACGGCAACAAAGCACGTCAGGGCGCCAAAACCCCAGGCAAGAATGTGTGCCGCATGCAAAGCAACGTGCAGCGGATCCCCAGCACATCCCAATGACCATGCACTCATGATCAAGCTGCTGTGCTGTGCTGGTCCCCTGTGCGATTCTGGCACCTAAAACAAGCAAGCACTGAACTGCTCTACAGTAGCACCCCAAGCGCCACAGTGTGCCCTTCCATGCCACACACTCGCAGCACCTCGCGCACCACCACAAATTTGAATGGATCACAGGTTCCAGCGCAACTTGGAGGCTCACAGGCTCACACACATGAGCAGTGTGCAGCTCCTCCACCACCTACCCCGAACCCACACCCACACGCGCCCTCCCTCACCCCTGCCCACCGCACCTGCCGCACACGGCGCTTCACGTCCATGATCTTTGAGCTGGTGGCCTTGCGGATGCGCGCCGTGTTGAGCTTGCCCATCTCCATCATGGCGTCCAGCTCACTGGGGCCGCCACCCTCACCACCACCCTCGGCTGCCGCCTTTTGCCCTGCCGCCTTCTCACGCGCCCTGTGCAGTGCATGTAGGGTTTAGGGTTAGGGTTTGGGGGCTTAGGGTTTAGGTTGCATGTTGCACAGTGTGCACATCCATGTGGGATGAGGATGGGTGGGCAGGTGGGTTGGGTGGCTGCAGGCTGATGACCCCTGGCTGCATACCTTTACCGAACACTGCGATGAGAGCTGCAACAATAACAGTGGCCGGGCCAGAGCAGCACGCACAAGGCAAAAGCACGGCGCACCAGACCACGACCTCCTCTAACAGCATCAAGCACCACGGGCTCCATGCATCGCAAGCACCACATCCTCATCAAGCATAGCCCAAGGGGGGGCAACATGGGTAAGCACCGCGCACAGAACCTAGCCCCAGTCAGCGACTCACTCTTCCTCCGCCAAGATGCGGTCAGCTGCTGATTTTGAGCCAGCACTGCCTGTCAGGTCCACCCCCTGCTGCATGAGCGAGAGGCACGCCTCGTACGTGGACTGCACCTCAGTGTCGCTGATCTCCAGCTTGGAACCCAGCTTCTTGTTGATCTCCGCCACCTTGCTGCGGATTTGAGCTGCGGTGCATCAGGCGAGTGCGCAAGGGGATGATGCATACAGCAGGCTTGTGCCCAGCAGTGTGGCCCACATGCCGCAGGCACGTGGCAGGAACAATAAGAGGTTGGTGGCACCCGACAGCGGGCCCCACAGTGGCCTGACACCTGCATTTTGTCACGTGTTGCACGTTACACATCCACCATATGCTCCCTGCATTACAATAAAGCGGGCACCCATGCACCCAGACACACGCACATCACAGATCACACTCACCCAGGCTGGCACCCTTGGCCACCAGGTCAGGCAGCTGCTCCTCCAGGAATGCAACACGCGCCTCCTTCAGCTGCGTGCGCTTCCGCTTCTCCTCCTCCTGCAGCATGCAAGTGACATGCAAGTCACATTGTTAAGCGGTAAGCAGCACGGTGCCCATGCCATGTATGGATATGATGCCACCAAGCAACATATTTAGATATACTGATGTGGAGCGTGGCGCATGGACCAGAGACATGCAGCATGCATGCACACAAACAGGATGGCCGGGCAGGAATGCAGTCCAACACTCGGCACAGGGGGAAGGCAGGAAAGTGTGCATCCCGACCAACACTCAAACTTCCCAGCTCCCAGCTCCCCCCAGATGTTGCTTGTGCTCTTCGCTTCGCAAGGCCCTCGCCCACCCGCCTCACCACACCACACCACCACATCTACGTGCACCGCACGTCAATTCCCCCATCTCCCCCGACCCCCTCCCACCTGATTCATCATCTTCATGCGGTCCGTGAGGTCACCCTTGATCAGGCGGGACAGCATGTACAGCCCAATGATGAAGGCCGACCCAAAGATGGGGCCAACAATGGGGACGTAGCGCATGATGAGCGCCTGGAGGGGTGGTGTGGCCGCACGCATATGCTTCATGTGTGCATGGGCCAATACATGGGCAGTACATGGGCCGCATGTGGGAGTAGTGGACGCCCGCGCTGGACCGGCCGCATATGCTTTGGGTTTGGGTTCAAGTTGCAACAAACATGACGGACCACAACCAACGCTGTGCGTGATGGGCTCAGGGCACCACATGGCAACAATCATAACAAGTCAGCAACACAGCAGTTGGTGGCCACCCACCTGCATCTCCTGGTTCACCATGATCTTGTCGGCCCAGCTCTGCTGCTTCGTTGGCGGGGGCATCAGCTGGTCGTACTTATCGCCCTCTCCCTTGAACACACTGCCGCCTGGGCCTGCCCGCACATATGCCTCCCAGTCCTCCGTGTCTAGCCGCAGTGCAGACTCTAGGATGGCCTACGAGGTGCAGGTTGGGAGCAAACACGTCAAAAGGACGTCAAGCAAGAGCCTGCCTGCTGTGCTGCCAGTGCTGTGCTGCCAGTGCACCCATGGTTGACGCCCCCACCTTTGCTGCGGCTGCTTCCACACCCTCTGCAAATCGGTGAAAACAATCGCTGCACGCTTTGCTGCTGCAGGCCGCCCCTGGGTCCCTTGCCTGTTACACCCAGGTGCCAGTTCCCCACTGCCATGCTGCAGCGCGGCCCAAGCTGCAGTACAGCCATACAGTGCTGTGCTGCCGTCCGCTGTACAGCCAAACAGTGGCGTACTGCCGTACCGCTGCACAAGAGCGCACCTCCTGCACCGCAATGCTCTGCTCCACCAGCTCACGCCGTGCCTCCTCGTGCTCGGGGAGTGCCACCAGCGCTTCGGCCTCCGTGGGCCCCACGCGTGGGCCGCGCCTGTGTGGGGGCCGTGTCAGGGCCAGGGGAGGTTATCATGCACGGCCGGGGCATGCACTAACCAAGTAGCGCGTCATTAGTAATCCAAGGCTAGCGCTACTTGTGTGCCGCTGCCGTTGACGGTGAACTGGCAGGAGTGCACCGCATCCCTTGTTTTACGCCTTGCATGGGACTGCCTCGCTCCCGGTGCCCGGCCCACATCCCTCAGCGAAGCAAACGCCCGGCTGAGCGGCTGGTTCTGGGATGGCCTCTACGCTGAGGGTTTCCTAGGCTGAGAGGGTGGTCATTGATTGGTCACGCACCGCTCTAGCGCCTCATCCTGCTCATGCTCCCCAAAGTATCGCGTGAACCAGCGCGCAAACGGGTGTGCGTACGGCCCCGATGGCACGACGTCACTGCGCAGAAAGCAACATGGCAAGCCACAGGGGTGGCAAAATGATGGTCCAACACTGATTGGTTGAGGAACAGGCCATCATGGGTTTGAGCACAGTCGCCTGGGGCGGTGGCACGGTGCTTGACTTGCCGCTGTGTGTGGCACCAGCTGTGGACCACAGCTGCCATCCAGCTGTCATGAAACACCATCTTTCTGACGCAGGCACTTCTCAGCCATGCAGGCACACAGCCACCTGGTACTCATGTGTGAATGGTGCGCAGCCTACAGCATGCACACATCACCAGTGCCGCACCAGGGTTCAGGTGGCAGCAAGCTGCTGCGCACGCCGTGTACGCGCATGGCCTCTTGCATGCGCAGGTCCTCCGGCGGGATCACACTTTGTGCCACACGGCCGTCAATGTACCGCACGATGCAGCGGGACGCCACCGTGTTGGTTGCCCCAGGCCGCCCCAGAATGTCGTGCTGCAGGTCGGCAGGGAACCACAGGATCTCCGCCACGCTGCCTTCACGCACCCCCCGCAGCACTGCCCCATAGCTCGCCACCTCCTGGATCACCGGGACGCCGTACACTGGGTCATATATGAACGGCCAGCGGCCGCCCCGCAGTGTCCCCAGGTCCTTTTCTGGCAACGGAGATGCCAGCAGCTTCGGCCGCGCGCCCAAAATAGGCGCCTGCTCCTCAATGTTCTTTGCTGGCTCCAGAAGGGACGCCAGGCCGCCCAATATGCTGCTGCCATCTTGCTGTCGCTGCGGCTGCTGTTGTTGTTCAGCAGCATGAGGTGCTGATGTGGTGCGTCCGGACGTAGATGCGACCTGCGCATCATGGCAGGTGCGCGGCGGCGCCTGCAGGTGAGCCTTGGTTGTGCTATGTGGTCTCATCATGGAGCGTGATGCCCGCAACAGTATGCCCAGTGGCGCACAGGGCCCTGGCCAGTGTGGTGCATGGCACAACGTGCCATGATGCTGCATGCTGTCCATGAGGATGAGGGATGGTGCTGCCAGCTAACCGTTCCGCACCTCCGATGACTCTTGTTCGCTAGTAGCTCTCAGACGACATTGTCTACGTTGAGAAGCCTGCTGCTTGGTTGAAAAAGGGCGCAGGGGCAGCCACTGAAGGCGCGATGCAGACCCCTGAAAGCGAGATTGATCGCAATTCAAGATGTTCGGGTTGAGATGTCTGGTTGATGGCGCTGATGTGCGCCTGCTGCTGCATCAAAATCACCTTCGGCGGCCTAGCACAGACGCCATCAACAAGTGCTCCACTGGCGCTAATTGCAGCCATGTTAACACGTCTTTGTCAGCCCTCTCAAGTTACCCAGGCATTTTTTTAGACAACATCTGAAGACATGGCTATGCTCAGCTAAGCCCGAAAGTAACAAATGCTCGACAGTTTGCACCGATCGACGATTTGTTGGCATCATTGCTGACGAAGTATGATGTGCACATGGCAGACACTCCCTTGCATTGACGAACCGTTGAGCAAGACGCCGCAGTATACAGTGCTGGTCTGAAGCTTCAGTTGCAGGCGAGATGATCTTTTGCAAACCGTGCATCAGCACATAAACTATGAGCTTGTGCAGTGTATTGAACGCTAAAAAAGCTTAACTGCCCATTTGGAAGAACAACAGCTGGTCCACACTGTTCAGCCCTCGTTTAAACCACAGCCCGCAGCCCTGGCACCATGCCCCGTGAGGTGATCTGCTTACAAGTTGGTCAGTGCGGCAATCAAGTAGGCAGCGAGTTCTGGCGAACTCTGTGCCAAGAGCATGGCATTAGGAAGGATGGTACACTAGAAGACTTCGCGACTCAGGTGCGCATCCAAGATTTCAAAACTGTTGCGGGTTTATAGGGAGCAGCTGGAGCTGACGTAGTATTTTCATACTGTCGCAGGGCGGGGACCGCAAGGACGTGTTCTTCTACCAAGCAGATGATGAGCACTACATTCCACGTGCAGTGCTGGTGGACTTGGAGCCACGGTGAGACATGGCATCATGCATAAATTTGTGTCTGTTGTTTCATGTTGGCAGGTGGCATTGTGCAAAGACTGCATGTTGATGTCAGGGGCCTGCTTGAATTGCTGCCATGTTGGCATGGAAGCGCTCCATGCTGTTCTCTGTGTGCATGCCTGCAACGTTGTCACATGATATAACTGCTCTAGACGTCGCACACCCTTGACCCCAGTTGTGAACGGC
>QAXD01000155.1:111289-150168 GCA_004335575.1 Haematococcus sp. NG2 | reverse complement strand
AACCAGCAAATCAGCAGTACTCCCACAGAATCTCACGACATACTCAATCTGTTATGACAACGTGCCCATGAGCACCCAATAGTCTTGACGCTGCCTGGGCACCTATGGCCTTATGGTCATGCTTGCACTGCCTGTTTGCAATGGTGCAGTGTGATTAATGGCATTCAATCATCGGACATTCGCAACCTGTTCAACCCAGAGAATGTGTTTGTGTCTAAAGAGGGCGGTGGCGCGGGCAACAACTGGGCGTCAGGGTACACTCAGGGCGAGGGTGTGCAGGAGACACTGCTGGACATGCTGGGTGAGGGCTCTTGCGCTCTTACCAATTGTGCACAACCACCATGAGCGATGCACGCATGGCGTCTTCAATGTGCTTTGCGATCAATTGCTGTCGTCAACATGCTGGTGTGCTTGCATGCATTTCTCCTTCTTGGTGTGCACGTTGAAGTTTTTGCATGGCCTTCACATCATCTGAGGCCTCGTGTACTGCCTGACTTGTGCCGGATTAGACCGCGAGGCTGAGTACTGCGACAGTTTGGAGGGCTTCACTCTGTGCCACTCAATTGCCGGCGGTACTGGCTCGGGCATGGGCTCATACTTGCTGGAAATGCTGGCTGACAAGTACGGGAAGAAGCTCATCCAGACGTACAGGTGTGACCCAGACGCACGTCCTGTACTGCACACCAGCAGCTGTAGTGTTGTGCTGCTTGTGCTGTTGCAAGAGGCGTTTTATGTGCACCGCTTGGTAGACAGCCTGGCCTGCAAGGCCCTCCCGCAGCAGTGCAGCAGCTGAGCGAGTCACACTGTCATGTGCCCCAAGTACCTGCAACCATTAGTGTCTGCCCCTTGGTGCACATCTGCCTGCAGTGTGTTCCCCAACCAGAGTGAGAGCAGTGACGTGGTGGTGCAGCCATACAACTCCCTGCTGACCCTGAAGCGCTTGGCACTGCATGCGGACGCGGTGCGGACTGGGATGAGTGGGGTGTTTTGCTCCACTGCAGCGTTGATGGGTGGTGAAGGTCCTGAACAGCGGGTCAGGCTTCGTCATGGTTGCGATGGTTGCATGCATGCATGCACCTTGTTCCATGCGCTGCCATCCAAACATCACGCGTACCATGCCTGTCAGTGTTGCTGGTTGATGGTTTGCTTCCACATGCTCCGCACTGGGCTACGCGGTGTGCAGGTGGTGGTGCTGGACAATACAGCCCTGGACCGCATCGCCGTTGAGCGGCTGCACATCCCCAACCCAAACTTCTCCCAGATCAACTCCCTGGTGGCCACAGTCATGGCAGCGTCCACCACAACTCTGCGCTACCCTGGTAGGTGGGCTCTGAAACACATGTCTGACCCCAGTCACAGCAGGGAGGTGTGCCTGCGCTTGCGTGCCCCGTGCTGCCTCGAGGCTCCTGTGTGCAGCTAGCTAGCTGTGAGGCATGGGTGCTGCCCAGCCCGCATGCATCTGACATGACAGCCTGATGCGCTTGATGCGCCCCAGAGCCTTCATCACCCACACACGCATATTTGCACCATTGATTTCACAGGCTACATGAACAACGACCTGGTGGGCCTCATCGCATCACTCATCCCCACACCGCGCTGCCACTTCCTCATGTCCGGCTACACGCCGCTCTCACTCACCACGGATGTGGACAACGCGGTGGGTGGCCCGCCCAGCTCCGTGACACACCGCGCTGCTGCCCACCGCCTGCAAAGCTCTTCCGCCTGGCCACACGTCCCACATACGAACAAACCTGTGCTTTGTGCGGCTTGTGCAGGTGACCAGTAACATCCGCAAAACCACGGTGCTGGATGTGATGCGGCGCCTGCTACAGCCCAAGAACATCATGGTCTCGGAGCACGCAAAGAAGCGGGACCGTGAGAACTCGCGGTACATCTCCATCCTCAACATCATCCAGGGTGACGTGGACCCCACACAGGTGCGTGTGTCAAAGCAGTTCCAGCAACGCGCAATGCACGTTGCTCCTGATGCAGTGTTGCTTGCTCTTGCGCGTGCACCGCCACATCACATCCCCATGGCTGGGCCTGCAGACGCTGCCCGTCTCTTGCACACCATGCACATGCACAGGTTCATAAGAGCCTGCAGCGCATCCGTGAGCGCAAGGCAGCTAACTTCATTGATTGGGGCCCAGCCAGCATCCAGGTGAGCCCTGCAGTCATTGCACCTGTCAAACACAGCTCAGCCTTGATGCACGACCGGTGCAGCATGAAAGGGTTGTACTGGGGCGCGGACCAGCTGCCTGTTGGTACACCCATCTTCTTCATGCGTTGCCTACAGTCCACTAAAGGCGACACAAACCCCCCTTGGACCAGCTGGTTACTGTATTGCATGCCCCCGCACCTTGTTTGCAGGTGGCGCTGAGCAAGAAGAGCCCCTACGTACAGAGCGCGCACCGCGTGTCGGGCCTCATGCTGGCCAACAACACGTCCATCCGCCACCTGTTCAACAAGGTGCTGTGATGGCTTGCCTGCTGAGCAGCGGTGCATTCCTCTTTGCAAGGGCTGGTGCTCAATGTAGGCCGCCGTGTTTGTAGCTCAGGCCTACCAACAATTGCACCTGCCACGGGGCTTCCAGTCGATGTACCATCACCTTCACCGTGTTTGGGTGTTTGGTCCCCAAACGCTCAAGGCTCAGGCCGAATGCACTTGCAGGCACCTGTCCAAGGGAGCCTGAGTCTGGCCCGTTCACATCCCTTGTGTGCAGGTGCTGCGTGACTATGAGAAGCTGATGGGCCCCAAGCAGGACCGCCAGGCCTTCTTGGACCCATACAAGCACTACCGCCCCTTCCAGGTGCGTCCTGTTGGTCGGTCCTGCCTGCTGCGGCGTGGGTTGATTTTGATTTGTGCATAGAGTTCATGACAAGCATGAAGGTTGGATGGCATGGGCACATATGGTGCGCACAATCAGAGGTGCAAGCTGAAGGATGCTGTACTGTGTGTGAGTGCTGCAGGGATGGCAGCACCCAGCCGTCCTGCTTCCTCGTGCGCACCATGATGGTGGATAACCACAACTGGTTTCTTGTACAGTATGTATACGTATGACCAACAGTGACGCTTCCTGCGTTGTTTGCAGGACGCAAATGGTGGTCTGTGCCTGGAGGAGTTTGCAGATGCGCGTGAAGTGGTCGCGGATCTGAGTGCTGAGTATGAGGCATGCGAGCACGCGGATTACGTGAGTTTGATACCTGTTGGGCACGGATTTGCATGATACTACGTTGTACACATGCAGAATTGCTTTTATGTCTGTTGCCAGGTCATCAAGGTGCAGCGCAGGCGTGCATCAGAATCTGTGTCCTGAGTGCAGAGGATGATCAGTTACTCATGGCCACAATGTGTGACATGTTCCCTGCTGAGCGTGCACTCTTTGCAAATTGGCCGATTGTTCACCGACTGCAGATCGAGCGCGTGCGTGCTTGACTGTTGGCCAGCCTTCTGAGCGCCGGAGACTGGTGGCTGGTCATTCAACATGACATAGTTGTAGCATACACCCCCATAAGCGCAGTTCAACCTCAGCATGGCGGCCCTAGCACGTGACCATGCGAGCGAATCAGGGCCCTGCCTGCTGGCTCTTGGCGAGTGGCAGCATGAGAACTGATGAGGACGTGCTGAGTACATACCCATCTGTCCGTCCATGTGCCTGCTGCTTCAGTTCTGGGCGTGGCTGTGCACAGCCATAGGTGCACTTGATGCACCCTTGCATGCATGTGATGTGGACATATGTGTACGTAGGCTGCTCCGAACGCATTGGCTCCACCTCGTGCTATGTAAGTTGATGTCTCATCATCATGTGCGTGGCAGACGGACAAAGCGTTGTGCAATCAATGTCGTCCATTCGACAACTGAACCCACAATTGGCCGGTCAATTGGAGAGGCATGGCACTATCAGGCAGCCCCCACACACAGCAGCATCCCAAACGTATCAGTGTGCGCGCTGATCATGACCATGCATGCATGTGCAAGTGATGATGGCAGAGTACGATCACGCAGCTGATGTGAGATCGCACGACGGGCGCTTCTTAGCATTACAAACATGTTCAGATTTTGATTGCGCAGCTACTTCATATGGCACAGGGCAATGCCAGCAAGCACTAGCTACTTGGCCACACGCTTTGTGCATGCACGCTGCATAGGCCGCCGCAGCCCTGTTGTTCAGCCTCGTGCATTGTACCACGAGCATCGGCACAGTTTGGTGATTGTTCGGTGAGAGTGGGAGAATGTCAAACATGCGTGCGGTGTCATATTTGCGCCTATGCATTCAATTTTCCTTGTGAAACTTGAGGAATTCATTTTAATTTCCATCACAGAAAGGTGCGACGACGACTGCAAGGACGCTCTATCTCCCTTTGCTTGCCACGCACATGTATATGAAAAAACTCTTCAGGCACAGGAGTCCCACGGCCGTGAGCTGTTGTTGTGGACGGGAGGGGGGCAGATCGGAGAGTGTGTGTTGAACATCACGATCACGGCCTACATGCACACGTAGTGATAATTACAAGCTGGAGCGCTGTGGAGCACGCATTTCGCCGAGGGTGAGAACGTGGTCGCAGCCGTTGCGTGTATAACTATGCTTGCATTAGTTTTCAAGTTCCAGGTTGCTAGCTGCGTGAGTGCGAGTGGGAGTACGAAGGCGGAGTCTGCTGGATTACCCAGCTGAACTCGCAGTCAGCATAGAAACGAACACGGCCCCGCGATGCGCGCAGACGAGGCGAGCTGCATATTTCGATGTGGAATCCAAATCCATGATGATGTGTTGAGCAGAATCCATCCATGCAAACGGCAGTCAGGCAGTCTTCAGGCAGCAGGGTGCAGCAATAGCAGACTGCTGGAGCAACTGAAGGCATGGACAGTGAGGAAGGCGCACACGATGTGGGTTTGCATGTGGACAACCTACATGACGCGGGCGGACCAGCAGGTCCTGGGGTGAGCCAAGGCTGGTCGGACACCAGTGATGCACCCCCGCTCAAGATCGACCCGGCCAAGCAGGCAGAGTTCAGCCAAAAGCTTCACGAGTTCTTCTCTTCCCAGGGCCAGCCTTTCCCAGAGGTAGGTTGGATGTCAAACAGTATGCAACCAGAGTGTAATATTTTTGTACTGCCCTGTGGCCAGCATGTGCACTGACTATGGAATGGGCGCACCTACAGGCAGCAGGCGCCGTTGATGTGCCAGCTGCAACCTCCATCTTGCTGCACAATCGTGCTCTGTTTACTGCTCACACTCACGTTGCTGGAATGAAGGAGGGTGCTTGCGGGGCTCAGTTGCACAGTCAACTCCAGCAACCCTACCTGCACGATCATGCTCACATGCTGATGACCGTGATTGCATCGGGGTGGGCACAGGTGCCACTTGTCTGTAGTATAAGGCCAGACTTGTACCTCATGTGGCTGGAGGTCGCACGTCTGGGGGGTTCGCAGCAGGTACGTGCTGAAACACCTGTTCTGGAAAGCGCCATCTGTCCTTTCATCATGACTCATAAAGGGACACAAAAGACGACACTCAGCCATGTGATGCAGTACGTCTGTTCCCCCTTTTACAGTTGCATCCCCGCTTCAAGTTCTTGTACTTGTTCATGGTCCCTTGCCAGTGCTAGGCACTACTGGGGCAACAGGGTGATACCGGGACATGATGTGGTGTTACACTGATACTGGCATAGTCGCGGACACCGGCGACCTCGCATAGCAGGCACGTTTTCATAACAAACCCCTGAAAGTATGCACTCAAACCCACTACCCACACACTATGGTCGCTTTGCATTGGTTGCAGGTGTGCTGCAAACGCGCATGGGCTACTGTGGGAAGGCGGGTGCTTGGATTGCCAACCAATACGCAGGTGTGTGTGTGTGTGTGTAGCCAGGTGTCACACCAGCACCTTGTCTGCTCTGCGTAAATCTGGTGCATGTTGCTGCTCGTGCCACATGCAACCTCCTGGACCATGTGCAGGCTGCAACAGCGTCACCTTTCTCAGCATCAACCCCATCCAGCTACTTACAGTGTAACGATGAACTGATGCCTCATGAGTCTGAAGTTCTGAGCATCCTTGATTGACATCATAGCTTGGATCCTGCTTGCAGATCTCCGCACTGTCGTACCGTGCCAAGCGCTGCTTCATCACATGCCTGCTGCCGCTAGAGCGGGTCCGTGGCTGATCGGATCGGTGGACCTCACAGCCAGCATCTGCTGTTAGAATGCCATGGTGGCATTGTATAATGACGCTCCTGCTCAATTGTCTGGTCATGGACTGCATCATCCCACGCGCTGCATCTTCCACAGCCTCCATGTGTTTGCCACTGGCCCGCTGCAACCCACAGGCTCTGCACCCAGACAAGGCGATGCACCCAGCATGGGAGACGTCAAAGCATGCGGGTGTGCCGCCCGAGTGCCTGGCAGCTGCGGCAGGGGAGGCCAGTGCGCGTGGAGAAGTACCCGCAGCCGGCAGCCGTGGGCGCACGCGAGAGCCCGCAGGGCCTCGTGCCCGGCATGTAGTCCGTGCACAGCCAGAGAACGTGCAGCCTGGACTAGTGGACATGTCAACACATGAGGAGTACTTGGAAGATGCGCAGATGCTCAAGCCGAAGGAAGCGGCACTGGCTGCGATGACTGCAAGCATGCCAGCGGGTGGATCACAGCATGTGCCAGGAATGGAGCAGGGGCTCTTGACATTGCACCCGGCAGCTGGCAGGGCAGGGCCACTGTACACTGGAATGTTGCCTGCACTCGATGCACTGGACCCAGCCAATGCTGCAGCCATCGCGCGGTTGCTGTTGGCAGAGGTCCTGGCAGGAGTAGATCGGATGGGCCCTGCAGCACAGCTAGCGATGGAACAAGCCGCTGCTGGGCCCAGCTTCAAGAAACGGAAGCTGGGGGACATGGCGTACAGCACAGTGGACGTGCTCAGTGATGTTGTCGGTGCACCCTTTGATGTGTACACTGAGTGGAAAAGCAAGCAAGTTTCAAAGTCAGGCCCAGGCCATGAGTTTGCTACTGGACCACTGCCACCTGGGATTGCACCAACGCTGCCGGAAGCTACTGCAGCAGAGCAATTATGGGCGAGCACCAGAGGGCCAGCATCTGCTGAGCCGCTGATGCTACGGGGCCCCATGCCTACACCTGGCTCTGCAGCCATCGCAGCCGCACTCACCCAGCAACCCACACACCTGCATGGTGCCTCCACCAGCTCACAAGCTGGGGCGGCACTGCTGATGCCTCAACAGGCATCAATGCAGGTTTCTCAACAGGGCACCCAGCCGCTGTCATCCGCAGCCATGAGGCCAGATCCTGCTGCAGCATCTCCTGCAACATCGTCCATGGCATCCCCTGGCGCAGCTGGGATCGTGCTTGGCGCAACTGTGCAGCCACCAGGTGCAACTCTGAAGCTACATTCATCACAGCCTAGTTCTCAGCCACAACAGCCACAGGCACAGCAAAGCACGAGTACACAGCAGCAAGATCTGCTGCCCATGCAGGCATCTCAGCAAGCACAGCCACATTCAATGCCCCAGGGCCTTGCGCAACACCAGAGCCAGCAGCAGCAGCAGCAGCAGCAGCAGGGTGCTGAACCAGCTGAAGCCCGTTTGCAGCAGCCGCCAGCACAACAGTTCAGGCCGCAGGCGCTGCAGCTAGCGAGGGGGCCAGGTGGCCAGGAACTGCTGCTAGCAGCAGGCAGTGGCCAGTCATCTACAGGGCAGCAGGTGGGTTGGGGTGGTACTCACTCAGATGTTGCTGCCCTGATGCTCATGTCTGCTGCTGCTGCCCTGATGCTCATGTCTGCTGCTAGGTTTTGTATACTGATCTTTGCTCATCCGTCCTGCCTTCCCCTTGTGCAACTTATGCAAGTGACATTGCTGCCCACAGATCGCCACGGTTGTTCGAGATGGGGAGCAAATGTTCCTCCAGCCATCTGGCACAACACAAGCAGGCGAGCAGGTGCGGCCCTACCCTGCCGGCCAGCGGCCAGCCTTGGGGCCAGGCAACAGGCTGTTGGCTCTGCCGTCTGGTGGAAGGGCACCTCTGCCACCTCAGCAGCCCCAGCAGCAGCTGCTGCAACAGCTGGCCCCTGGTCAGCAATTGGTGCAGGGCCCAGGAGGTCAGCTTTACTTGTTGGCTGCGTCTGGGCCTACAGCTCACCAGATAGTGCAGGGGCCTGGGGGTCAGCAGATCGTGCAGCTGGTGCAAGGTATGGGCAGCCACATGTTGCAGATGCAGCCACAGACTCTGGGTGGTTTGGGCCCATCTTCAAGGCAGCCATCGCTGATGCAGTTGCCAGGGGCCCCACAGTCGCAGCCACAGCCGCCACAATAGCATCCTTCTGGTGCTGCATCTTATGGGGGGTGGTCGTTGACCAGATGTGAGTGCATGGCTCGAGGATGTGGATGGCTCAGGGGCAGCATGGGTCTTATGGAGCCAGAGGCAGGATATCACACTGGGCCATCACACATCAGGAAAACGCCAGCATCATTCACCGTCTTGAGTTGCCGCCGTAGGACCAGGTGATGTGAGCATTGTGTGTGGCTGATACTGCAAGCGTATGCTCTCATTACCTTATCTTCACGTGCGCCTTATCTTGGGCTCAAGCTTCCAGCCACAGCCTGTGGTGGCCCTCCACCAGGCGCTTCATTGGCACCTATTGCCTGCTATTCAGGGACAAGAAGGGCACTGACGCAGCGCTCTGACCCAATATTACATGTCATTGTGGGGGTTTGTGAGCTGGGACATGGGGGCGGGCAGATCCCAGTCTTGCATATCAGTAGTAGCATCTCTGCCTGGGTGCTGCATACATATGTATTGAATGCGGCATGCATGTGGAGCGCCGCCACTTGCAAGCTGCAAGCAGCTGGCACTTTTGGCACTCATCTTTACCTGCTGCTAATGCAGCACGCTATGTGAGGCCCAGTTCATTGCGGAGATTGTGGGGCACTGAGGATGGGTTTCTGAAGATGTGGGTTGTGGGACGTGTGTGCTGCGCCGACTTGGCGTTGACATGCACAAGCACTGAGCCGGCCAGAGTATGCAAGCCTGTCGTGGCACACTTGAGGGTGCAGATGCAAAGAGCGCACTCCACAGTGCTGACTTCTGTGCAAGCACCTGAGGGTGGGTCTCAACAGGCTAGGCCAGCAGGGCTGTGGCCCCCACATGTCGCTTAGGCCCAGCAGCAGGTTGGCGCGTGGAAGGAGAAGCAGGTGCGCACTAGCAGTCGCGTGTTCGAGCAGGCTCAGCTGGCGCTGACGGCCTCGCTGATGCACATCAGTGTGATGGACAGTTTTGCCGCCTGCGATGTGGGACGGCAGTCTCCTGGTGCTGGCGTTCAGGGCGGATACATTGATGGATCGCCTAACATGCTGCACACCTGCACCCTGTTGCTCGTGGGTTACATTGTGAGCTACAGGTGGTTGTGGTTGCCGGTGTCGGTGCGGCTTGCTTGCGTCATGTGCCATAATCCCCACTCTGGGCGCACACAAGGCTGGTGTCTTCAGGAGCAGTCGTACCATCTTGTGGTGTGGGATGCATGCGAGGTTCGACCCGTTGAGGTGATGATGTGACACCATGGTCTAAGTGTGGGCCGTTACTAGGCTGGGTGCGTGGTCCAAGGTCAGGCTGTGCCTGGCCCGCGGTTTCATGAGACTCTTGCATGTCATGTGTGAGATGTGCCTGGGTCCAGAGACGCGCTGTGCTGCAAGTGGATGCTGGGACATGGTAGTGCTTGGCACGGGATGACCACTATGTATGTGTGGGTTGAAGAGATGTCAGAGGCATGGTGGGACTCGACAAACGACGCTTTGGGCTCATCATAGGAGCTGTGACATCTTGGAGAGGTGCAGTTGTGACAGTGATTTGTGGTGCTGGGCGGCTCGTGTGAGTGACAAGCACATGGATTTGAGGACTGGGCGTTGTGAACTAACAGAGCCTTGTAGGACTGAGCCACAGGGGGCTCCGGGGACCTCCATTGCTGCACACTCTATTCAACGCTGCATGCACGTGTCATACCCCTCTCCCCCCGCCCCCAAGCCCCTCAGGAGGTATCTTGAAGCACACGACACACAACATCACATGCGCGACGCTGCATCGGTACTGTGTACTGCCGTGATGGTTGGCAGGCGCTGGGTCCAGATGCATGGGTTGACGATGGATGCCTTTTGTCCTGTCTGGCCGGCATCTGCGGCGCTCTTCCTCTCATGCGCGGCGCGCCGCACAGGAGGAGCCTGGTTGCATAAGTGGTGTGACGTGTGTGCGTACTAACAGCAATGTGCGTACTAACAGCAATGTTGCCAGCCAGGACTTCAAGCTGGCGCTGCAGGGCGTGTGACTTGCGTGTGCCATATTATTGGGTTGTCTGCTGGGAGCTGAGAGCAGACGTGATGAAAGCAGATGCTTCTCAACAGAATGTGGGGGATACATGATGGTCTCAGATCCTGCTGTCTTGCAGTTGCTGCTGCTTTAACCGCTGACATTTGCACTATAGCCGCTGACATCTGCTCATATTGTTGTTTCTTTGCTTCAACGCTTGACTGTAATGTTGTGGTGAATAACATATCATGTCATGATCCTTACACGGTTTGTGAGGCAAGGACCAGCGGCCACACAGCAACGGTAGTACCACCACCACCTTGCACAGCACTGATGACAGTTCCATGGTATGACCCCCCTGAAGCCTGTTGCAACCAGCATACAGGTCTTACAACCCTGTCTGGGCCCGCTCATCCTGCTTCCACAGCAGCAAATCGCATCAACCACGCTGCCTGCCGCTTCCAAAGTAGCAGCCTTGCAGCATTCCTGCTTGAACCAGCATATGCCGTACGTTACACTGCATGTCTCACGACCCTGCATCCCCATACGGTACCTCCAGAGATTGCAGCCGCAGAACCCTCAGTGCGTTTGCCACGCCTGCACATGGCACGTGCGCTGTACCCGTCCCCCCAGCTGTCGTCACACGCTGGCGCTTCTTTCCCGCACGTGCTTCTGGGGTGAAGTTGGCGCTGCCGCGTGTGGGTGGGGAACCCTGGCCCACCCCTGCACCAGCTGCAGCACGTACCAACGTTCCTGGCACCTGTTGCTCGTCAACTAGTCTCGCACGTTCACGCTCATCTTCCACGTCCTCATCCGAGTCCCAGTCCTGCAAGTACCGTCGGTGCCCTGCATGGTGCATCCAGGTCATGTGATAGACAGGTGCTTCTCAGGTGGGCATGCCCTGCGGATGCACCTGCGCTGCACATGTCGCTTCCCACAGCACACAGCTGGGCTGCAGGACACGCTGCGAGTTGTAGGCACAAGCACACACCAATGCAATACACTACTTGTAACAGGCATGACCTGAGCTGTTGGACAGGAAGCATGGATAGGAAGCATGGATAGGACGACATGAGCTATAGGACAGGAAGCATTGATAGGAAGACATGAGCTTTGGACATGAGCTGTTGGACAGGAAGCATGCTAGTGAGTTCCTCTTGTCGCACCTGTTGCCACGGCCAGCAACGGCAGGAAGGGGTGGAAGTCGCAGCCGTTGACCGTATCGCTAGCCACGCGCATGTCACACGTGCGCTGCCCTGTCTGCAGGTCAAACACCCTCACGGACCCCTCACAGCCCCCCGTGGCCACATGCCGGCCACACGGCTCCAGCGAGAAGGCGATGCGCTGGTTGGTGGTGGTGGTGTCACGCTCCAGGCGGTACAGCACCCCTGTGTCACCCGCGCCTGACACGCCAGCCAGCATGCGCAGGTCCCAGCACAGCAAGTGGGGGTCCTGCCGTGCCCCACTCAGCAGGAAGTAGCCGTCGTTGGTGTACAGCAGCTGCAGGCGGGGCGCAAGCAGCAGGCGGAACAATGTCCCACAGGCATGGCGGAACCTCAGGCAGTGCACCACGGGAGAAAACGATTGACTGCTCCATGGGGCATGGCATCAGGGGCTCAGACACCGTGTGCTGCCACCAGCTGGCAAGATGCACACGCATGTGGACCTACATCCAGATGCTCGCGTTGTGCACCATGCGCGTGCAGCCCGCAACCCCTACCACTGCTGCAGCAACCCATGCACCTGGCTATCACGGCCGCCGAGAGTGTGAACGTATGCGGTACATGCAGTACGCATGGGCACGCTAGGGGAACCTGACAAGCAGGGTGCAACAGATCTACAGGCAGGTGACACGCATGTCCACACATACCTGAGTGGCACCACCCTTATACCCCCCTGTGAGCAGAGCTGTGAGCTCAGGCACACGGGGGTCCCACAGACCGATGGCACCCGCGTACGTGCCCACCGCCATAGCCGAGCCATCGGGGGGGAACGCAATGCACGACACGATGCCTGCGGTTGCCCATGTGTGTAGGAGCTTCTGTCTGGATGCAAGCAGATGCCTTCTTTGTCTAAATGCGCGCAGATGTGTTGCCTGATAGGGGCTGCTTCACCCCCATGAAGGTGCTGGTCTGTGGTGCAGCCCCCACCCATCACACCATCACACCTGCGCAGTGCATATGCCTCCTGATGGCTGGCGCTGGGGAGGACAGCAGCCACACACTGTACTGCCCCAGGGCTCTGTGCTACGTTATCATGAACTCAGCAGCACACAACTTGACAGTTGTAGCGCTGCTAGGCAGCACACCACAGCTGCTGCAACCTTGCAGTAGAGTAAAGGTGAAAACCGCAGTGGGGCCTCACCTGGTAGCCTGGCCTCCAGAGCACCTCCAACGCCCTTGACGTGGCACGCGATGCGCGCGCTGTCTCGCCCAGGGCGCGCCACGTCAAACACCAGCACATGCTTCGTGTACCCCGCGTACAGCTGCGGCACAGGCAGAGCAGTGCTAAAAGCTGAGGAGGGAGCACAGACGTAGCAGAGGCCACCGACAGTGCAGCTGCAAGCTATTTGTGGGTTTGCTGCCAGCAAGGTGCGCAATGAACTGCGGGCTGGAAAGTAACCACACGTCGCGTCTGTGCCCACCCAAGTGGACAGCTCTACTCATGCTAAGGAAAGAAATGGTCTATCGGCCAGCACCCAAGATGCAATAGCTGACAGCTGTGTGCTCGGGCTGCAGGTGCACACCTTGTCACCGCCTGGGTTGAAGGCAAGCGAGTAGGCCGGTGTCACCTCGTCCGCGTCGTTATACCCCCGATACGTGCACCGAAGCTCCCCGGCACATGCATCCCACAGGTGAATGGGGTGCGCCTGTGCGCAGGCACCACGCAAGGGGCAGCGCAAATACAAGGCAGCAGTCAACAGCTGAGGTGGCCCGCTGACCGAGGCCAACCCAGGCCAACACCATGGGGAGGTGTTGGCGGATGGTTCTATGTATGCATACCACAGCCTGGCTGCACTGCTTACAGGCAGCAACACATGTTGTGATTGGAGGAAGCACAGCACCTCGGCTAGCAAGAAGTGCTGTAACAAGTCACGCTCAGCCAAGTCCCACCAGCGTGCTGCTCACCCTGCTTGTGGACGCGAAGCAGCAGGAGATGGGGTCTGTGGCGCGCATGGCCGAGTACCAGCAGTAGTCATAGATGAGCTCCCCTTCCTGTGGGTCGAGGGTGGGTTCAAAGTAGAGCAGAGGTGCAAAGATGGGGTGTAGGGAGAGGGGGGGCTAGAGGACAGGGTGGTCTCAGGTTGGCACCATCCGTGTGAGCTGTTTGCTTCACGCGCATTGCCTCCCCACACAGCTGCAACCTTGTTCCCATGTACCAGAAGGACATGAGTATCGAACGACAAGACGGCACGACCTGCTGTGACACACGTGTTGAGAGCTGCCCATGCAGGAGTGATGCAGTGAGCGACATGATGTGTACTTGTGCAGGATCCCCTCCTCTCCAATGCACCCACCTGTACCCGCAGGGCTGCACCAAGGCTGTCTGCCTGGTCAGGGCTCCATGCAGCAGGGGGTGGGTCGCTCAGGCGTGGTGCTGGCGCAGTGAGCGCGTCTTGTGGCAGGTCGTACACGCGCAGCCTGCAGCGTGAACAGCGCGGCACGTACAGCACAGCATGAGCAACGCAGCACGCACAGCAAAACCATAACAGAGCAGCACACGCAGCGCAGCGTGCCACAATCAATAAGTCTGCGCCGAGTGGGGTCATCAAAACCCTGTGGATTTGTGCCGTGATGCATTGCATATCTGGGTTCGAGCTTCTGAAGTGCATGGTTTGGTTGGCTCATGTCCCTGCCAGGTGCTGGCATGGGAACAGAAGCGGAATGCATGGATGCAGCATGCACCAGCACCTGTACCCAGTTTGTGGTCGAACGCCTGCCTCACCATCCATCTTCACTGGCTGCGAGGAAGCATGCGCCATCGGGCGACCACTTCACTCCTTTCAAGAAGTTGCCGTGAGGGCAGGACCCAGGGCCCCCAGGAGGACCTGCATCACCAACCATGTGCAGGAGAGCCAACAGCATAGGTGCATAGCACTGACGGGAGAGTTTGTGTGTCCTGCCATTTGTGCACAAGGCGCATGCTATGCAGCCCATTAATGTGCCATGTGGGCACACATGTGAACATGCACCCATGCCTGCAAGCATCCAAGCTGTTGAAGGGGCGGGAGCGGCAGCAGAAGCAGCACCAGAGCTGCCGCTGTTAACATGTAGCTGTTTGCCTTGCAGGCCAGCACACCCACTTGCATACTCATGCTGCACCGTGTACAACACTTCTGGGTCCTGAGGGAACGGAAATGCTAAGTACGTCGTTGGTGCGATCGTCTCATCAGCGACAGCCTCAGATTCCATCCGTCACCGCGTATCCATAACCATGGGATGTGGGTGCAAGATTCGTTGCGTCAATCGCTAATGGGCAGAAGGACCGCGGTTGCCAGACTTTGTCAGCAATACAGGCAGGACAAAGCCAGGGACATGTGTGACTGTTCCACGCTGTCTACCTGCCTGGGTGCAAAGATGCCAACTACACAGCTGCTGGTACCACCTCACTAGCAGTATCATCAAGAGACAGTCATCACACAATCGTTGAGGTGTGTTTGCCATCCTTGAAATCATATGCAACATCCCTGCTGCAGGCCATTCGTTCATAAATACATAGTACAGCACCGCATACATATGCACCAGGAAGCCTTCAGTAAATCAATGCAACTGGGGGCAGTAAAAGATGACTTGTGCCCATGCTGTATCCTCTGGGGAAAGAGACGTCTGCAGTCTGACAGCTGTTGTCAGACGACTGTTGTCAGGCAGCTGTTGTCAGATGGCTGTTGTCAGGCGGCTGTTGCCACATGGCTGTGGGTCACGGCTGCTCGTGGCGCTGCATGGTGAGTGTGCTCAGCCCACCATCCACTGCAAGCACCTGTGGCGTGCACCAGCAGCCAACAGAAAATGGTCAGCAATCCAGAGGAGTAAAAAGGCTAGGCCGCCGTTGGGCATGTCAGTAAGCCGTGCCCCAGACTTTGCGGTTGATAGGTTGGTAATCTACACCTGCGCATGGGGCCGGTGCTGGCTGGGCCACATTGCCCAGGCACTTCAGCAGGCACCTCAGGCACCTCAGGCACTCCTGTGCCTTCATGGAGGTGCGGCCAGAGGTCATGCCTGCATGCCTGCCGCTGATGCACTGCAATGGACGGCACTGATCAGGGCTGATAACGTCTTCAGGACTCTTCGGCCCCACCTGGCCTGTGATGAAGTCTGTGTGGGGGTCCATAAAGAAGGCCAGTGCCATTGCGATGTCCTTGGGCTCTGCAGGTGATGCATGGTGATGTGTGGTGAGTGGCTACGCACCCTCAAACCAGCCCCACACAGGGCCGTTCGTAACGCACGACCATTGCCTTTATGACCTGGAACAGAGCCATCCACGTGCAGTCAACACGCAACACAGACATTGAGCTCCCACCCCTGCTGCGAGTGTTCAGTCGCGAGCACACACCTGCAAAGTGGCGCACGGGGTGGGTCGCTGCTGACGTGGCAGCAGGCGCACCATCACGTGTCATACTGGTTGTCTGACCCGTGCGTGTCAGACCAGGTGCAACCGCATTCACACGAATGCTGGAGTTGACGTACGTAGCTGCCGCGCTGCGCACCAGGCCTGCAAGGAAGCAAGAGGGCCGAACAAGAGCGCACCATGGGCTGCATGCCGTTGGCACCTGCGTGCACGACTGAGAGTCAGATACCATACATACCAGGAACTGTCATCCACGCTTTGACGCAACTGTCAAGCGCATAGCACCTGCACACGGCCTCACTGAGCCCCAATGAGATCTGTGGCAAGAGGTCACCGAGGCTCAGTGAATCAACACCTCACCTTCCACTCCTGCCTTGGCGGCGCTCATAGCCTCAAAGTTAGGAACACCAGTGGATGCCACTGCGGCAGACGTGAGTACAATGGAACCCCCACGCTTGCCAGCCGCCATGGCCTGTAATTAAGCACCACATCAGGACACACGTGGCCAAATCAGTACGCATGCAACCACATCTGGACGCAGGTGGCGAAATCAGGATGCAGGCGGCCAGATAAGGACCATGTCAGCCACATGGCTAGCCATCTATTGGTGTTTAAATCAATGGTCGTGGTCTTGCACCATGTCAATGACGCCCAATGGTAAACAGGTAGGGCCGTAAGCACTCAGCTGTGATCTCTCAAGGGAAACAGCGAGATGACGCGCTGGGCTTGAACGCGCTGACAGTGCAGCACACGGCCGCACAGATAGAGCAGGTGGATCCCGAGGAACTCAAAGCGGATCAACACAGCATGCTGCCCTGGCAACCAATCAGCATGGAGGCACATACTGCACCTTGGCGGCCGCATGTAGGACATTGAAGGATGTGACCAGGTTTATCTCCAGAGCCTCTTTCAGGGCTGTCAGGTGGGCTCCAGCAGATGTCATAGTTGCACCAGGCGTCAGCATCACATTCCCTACCTGAACAGCGCGTGCCACATCATACGTTCACAACCACAGTGCCTGTTCCTGTTGTCATGGTGTGACTGGCAGGTACGTATGGCCCATGTATGTCATGTGCTGTGCACATCATGCAGCACCACAACGTGCCGTTAAATTCCCTGGTTCACCAGCTGCTGGCAGCGTGCCAGTCGCCTGCGCTTGACGCATGCAGTACGTAGGTCACACTAAGTGCACACCAGGGAAGCTGCGGCGTCCAAGTGACCATGCCGTGAAACCACCTTCTGCACCAGTGCCTCCACCTGAGACCGTACAAGGCGAGGTCAGGCTCCGCCATCAGACGTGCATCATGTACACACAAAGCGTGGCACGGCACAGATGAAGCAAGTTATCTTCGCGTCTTCCCAGGCGCTGTGTACTTCCTGGCTGTTGTCTTGTACTGGCGGCGACGGCGTTGCTCATTGGTGCTGCTTCGTCAAACCCTTTGTGGCTGTCAACTGAGCCTAAACAGGTCCTGAGTCACCATGTGAAATGATACATATGATTCCTCAAACAGATCACACATGAGCCACATACCATTTCAGGATCACGCGCATCCACCTGGTGGACCTCCACACGGCCGCGTGTACCGCCTGTACCGCTGCCCACACCTGCTACTGCCTGCTGTACTTCCTGCAGCTTGCCCTGGTCGTGTGCCTGCATCCGTGTGCTCACATATAGCGACGGCTCTCATCAGCAGGCGCCATCGTACACGAAGGTCACCCAACTTGCTCATGATGAATGTTGATGAACATCATGTGATCCGAAGCCATGGATCTGGTGCAGGACATTCATGTTGCTCACTACGTAGCAACCACACAACCGTCTAGCCCTGCAGGTCGGAGGGTCACCCTTTGTCTCACCGCGAGCACCAGTGTGGAGGCAGGGTGTGTTTCACGGAGGCGGTGCACCAGTGCACTGCCAATGCCCCCGCTGGCTCCAAACACCATCAGCACACCTGGTGCACACCCATGGCATGATGAGCACTTGGCACGATCACATGTGGGGTCATGTCTCAGAGGACATCCGGAAAATGGAGCTGCACAACAGGGCCGGGTCAATGCTTGGCACGTGCAGCTGTTGCAGTCTGGGAAACTGCCATGGCAACTAATGCATGTGCAGGTCTGTCGTCACACGCTGCCTGCATACCAGATTTGCAGCTGCATTGTCTGCTAGTGCCATGCACACTTCCACACGCGCAGCATGCACTGCCATTACTCACGGCCACTGTTGCCATCAGGGTGATCTGCAGCATAGAGTCTGACATGGGGTATGACCAGGGTCGTCCCTGCTGCAGCAGTGCGGCTGTGCTGCGCCATGCCCGCAACTGGTGCCAGGGACCTCAGGGCAGTAGTAGCAGGTGCCAGCAGACGGGAAGCCACAGTGGCCTGGGCCAGACGCAGCATGGTGGCTGGTGGATGGAGAATGGATGACCTTATAAAGGATGAAACGAATGGCTGGGTGCCGTTGAGGGGCTGAGCCAAGATGCCAGGAAACGGGGCGTGGCGCTGGCGATGATGCAGCTGAGTGCAACCAGAGTAGGAACACTGAGGTAAATGAGGCCAATGCTGGTGCTCAACAGTGGCAACTCCAGGACTACAGAGGGCAGTGGGGAGGGCTGCGTGTGGGAGAGGTCATTGGAGGAGGATGACATCACAGGCTGGTAAAAGTCAGCCACTGCCGCTGGATGCGCTTCTCTCGACTGTTGTGTTGCAGGCTGCCATGCATCACAAAGCATGCTTGTTCAAACACCGGACAATCAGATTAAGAATTTCATGATCGAAGTTGTGCACGGCAGGCCCAAAGCACAACGCGTGCAAGGTGGATCGAAAACTGAAGGCACCTGCCATGGGGCGAAACCCATGTCACTACTGCACAGGGATGAAGCCCTTGTGCTTATATCATGACATGGAACATGTAGGTTCAAAGCAACTTCCACACAAATGTGGTTATACAGCTCGATTGCTGCTGCTTCACTGCTGCCTGCACCTCCATTCTGTTTAGCTCACAAGTTCACGGATTGAGGCAGAGTGTGCTTTAGTTCTCAGGTACTGCGCGCTCCAAAGTGCTCTGGCCTATGGATCTGATGGTGGTAATGGCCATCCCACATGCACGATGTCACGTACGTGTGCGCACATGCATGGTTCATATTAGATTGGCGGTTGGCAGGTGAGTCGCCGCTCGCTGCCACGTACTGCTGCTGCCTGGGCTTTCGACTCTTTGCTTGCTCCTGCTGCTGTTTATTTACTCGCAATGCGCGAAATCATGAAGCAAGCCGCTGCCCATCTGACATCGACACGAGGGGAAGAAAAAGGGCTCAAAGCTGATGTAGTAGCCCGATCAGATCAGTTGACTAAACCCTGGTCCGCGGTGACCACGCTGTTCTTGTAATGAAACGACAGCACGGATACTGGCACGAAAACAGGCATGCGCTGCTGGAGAAGAGTGCTCAGAGTGTAAGGTCACGAACAGGAAATAACTGAATTTGGTTGCTTTGCAGGTGTGATTTTTCACTTCTCCTGGCCAAAACCTGTTGTATTTACATGGCGCGTCTTGAAGACTGCCAGACACCCCACTGAACACGTAGTGCAGGGCAGCAGGGCAGGGCGAAGCTTGGCAGAGACATGGGTGATGAAGGCAAAGATTTGATTCATGGAAACTTGGAGGCCAGCGTAGGGGTCCAACACGCATCCTCGGTGTCCAATACTCTAGGGGAACTGCGCGAGTCGCCGTATGAAGGCATTGCTGCACCAGGTAGGTGCATTAAGCACATTCGCGTACTTCCCTTGTGCAGTCCGAACGGAGTCGCGACGTCGACCAAAGCCACGATGTAATAGGACGAGCCCAGACTTGACAGAGGCACCATTGATGCCTTATCGCCCCTGGCCATGCTCGTTCTTGCTGAGTGGGCCTGCGTTCGGTCAGCAGCTTTCACTTGCAGTCGCCATTGCAGCTGTTATATGCGTCTTTGGGTTATGTTGGTGACATTGCTCCGTCTTGGGCTGCTGAAGGTAGGGCGTCTTCCATCATGCCGTGTTGCCACAGAAGCCTCGCACGGCACACGAGATGCCTTGGAGCCAACTGCGGATCAGCGCAGCCTCGGCATGGATGCTGCACGTGCCGGTGATGCTACTGCGACAGTAGGCCCCGTCCATACTTCGGGGCAGAACATCGTTGAGAGCACGACAGGCGCTCGCAGGCCGAGGCAAGCGCTGCACATGCCTCCTTCACTGATGTTCTTGGTGCAGCATACATATTGTGTTATTGGAGATGGATCAGTGCTGCGTGCTTCTTCATTGGTTGGCACTGTTGCGCTGCTGCATGTATGCCTGACTGCCGTGTGTGCGCATGTGCGATGCCTTGAGCGTGCGCAGTGGCAATGCAAGTGCGCAGCCAGCGCAGCGCAAGCTGGGGACTGCAGACAGTTCTGTCGATCATAGCCACGGGTTCACACAGCAGGCAATGGCGGGCATGGGGGCAACAAGCATGTCGCGCATGTCCGCGCCGACGGGAGGGAGCACCGGCACACGTCAGGGCGCACCTGGTCAATCTATCAGCCAAGGCCAGCCGACGTTCGCCACCATATCGCAACCTGCAGGCAGCAGCTTCACAGCACCTGCTCTCCAGGGCCAGCTGCATCCACCAGGGGGCATGGTTGACGTGTCAGGCATGATGCACAGCGCAGGTGTTGGGGTCGCTCAAGACAGTGCGCTGCTAGCGGCCTACCTGGCCAGCTCCCTCAGCATGGCGCCCTCCAGCACGCTCAGCAGCGCAAGTGACCCAACGCCCTACAGCACCCAGACAGGGCCGCTGTCAAGCATGTCGTCTGCAGGCCAGCGCCAAACTGCGGGCGTTGCCAGTTCTGACGCGCTGCCACCAGGTCAGCAGTTCATGATGGGCCCAACGACCAACTTCACCACCCTGGTGCAGGATGCGCAGCAGGCGGTACAGCAGCTGGCGCTCAAACAAGGACTGCACAGCACCAGTGGTGGTCTGTCTGGCGCAATGCGGCCTGTGGCCGGCATGGGTGCACAGTCAGCCGTGTACTCTGCGCATGCCCCTCAGGCCGCAGCGAACATGAGCATGCTCCTGCAGCAGCACCAGCAGGAGCAGGCGCCGCACCAGTACGTGTACACGTCAGGGTCCATCTATGACTCCAACCCGGAGGTGAGCGGAGCACACAGCGAGCGCGCCTACGCCCTCAGCTCACCCAACGTCACCGCGTTCGGACGGGAGCAGAACCTGCCTGCCGCTGGCAGCATCATCCCCGGCATGGGCACCAGCTACGTGCAAGCGCAACAGCCACAGCAGCAGCAGCAGCAGCACATCATGAGCGCGCTGATGGCCAGCGGCAGCGCTGGGCTAGGGAGTGGGGAGCCGTTGCTGGGGGCTGAAAGCGGCCAGCAACCGCTGGGAGCGAGCCTGCAGAGCAATTCAGGCAGCTCCGCATCGCTCTATGTCAAGAACCTGCCGCCAGGTGGGTGTAACAGGTGCCCTGGGTGAGCATGGGGGTGTGCTCGCTCACCCAGGCATTCGTTTGGACGCTGCACTTTAACTGCATCTGTCACCCTTATGTTGTATCAATTTATGACATGTGCTGTTACTATTTATCCTGGTCTGTGCAGAGGCTGATGAGCTGTTCCTGTACCAGAAGTTTGCACCGCACGGCGCCGTGATATGTGCGTGTGTGTGGCTGCGTGCTATCTGCCTCCTGAATGCCACGTGGTTTGCAGTAGTGTGTGCAGGTATGCTTGTTTTCTGCCAAAGCACCTGTTACACACCTGACATGCTTCCCTGTGCGCAGCGTGCAAAATCATGCAGGACCCTACGACAGGCCGCTGCAGGTGAGCTGCGTGCAGCAGCAGCTGCCGCTGCTGTTGTTGCCTGCTCCCAGCAAGCATCATGCCCAGCGCATAGCAGCCTGCTGGTCATGTCTTTGCATCTCCTGATGCACGTGATTGAGCTGCTCATGCAGCCACATTGCTGCTCCATCATGCAAAGGCTGCTCGTGCTCTGTGCGCACAGGGGCGTGGGCTTTGTCAACTTTGCGGAGCAGGCCTGTGCACTGCGCGCGCTGCAGCACCTGCACGGCGCACGCATCGGTGAGGGGCGGCAGATGCATGTGGTGCTGCAGGCGCCCCGGGCCATGCGGGCCGCGGCGGCTGCCGGCAGTACAAGCTCTGTGGGGGGCGCAGCACCGGCGGCACAGATGGGAGGTGGGCACCAGCAGCAGGCGGCAAGCAGCACCAGTGCTGGGGTGTCCCACGCCGGCTGGCAGGCAGGGGGCATGCAGGCGGGGGGCCTGCACCTGCAGCTGCCAGGTGCAGTGGGCGGGGTCCAGGGCGGTGGGGGTGCACAGCTGATGGGTGGCGGGCAGCTGCTGCCTGTGATGGGGCCTGGGCCGCTCCCCATGGGCCCTGGCAGCATGTTGACAGTTGGGGCCAGTATGATGGGGTCAAACCTGCCCTCTGCTCCCGGACATGCCATGTCAAACACCCCAGGCGCAGCGCAGAACATGGTGCTGCTGCAGCAAGGTGCTCTGCCAGCTGCAGGAGGCTCGGGGCTGTCAGGCCTGGGGATGGTCAACCTGCATGCCATGGGCATGGGCGGTATGGCCATGCAGCAGCCTGGCGCAGTGGGACCCCAGCAGGTGGGGCTACACATGTCGCAGCAGGCGAGCATGCAGTTCAGCCAGGCCGGGGCGGGTGTGATGGTGGGTCAGGGCGTGATGGGTGCACCTGGGCTGCCCCTCCCTCATGGTCCATCAGGGCTCGTACGTATGCGGCCCCAAGGGGGTGGACCCATGCAGTGATGGTAAAGGCATGCTCCCCAGCCCAGCCTCCACATTGCACACCAGCAGCAGGCGGTGCCAGCTGGAGAACTGACTGGCTGAGTCGGTGGGTCATTTGCCATGCAGTTACGTACCACCTACTATCAGTAGAGACCACCTACTACCATCATGTGGCTCATGAATGAACTCATGAATGCACTCGCGCTCGCATGCACGGACATGCCTTGGCAGTATGATATGTGCATCGGGAACAGCGTCGTGTCAGCCAGGACATTGGATGATTGGCAGGCATGTCCGGGCACCAAAACATTCAGGCCATTCACACCCATCGTCATGTGTGCACCTAACTGTCTATCATTTGGGCCAGGTGCATTTTTGGTGGCACTTGTTCACATGTCTGGTGCGGCAGAGACACATGGTATGCACATGTATGCACATGTTGCTTGCATGGCATGGCATGTTTCGTTGGTTACTGCACAACAGTGTTATGCCTGCTCCAACTCAGAGGAGGGAGGGAGCAGTGTGCTATGTGACTGCATCGTGTGCAATATATGCTCAGTGCAGTTAAATGGGATGAGCTGGCCGCTAGGCACTGGAAGAGATGAATTGAGACCACTTGTGTTCCTGTCATTGCCGGTGTGGTGCATGACAGGGCTGAAGGCACTAGCATGGTGTTGGTAGTGCAGGTGACGAGGTGAGGTGAGGCTCCGAGGTTTGGGTGTGTTCACATGCAACTCTTGTATGTAGCGTACTGTGTGTGTGCTGGTGTGTGTCGATGCTGGGGGCAGTATCTAGCACATGCAAGCTGGCGCACTTGCAACTTGCTTGCTATGAGAGCAACACAAGGCGTGTTGTTGCATGAACTGATGAAGAGCCGTTGCTGTGTGAGCCAAGCACTTGATTTGTAGCAGTACATGCAGAAAAGAGTACCAAGTGAGTTGATCGGCAAGCGCTGGCTGCTTGTTTGGCAGATGAGGCCCTGTGCATCTGGTACGTGTTGCTCTGGTTCTGCTGCTGCAACGCTTGCACCTTTGCTGCATGGTGGCCGAATAGACGTATCCTGGAGGTTCATTGTGTGCCAAAGGAGTTGGAAACGGCCCTGGCTGCTGTACGTCAGCAACCTTTCTTTCACAGTTTCTGCTGCTCGCTGGGGGCAGAGCAACTCCTTCAGCCAGTTCTTTGCTGAGTATGTAGGGCTGTGCACGCTGCCTAGGCAGCTGCAACCGACTGGATTGTGTGCGCTCCGCCTGACTGGCCCGGCTGAAGCCCACAGGGTCTGAGCGCTTCTGGTGACACGCTCCTGCGCGAACCAAGGCCGTGCATGTTGGGCCCTGGCATGTGGGATCCTGATGGCTGCTGTGCAGTTACAAGCTGCCTGCTGGTGGGCTTGTACGCTGCCATGACAGCTGCACACACCTGAAGCGGGGTTGAGTTCTTGGGGTTGCCCTGGCATGCTTGGTGCATGGTATACGTGTGTGTTCACGGTGATTGAGGCGCTGTGGGTCTGGATGGACAGGTGTTGTTGCTCAGAGGACCAATGGAACTGTGAGCACGGTGGGAGGGTTTTTTCCATGGTCAGATCTGCCCAGTCAGTGTTTGCCCACAGCTTTTGTGGTGCCCACGACATGTGAAGCAGGGCAGGCTGACACTCGCGGGCGTTGGCATTGAAGGTGTTACATGCGCACACAACAAACGCATGGGTTGCAAGCAGCACGATCATGTTGCTGTGTATGCAGGTTGTGTGCTGGTCGGCAGCACCAGTCTGTGCCGGTTTACAGCTTTGAAAATATGGTACACCTTGCAAAAGTGCCTGACAATGTGGTGGCGGGAAAGGTGCTGTCAAGAAGATATATGGTGCAGAAGATGTCCATCTTTTGGCGCACTTATGCTCAGCATTGGATTGGAGTCACTTATAGTCCTGGCATAACACAGGGTTGTAGCCCGCCGCTGCCATGTGATGCTCTTTGGTGAGATAAGTTTTGTTTAAGCAGGCTTGGTATCCTATGCCAGGGTGTGACTCACTCCTGCGTTATGAATAAGCATGTATGTGCACACTGTAAATAATCACGCTGTGGCTCATGCAGTCATGTGCTGCATGCCGGACACCTGCTGCTTCCTGCCATTACAGAAGAGGCAAACGCCATGCACATGCACAGCACAAAGGCAGCCGGCCATCTGCCAGCCTGTTAAGTCCTATCCAGCTGCAACATCCTGTCCAAACCTGAGCTGTCGGTGTGGCCACACAGGCTCATGAACTCACTTTCCAGCTGCTCCAGTTGTAAACGTAGGATGTTCTGCACCCCATGTTCCTGCATACCTAGACCATCACGGCCATCCGCATGCAATGCTGCCTGTGCCACGCTGCCAGGTCCCTCACCAGCACCGCACTGCCCTTGTTGAGCAGCCCGTGATGCGTCCTGTGCCATGAGCCGGGCAGCCGCCAACAGCTGCTGCCGCGCCTTGTTCAACTGCTGCGCACGCGCTGCTCGCTCTGCAGGTGGCGCAGCCGCCACGCACCTGGACAGCGCCTGCCGCGTGCGCAGATCAAGGTGGTGCAACAGGCTGGCATCATTGGCAGCAGTGCCTGCCGCCCGGCGTTGTGCCAGCTCGAGCTCTGATGGCGGCTCAGGCGCAGGTGGGCCCCAGTGTGACTCGAGCCATGCCCATACCCTGTGACAACGGTACAGGCAGTCATGCAGCACATGCAGTTGTATGTGGTACGGGGGCATCATAGATGCACAGTTATAAGTTGGACTCTGAGCCTGCCAGCGTGCACAAAGGAAGTTGAAGGAGTGCAACCACCTTGCACCCACGCAAATGTCTCAAAGTTCAATGCAGTATAGCAGATCAGCACCAGCGCAGTCACGCACCTCGCAGCAAGCACAGCCCAGTCCGGTTGATAACCTGGCTCCTGCTTGTTAACATGGCCGGCATTGTCCTCGCCCGTTTCATGCCCTGCGCCAGGTCCCTGGCTGGATGCTGTCCCTCCTTTGCCTTTCATGGCTGTTGTGTGCGCCTTGTCTTCTGTCTGGTGTGAGGTGCAGCCCAAGCATACAGCTACCTCGGGTGCCAGCCAACTATGGCTGCTGCCAGCGCCTTGATCATCTTCCATCCCTCCATTCCCAGCTGCATGCTGTTCAGGTCCATACAGGAGTGGGTGCGCTGTGTGCAGCACGAGTGTGGGGCGCTCAAATGCATGGCGCTCAGGCTCTGGCGGCTCGAGAGCGGCATGCATGCGACGGAGCACCTCCTCAGGCACACGCGCGGCACCAGCACGTGAGGCGTTCCTTGAGAGTGAGAGGCCCAGCTCACACTGAAAGTATACCTGAACGTATGCGGCCTTGGCTGTACACAGTCAGGCATGCGCGCGGTGCAGCTGTTTATATCAGACTTGAGAACATACATGAGAAGAGCAAGAGATGCAAACTTGCATGTTATCCAGTGAGTAATCAAAACAAGGGACTGCATTTGTTACAGATGCAGCATCAGGCAACACAACAGCACCGATCCCACGTACCTTTCCGTGCCAACTGGCAGCAGTAGTAACGCATTGAGCGATAGTGCTGGTTATCGTCCACGATCACGAGTCGAAGCTTGGTCCCGACTTGATGAGGTCCACCTTCTTCATGTGCTGCTGCAGGACCAGCGGTTGGTACCTGTAAGGCCTGTTGCACCTGTTCCAGTGCGTGCTGCCTGCTCTCCTGTGCACACTCCAGATGTGCAGCACTTTTGTTGGCACAGCATCACAGGCAGTGAGGAAGCGCTTGCTGTGTTCTGTCGTAATCATGAAATGATACAACCATCGCGCGTGGGCCTTCAATCCATACGCTGCCAGATGTTCACAGACCTGCCAAAGTACTGGATCAAATGCTTGGTGAGGGCCAGCTGTGCTTCCATGCTCCGCTGCTCTCACAACGGCCTCCATGTAGTCATCAAAGCACACATGGCAGATGTCAACTGCAGCAGCACAGAGCGTAACATGATGCCGGGCACATGGTGCACTGTGATCAAGACCATCGTGCTGCATGGAATCCTGCAGAGCTCACTTGTCTTCTGCAGCACAGGTGTACTGTGTACATGCTGCACCAGTGCATGCGCCAGGCTGGATTTGCCTGCTGCAGGCACGCCGCACAGCACCAAAAGGCACGCCCTTGCATGCTCAGGCCTTGGCGCTGACGATACCATGAGGAGCGGACCGCCCCAACGGCAGTTGTACTAAACCATATGCTTGGGTACACCTATGCCAACCGTGAGGCAACACAGCATGTCACGGAAAGCTGTTCATGCATCATGGTCACGGAACCATGGCCATGTATGGGGGGCGTGCCCTTCTGCGTGCCGCACAGCTGCAAGCCCAGCCATGGAGGCGCAGCTGGCCGGTTTGCGGCAGCTAGCCGCACAGATCGTTGGCCACAAACGAGAGCGGCCTGATGATGCAGCCCATGTGCGGCAGCTGGCGTCCGAGGGCCTGCTGCGGCTGCTGGCGCTCAAGGATGCAAACAAAAGGGTTTGCTTTCAGGTGGAGGAGATGAAGGAGGACACAGCCAGATCAAAGGGCGAGCTGGAGAAAGCAGATCTGGTGCTGCAGAACCTCCTTTACGAGAAGCAATACTACGAGAAGGAGATTCTCAGCTGCCGCAGCTTCCAGAGCAAGGTCAAGGACGAGCAGGTTGCCCTAATGCCAGCTGAAGAGTGCCTGGCCTCGCTGGCAAGCTCCACAGATGATCAGGACCGCGATGCGTATGCCAAGGCACTCACTAGCGAGCACGAGCTGATGAAGGCGCGCCTGGTGCACGAAAACAAGCAGCGGAAGCAGCTCGTTAAGAAGCTGGAGCAGGTTAAGCAGATGAAGGTCGCGCTGCTGCAGAACGTGGGGCAGCAAGAGCGGGTGCTGAAGGACCTGCAGGTGAGGCCAGTATGGTGTCGATCTGAGTTGATTGGTCCGTGCCTTGCTTCAATCTCGTGAATTTACGCTTCTGGTGCGCCATGATTGTTTGTTTCGTTGACTGTGTGCTACTCTGCATGGTGTTGTCCATGCCATGCAGAGCCAACTGAAAACCCTGGCAGACAGCAGCAAACCTCTTGCCTCAGTGCTCATGCCCACCGGCAGCTTGCGCAACGTCATGAGCAAGGCTGCAGACCTGCTGCCCACTCCCCTCTATGTCATCTACTCCCAGATTGTTGCAGCACGCGATGCGCTGGGCGTCGGTTGCAATGCCAGCATTACAGGCAACATGGACGAGGCAGAAAGCTACGCCCGCTCCCTGACAACCGATGCATTGGACGATGGCAAGCGTGTAACAGGAGGGGGTGCAGCACCTGTGGAGCCAGCAAACCAGCCAGCCGCAGGGGCATCAACCAGTAAATCAGTCAGCGAGGATGTGTACAAGGTGCGGACCACCTGTGATGCTTTTGACAGCATTGCTGTTGTGACATGCAGTCCGTGTGTGTGTTTCCCGGGATTCGGCACCCGGAGCACACATTTTGAGGTTGCTACTAAATGGCTAAAGCTGCACAATCAACCTCAGCTTGTGCAGCATTAGCCATTTAGTAGCAACCTCAAAATGCTTTGCACCCGCGCCTATGCTCTGCACCCGCGCCTTGTTTAACACAAGTTTATGCCTGCACACGCTGCAGCCCCACCCCCTCTCTGTGGAGGTGGAGGTATACAAAGAGGCGTCAGTCAGCACAGGGGTGGCCAAAAGCCCCACCGTAGCCATCACAGTCATATTCCAGTTCCTGCCAGCGCTCAGAGTGGTCACCGTCCAGTGTGCGCAGCAAGCAGACAACACAGTACTCAAAGGGCTGTTCCCTGGGGATGATGGCAGTGGCCTGCCGCTTGAGCCGCTACTGCAGCTCGGGGCAGGTACCTTCAAATTCAGCTCATCCAAGACAGAGCGGCCATACAGGTGCGGTCCAGGGCAACTGCAGCTCGCCACGCTTTCCGGGACCCACCACTAGCCTGCCTTACCTGTACTGTTCACCCACTGCAGTATGCATCCTGCAGCACTGCTCCTGCCCAGCTCTGCTTCTTACTGCTGATGCCCCCGTTGCTCACTCTGCTGTGTGTGCTGCGCATTGTGTTTTCTTGCAGGTGGGCGCAGCACCTGGCAGGCCTGGACTTCGTGCCCACTTTGCCTGTGCTGGCTGCGCAGCTGGGCAGCAGCGAGCAGGAGGGCGTGCTGGCTGGGCTGGACATGTACCGCAAACAGCAGCGCGTGCTCACAGTCATTCAGCGGTTGCGGGATGCCAAGCACGGCGACGCAACCCTGACGTGAGTGCGTGCGCGCTGCGGCCTGTCACACGTGGGCCTGTGAGCCGTACGTGCTGGCAGCCAGCCCGCAGCTGGGAGGGACTGGCTGTGCCGTCCCTTGCCAGGTGTGCGCGGCCTGCACACTGCCATCCAGCTGCCCGTTGCCGCGTTGCGTTTATCGGCTGGTGATCCGTTTAAAGTGTGGGACGGTGAACTCCAATGCACTGTGTGGCCCGCGTTGGATAACGTGCTGTGTGCCTGCATGTTGCCTTGCTTGCCTGCTATGGTCAGCTGCCTGCACTGACTACCGCAGAGTATCCCACACGCTCTCGACACCCTGCATGTTTAACAGCGGGTACGAACCTTCTCTACCCACCTTATGCCTGTTCACGCTGCAGGCAGATGTACAGTAACATGATGAAGAGCCCAATGCCAGCCGACGCATCAATGTACCCAAGGACACCCACATCACTTGTAATTTCATGGGAGGAGGTGGCGACTGCCAGCAGCAGTGTAGCCCCACCTCCCACACCTCGCACACGAATTCCCATTCCCCGCCCATCTGACGCAGCAGCAGCTGGGAACCATCAGGTCAGTGAAGCCAGCAAGCCCCAGGAGTCTGGCCTGGATGAAGGCGAGGTGCCTGCTACTGCGGAGCAGCCGGCTGCACACGAGGGCGGGGACGAAGGCGCAGGTGCAGCAGGTAATGCCTGCTCTTGTTCATTGTTGGGCTTGTGCGCTCAGTGCCTTCAATCTTGCATGCATTTTGAGGAGTATCAACTTATTGCAACACATGCATTGCCGCACAATGGCGCCTTGTCAAACATTCGCCATCTCATTTCTCATGGGTGGTGGATGCCGCGGGTCTGCCGACAGCAACGCAACGATGTTTACTGCGCGGGCTGCAACATTTGCACGCAGCCAGCACACAATGTCTTTGCCACATTGCTGTATTTCAACTGTTTTTAAGTCATCATGCGATTCATGCCAGCATATGCGCCCTTGCAGTCATGCTGCTCCTGTTCACAAAGGGCAGTTCTAATTCTTGCACTTGCCTGTTCTTGCAAAACTGATGTGCAGAGCCAATGGATGCGGATGGCGGTGAGGTGGCACCACCTGAAGGCGAGGGCGAGGATGGAATGATGGCTGACGATGCCACCGCCCCTTCCACGACCTCGCGCGCAACGCCAGAGGTGCCTGAAGTGCACCGAGCTCGCCGCAGCGGTGACAGTGGGCGCTCCGCTCGCCTGCTGCTGGAGGAGGTTGAGGAAGAGGCAGCAGCTGCGGCAGGGCCAAAGCCTGTGGCCAAACCGCCCTCCCGGCTGTTCAAGCTCGTGTTGCGCAGTGCAGCACTAGAGCTTGAAGCGCACGTGCGCGTGTTTGCTGAGTACCCTGTGCGGCCCCCACTGATCCTCGTTGTGGCTGTGCGCGAGCTGGCACCTGCGGCTGTGGCGACGATGACCGCCCTGCTCAGCAAAGGTGGCAGTACCGCCCTCAAAGCAGCGGCGGCGGCACCTGCAGGCAAGACTCTGGAGGGCGCCATGGTCAACAGCATAGCGTGGATGGAGCAGCAGGCGAATGTGGATGCGTTGGCAGCTGTGCCGCCACAGCGGCTTGCAGATGTGCTTCTGTACCAGATCACGCACCTGCGGCTGTGCCTAGATGAGGTGACCAGCCAGCACACAGCAGATATGGCAGCTGTGACGCAGTCAAGCAAGGCAGGGGCTGGGCATGATGATCTGGCAGCTGCAGTGCTGGCCAAGCAGCGGCTGCGTGGCAGGGACCGGCACGCAGCTGCACCACTTGTGCTTGCATAGTTCTACATGCAGACAAAGACTCGCTTTAACTGAGGGCACGGCATTTCATGCGCACTGCTGTTCATTCTCAATTCTTTTTGGTTGTTTCGGAGCACAGGACGCGGTCGACGATTGGTGTAACCTGTGCAGGTTCCTTGCAAGTCGCTCAGCACGCGTGGTTTGGCAAAGCACGAAAATGGCAGGCGCACAACCGGGCGAAAGAATGCGTTTGGTAAGCACAAGCTTTTGCTGGTCTGCATATGCATGGACTGAACTTGGTGCGGTCTGTGTGCAGGAGGACCTGGAAATCCAGTCCGAAATATCCAAAGGCTCGTTTGGAATCGTTTACAAAGCCGTAAGAAAATGTAAGCGAAGCGTTAGGATCTACTGCTGTCTCAGCACACCAGTTGACCCAGCCATGCGTTCTGCATGCAGCGGATGGACGAGTATTTGCGCTCAAGCAAGTCAAGCTTGCAGGCATGAAGCGCGTTGACCGCCAAGAAGCTATTGATGAGGTGGGTTTGCTAGGGATGAGCTATGGCGCCATTTAATTCTATTGACGCGTCTTATTGCAACTGAACGACTTTCCACGCTTCAGGCACGAGTGCTGGCCCAGCTGAACCACCCCAACATCATCAAACATTACGACAGCTTCATTGGTAAGCGGCTTGGAAGGCAGCATGCATGGGAGTGTGAAATCCATCCTTAGAGGCATGTTATTGTCATGGCGCTACCATGCATGCACCATGCAAGCGTGCTACGCCTGCACCATGCTGTCATGTAGACAAAGATGACAAGCTCAACATCATCATGGAGTTTGCCTCTAAGGGCAATGTGGCGATGCTGATCAAGGTACGGATGTGGGGAACGAGGGGTGTCCAGGGTGCGGGCCATGCCTGTGAACCGGGTCCTCACAACCTCGAACTACTTGGCTTGCAGGGGCAGAGAGGCAAGGGCTTGCCAGAGGACATCATTTGGAAGATCTTCATCCAGGTGGGGCTGTGCTTGAAAGAGCCCGCACCATCTGTGGGTGCTAGAGCGCACGCACATCCACAGATGTGCTGCTGCCCCCTCCCACAGCACAATTGATGGAAGGATCGTGTTTGTGATTGCACGCAGTCAGTCATGGCTCTGAATCACATCCATGCCAAGAAGATCATCCATCGGGATATTAAAGCTCTGAACCTTTTCATTGACTCAAAAGACAACATCAAGGTGCGCCATGGCTAGCCAGACCACCTGGAGTGTTGAACACATCATGTATGTTATTCAGGGCATGGTGGGTGCTCAGGGGTGCAACAGCCTCCGGCGGTCAGGAGTCAGCGGCTCAGAGCACTGCATGCGACCCATACGCAAGGCACCTCACTTGCAGGGTGGTGCTGATTTTTGGTGCGCCAGCGGCAACCCTGACAAGCACATGTGCTGGGTGTGACCGTGTGCAGATTGGTGACCTGGGCATCGCACGGTCCCTGGCGGACGGCTCAGACTTTGCACGCACCATTGTGGGGACCCCGTACTACCTGTCCCCTGAGCTGTGTGAGGACAAGCCGTACAATGAGAAGAGTGATATTTGGGCACTGGGCGTGGTGCTGGTACGTGGGCTGTGCAGCTGCGGCAGACCGCATCCATGACTTCTTGCGGCAATAGGGAGCTGCGCAGAATACAGCAGTGTGTCGGCGCTGCGCTGGATTGTGTTATGAAACGAGAGGAGGCCCGCAAAGGATGCCATGGTTGCAGTGATCATGGTTCACTAACTTGACTTGAAGCTTCACAGTCCTGCCACTGCTGCATGCATCATGTCATGTGCCTGTCTCATGTGCACACAGTATGAGTGCTGCATGGGTCACTACCCATTTGAGGCCCAGAACGAGGGGGCTCTCATCCGCAAGATCCTGCGAGGGCAGTACACCCCCATCAGTGGGCCGTACACGACTGCCCTGGTGCAGGTGCGATGCATTGTGGACTTTGTGGAAGCATGTGTCCATCGCTTTGGGCTGCAGTCTTTGGTGGCGCAGCTGCACTGATGTGGAAGGGACACTTGAAGGGTCAAGTCCATGTGCGCCCCTTGCAGTGCATATGTGTGGGTTTGGAGAGCACAGCTTGAAGGCTTCATGGCTACCAGCATCAGTCGATGGTGGCATTTCCGTGTGGTATGTCCCAGCATCCACAATATGTTGCCTGTTGCCTGCTCATGGTGCTGGCTGCAGGCGATCCATTCACTGCTGACGTTCAAGCCGGCCAACCGGCCCGACACCAATGCCTTGCTGAAGAACAGTGCACTGGTCGCCAAGGTATGCAGGACCCAGCGCATGCCTGGCCAAGCTACGTTGCACGCAATACACCCACCTGGGCACTGATCCTGAGCTTGGCTGCAAATTCTATCGACTCATCAGCTTTGCGCTCGACAAGCAGGCTGCATGCGTGCCTCCTGAGATGGATGCCGTGACATGCTGCCACCCCCCTTGTGCTGCTGTGCATGCAGGCCAAGGCACTAGGGATTGACCTGTTCCCACGGCCCAGTGGCAGCACTGAGGATGTGCCTGTGTACGACCGGGGCCAGCAGGCAGGTGCCAGCGCGTCAGCACAGCCCCAGCCACAAGGACAGCCAGTATATTCCCAGGCCCCACAGTACCCCACACAGCAGCAGTACAACCAAGCGCAGTACGGTCAGCAGCAGTACGGCCAGCAAGGGCAGTACAACCCACAGATGCCATATGGCGGGCGGCCTGGGAGTGCCCGGCCTGCACCCTCGGGGCCACACCCGTTCGACCCACCGCCAAATTATGGTCAGCAGCCGTACCAGCAGCAGCAGCAGCAGTACCCGCAACGCCAGCCTGTGGTGGTGGGTGTGTGTGTGTGTGTGTGTGTGGTGTGACATGCATAAGCCGGTGCTGTGTGCAACACCGGTGGGCTGTGGCTGCACGTGCTGCTGCTTACTTTTCGTGCCAGTAGTTGAAGCATGCAGTGCATTGCGATTGGGGATGTTGGCTGTGCGCTCTGCTTCGCACACAGCCTTTGTCAGCAGGGAGCACAGTGCAGCGCACTTGTTTGACGTCATGCGTGATCGTGCTGCACCACAGGTGCCCCAGAACGCGCCATATGCAGTTGGGGGGGTGGGCATGGCACAGGACCCATGGGACGCGATGGCTGATGAGATCCAGCGCATCCAGCTGGGAACAAAAGAGTTCAACAGGTGTGCGATGTGCTTGCAGCACATGTGTGCACAGCAAGTGCAAGCCTGGCCTCAGTTGTCTCATCATCATCATGCGTTATCATCATTACACGGGCTCAGTTGTCTGTTGCTGCTTATCAAGTTGCCGCAATGTGGCTGTGGTGACTTGTGTCGTGAGTTATGGCACCTGAGTTGAATGCTGCGACCTCAGGACAAGCATTGGGGTTTGGGTAACAAGTGGTATGCCTATTCAACCTCTGTGCAAGAGTACCCTGCAGCTGCCTCAACATGCGACATTGTGTTGCACGTGCGCGCTTTGACTCGTACTGCAGGGTGAACGCGGAGCGTCTGCAGCAGCTGCAGGCCAACGTGCATGCTGGGCAACGTGACAATATCCGGGGCGTCATGGCACACCCAGCGGTGAGGAAAAACCCGTGACCAGTAGGGGACCTGTGCAGGGGCGTGTAGACAACTACAAAGCCAGCCTTCAGCTTCCAGCCATAGAGGGCTGTAAAGCCAGCCTTCAGCTTCCAGCATAGAGGGCTGTAAAGCCAGCCTTCAGCTTCCAGCCATAGAGGGCTGTAAAGCCAGCCTTCAGCTTCCCAGACATGCGAATGCGATGCTTTGGGCCGGTGCTGCAGCTGCTCCGCGTGTTGGGTGCACGGGGTTGTGCTGGAAGGCAGACACACGAGCAGCACCACACAGCACCGCTCACATCACTCAGGCCGCTGCCCAGGGTCTGAGCATGTTGTTGTTGTCACAGAAGCCGTAGGCGCCAGTCAAGGCGCTCTTGGCCCGCTGCCCAGGGTCTGAACATGAGAAGGGTGTGCCTGGTGCGTGCGCAGGCAGACACGCCAGTGAACAACCGGCCGCGGCCGGAGGAGCTGCCTGCAGCAGGCATGCGCGCAGAGCAGGCCATCCAGGGCGCACCATTTGCGTTGCACAACGTGCCACAGCCCCAGACCATGGCGCAGCTGCAGGGATCCCAGGTATGGATGCGCGCGCGTTTGTGGCGGTGCTTTCAGGGGGGGCAGGGTAGCTACTGGCGACAGGCGCTGAGTGTGGGGGACGCAGTCCATGCCTGGTGCTGCACTAGCTGCGTGTTGAGCGGGTGTGTGCAGGAGGGCGCATCGGGTGGGCTGTGGCTGTGTTTTGGCAGACCATTTGTATGAGGCTGTCAAGATGGCCTTGTTCAGGGGACGGATGTGATACACAGCGGCTGGCACGTGCCATGTGTGGCATGTCGCCGCGTGAACTCCAAGCCAATGGACTGCTTTGTAACGGTAGCCTGTCACATGCCTGCTTTGGCAACCTGTGCCGCAGGTGTGGACTGCGAAGTACAGCCCGCCGCAGTACGGGCGGCGGCGGTGCCCTGAGCTGCAGATCACGGGGCCCAGCATGCGCGGGGGGCCGGGGGGCCGGCCAGGCAGTGCAGCTGGGCGGTACACACCTGCAGCCGATGATGCCACAACCTATGTCAGCTCCAGCTACGCCACTGGGTACTACAAGTGAGGCTGGAGGTGTGCTTGATTGTGTGACACTTCGGCTGGCCTGGCTGCGCGGCAGGAGGTGGGAGAGGGGGCCGGGTATGTGGGCCAAATTGCAGCGCTCAGCAGGTCTGCAGTATGCGCCAGCTGGTGTTCCAGCAGTGCCTGCAACAATACTCTGAGGCCTGTACGGAACGCAGACTGGTCATCAACCCTCCCTCACCACACAGTATGGTGTCCCTAATCTTCCTATGTGACCTTTCACAGTGGTTTGTCTGTGGCCTGCTCTGACGGTTTAGGGGACAGTGCTGATCAGCTGCTATCCTTCATTTTTCCGGCGATGCGGCACATTCTTCGATGCTTTACATTCATCTCTGGCTGCGTGTCAGTCTTGGCTCGACCATCTTAATATAGCTGCACCCAGTAGCATGCTTGTGGGCTTCATACCCCACCAATGGTGTGGTGTTGGCAAGTGTGAGATTATGACGCTTGTAAACAAACTCAGGCCTTGCACGTGCCCCTCTTCAGTCCATGGTGTAGAGTTGCACGTTGCAGCCACAGCTTGGCTTCGTTGTTCTGCCTGTCCCACACCTTGACACGTCACTAAACAAAGCAGCATACAATCATCAGATCCTGTGTTGTGAGGTTGTCAGTTGCCCTGGACGAACCCAGACTTTGCTGTTTCAACAGCGGTTGGCGCCAGAAATGGTCATCCGAGCCAACGACCTGTCACAATGTAGTGAACGTAACCCATCACGCATGCACAGTTAGCAAAGGGTCGTTACACATGCGCCTGCTGGCAGAGCTGCTTGCCTTCAGGCGGCGAGACAGGTGTGTGGCATCATCGCGGTCAGCCCCACATGCACCACTATGACTGCCAGCTGCTGAGCAGGTGGTGGGGTTGCTGGTGCCGCTGGCAGCAGGAGGTGGATCCTCCTGGGTGAGCGGTACAGCCGTCCTGGGGCGGGACAAGCGACTGAGGTTACCACCAGCCGGCTGCCGAGGGCTCACACGGCTGTGCTGCTGCTGCAGGTGGGAGGAGGGTGGGGAGAAGGGTGCAGAGGATGGGCTGTACAGGGCTGTGGGTGAGGCAGATGCGTCCTGGCCCATCCTTGGGGCCAGCTGCACCAGGAACATGGACGGGTCAGGGCCTGAGAAGTGCCCAGTCAGACGAGCAGCATGCTCCGCAGGTGTCTGGGTCGAGAAGGGCAGGGGCGGAGTGTCAAGGTGTGACAGCGCGCCTGACCTCTGTGACCTCACACTTGCGGTGGGCCGTGACGTGCGCTGTACTGCTGGCAGTGACTGCGCACCCACCAATGTACCGCTGCGCACCGACCTGCTACTCCCAGCGCCCCGCAGGCGTGGCACATCCACATCACAGGAGTGATACGCGCCAAAGTGTGGGCCAGGGTGAGGGATGGTAGTGGTGGGTGCGCACCCAAGGGCTGCCAGCATGGCATCCATGGCTGAGTTGCTGGCAGTGGCCCGTGCTGCAGTGCGCTGTGCATTTGCTGCCGCAGTGGGGCGTACTGCTGTACTGCTTGGAGCTTGAGGCAGTACGGCTCCACCAGCAGCACAGCCCGCGGCTTCTTTGGATGGCTGGAGGCAAGTAAGGGGTAGGGAGAAGGTGGAGGACATGCAAGGGGCCTGCCGGTTGGAGCTTGCCGCCACCATCATTTCACCATTGGGTGGTCCCTGCAGGCCCACACCCTGCTGCTGTGCAAGTGCTGGACCCCCGCCTGCAACATCGCCATTGGCTGCTGGTGGCTGCGCTGCATCGTTACCATCTGTCGTGGCCAGATTGGGCACGTCGAGGCCCAGCAGCATGCTGGCCTGGGCGGACTGCTGCGCCATGATGTTCGCAAAGGCGGAGAACGCAGTTGTGGGGGCGATGGGAGACGTGGGGGTGGCAGGAGCAGCCACAGAGGACAGTGGTGCGTCGGGCACCACCAAGTCGGGGACCAGATCACCCTCTGTGCTGCCATCCTTGCCAAAGCCGGGCGCTTGCAGCAGCGTGCTGCACTCAGGGGGTGAGTTGAAGGGCCCCAGCTCCTGCCCTCCAGCATTCACTGACCACTGATCCCCAGCTGTAGGCAGCGCAGGCAGTACAGGCCGTACGGGCGGTACGAGTGGAGCACAAGGTGGCCCGAGGGCACAGGGGGGCGGGACCGGGGCAGCAGCTGGAGGGTTAGGTGGGTGCATGAAGCGACCACAACTGGCGCTCTGGCAGCGCAGCATCTGGGGTGGTGTAATAGGGGCCTGGGGGGTGGGGCAGAGCCCAGCAGTCGCAGGGATAGAGCTGGAGCGACTGAAGCGGTCTGCCATCTGGCTGTCATTCATCCCACCACACCCTGTATTGCCTGTGATGCTGGTGCGGCGGCCGCTCAGCTGCCGCAGAGCCTGTGACTTGGTGTACAACGCCACGTAGCTGTTACAGCTGCTACTGCCGCTACAGCCATGCACTGCTGTGCCGCAGTCGCTGACGCGCTTCCCGCGGGCGCTGCTGCTGCCGCTGTGTGAGCGCCGCCGCTTGGCACTGTTACTCCTGCACGCGCTGGTGCGTGGGTCTGGCACCTGCTGCTTCAGCACCATCCCTGTACTGCCGAGCGCATGTACTGCTGCGCCGTCCACCTCCCCGCGAGCACCTTGGCCAACCAGAGGTGTGTGCAGGGCCAAAGGTTGGCCACAAGCAGCAGCAGCAGCAGCCGCTGAGGATCCAGGCTCAGGCAGTAGCGTGTGTGTACTGCCTGGAGCACTGGCAGTACGCCGCCTGGCTGCACCTGAGCCACTGCCACAGCCCCCAGGTGCTACTGCCATGCCAGGCAGTAGCATCAGCTGCTGTCGCGGCTGCTCTGAAAACGCAGCAGGCGGTGGTGGCGCGTGCCACAGCTGTGGGGCCGAGGGGCACTCCATCAGAGGGGGCAAGGGCTGAGCCCGGCCAGCAGCCGTGCTGTGGAGCGCTGTGGGTGTGTTGCGGCTGCTGTGCCCGGTCTGTGAGGGCTGGTGCTGCAGGGGTTGGAAGCTGGAGGCGCGGGGGAGGGGTGGGCGGGACAAGGCGGACGCGAGCACGCGGCCGGGCGAAGAGGTGGGCATGCCGGCTACGCCCGTGTTCATGGTGGGTGGCCATGCAACTGAGTTGCCGGTCGTGACCGGGGAGATGAGGCTGGACGGTGCCTGGAAGGTTCCGGCCAGGGCAGGTGCCCGCACACCATCCCCCCCATGATGTGCGTCTGACAGGGCTGTAGCAAACACGGCTGCTGCACTGCTTGCCGCGGCCACGGGCGCGGCAGGCGCGCGCGGGGATGCCGTGGCGTAGGCCGTCGGAACCTCCGCCAGGAACTCGGGGATGGCGTACAGCTGTCCCTCACTCTCAGTCACACCGGACGCTGACCGGCGGCCCCGGAGTGAGAGGCGTGAGAGGGTGCGGGCAAGGAGTGAGGGCAGTGCTTGTGGCCGTGGTGCAGTGTACGGCTCAGGATACTGGAGGGGAGGAAGTGGGGAGGAGGAGGGGGAGGGGGACGGGGAC